>ML788601.1:603012-660572 GCA_009831015.1 Picea engelmannii
TCTCATTCATTCAATGGCTGAGATTGAATCGGGATTTCGCATATCGCGAAATCGGGATTTTCGTTGCATTGTTTTCTTTGCATGTTGAAACCCCGATCCCCGAAACTCCGATGGCTTATCGCCCTCGCTACTTTTGCAGATCTAACGGCTGTCGGGTATCTGCTTCCAATCTGATGGCGCAGATCACTTCTTCTCCACGCCAACAACTGCACTTAACATCTGCGCAGTTTCTCCCGATCCAGCAGCTGTCGGGATTTCCGAGTGAGATCCGACGGCGCTCGGTCTCTTTCCTGTACTCCTTGCCCGTATAAGAGCGCTATGCCTCCTGAGCTTATTCTCCTCGAATCCTTAAAGGGTTTTATCCTTCTTATCTCCGTTGTTGCCATCAATGACAACAACCATCTATACATTCGTTGCTTGTTCAATATTTGCCAACAACATGCCTTCCTCAAGGAGTGAAGTGTTTGGCACTAACTCTACTGCCAACTTTAAAGAGGGGATCTGGCACTCAATAGGCAAGATTTCTTCCAGCATGTATACGAGTTGAAAATTTGAGAAACTATTGGAAGTATTTACAGATGTTCGGTAGGCCCACAACATTAAGTACAATATAAAATGCCAATTTGACCTGGTAGAATTGATCATCCGCTGAAGAATAGTCTTGAGAGACTTATTTACAGCTTCCACCTAACCATTCGCTTGTGGGTAGTAGGGTGATGAATTTTCTTTCCTCAACCCAATATTTGATGTTAACTCAGACATCATTTTATTTTGTAAGTGACTTCCATGGTCAGTGAAAATCTCCTTCGGGATGTCAAACCTTGCTACTATCTGGTTAAAAATGAAGAGAGTTGTTTTTCCTCCATCATTGTTAAACATTGGCATATCCTTGACCCACTTTGTGAATTAGTCTATCACTACGATGATATAACGATGCCCCCTGGATGAAGTCGAGTGGCATGTAGTAAAATAAATCCCCCACTTTGTGTAGAGACCAACAACAATGATGGGAAACATGGGAGCAGGATGTTCCCTCATCTTTAGAGAGAAGATCTAACATGGGTGGAACCTCTTGAACAACTAAACATAATCTTTGATTAACGTAGTCCAAAAGTAACCAGCACATAGAATATTTTGGGTTGTTTCCAGCCCAGACAAATGACCACCACATGCTCCAGTGTGGCAGTCGCTCAGAATGAGCTCTACTTCCTCGTTGTTGGTTACTACTCTTCTATTCTGTCTAAGTTTATTGACCCAAGGTTCATGTCTATTCAGGTTTCCAACAAAGCCTCTAAAACTATCGGCCCTCCTGGTAAACTAGAAGGCAACGCAACACATAGAATGCACTGCGTAGTCTCACTCGAGATAACTTTAATGGGTGGTTGTAAGACTTAGGTGTTTACAACCTAGGATTGAATGTGAGATAAGTGGGCTATATATTAAACCATTTATTATAACTTGTAAACACAGTATATTGTTATCGATGAGTAAGAAGGAAATATAACAACTCATTCATTCAACATAATCATAACTACTTCAGACAATAAAGATATGCAAGAATTCATCACATAACACAGATGTTACCATGGTTCACCCCCTCCTGGGCTACGTCCACAAAGATTTGTCTCTCATCTCTTTTATTATATTGTTTTCGCATCTACAACGTCATGTGCTTACAAATCTTATCAGTTGGGTAAGATCTATATGAGGTGAACTATAATGCACTAGGCTCCCCAGTCTGTGATCTAACCCTCAATATATACCCTCCCTCATTCTCTCTAGCTCAACAGATTATACAAAAATGGATATACAGCCAAACATTACATATCACATCAACTCATGCATAGAAAACCAACAACTAGCATTCAAAAATCCAACCCCTTATGATCCCTAAGTGTCTCTATTTATACATTTCTAGCTCTTCATCCGTTTACAATCCCTTACAAAAACCCTAACCCTACTGTCTTTAGGTCTTCCCTCACATGTGCACATGTTGTTCTTCCTTCCAGTTGTCGCTTTCCTTGTGCATGCTTTATTTCCCAAAAATGCCTTGCTTTTTCATTTTGGCCTTCCTCCAATAGGCCCCCAACACTGACATGTGGCTCATCTCGAGCCACCTATCCTTTGTGTGCTTCCTCAATCTCTTTGGTGATCACCTGGACCTTTTCTTTGATCTATGTGCCTATGCAGTCTTCTCCTTGAGTGTGTCCACTATCTGGACTGCAATTTCATCACTGATCAATTCCACTCACTTTGCCTAGGTCTGTGTTATTTGCACCTTAGTTTCCTCTGCTTGTACCATAACTTATGCTACCCGATCCTGCAATGGTTCCATTTGATATTGACACTCCTGTTTCTGTTTTTGTGTCGTAGTTAACTCTTCTTGAAATCTCTTCATGTCCTGTGCCCCTTTGACACGTTCTATGACTAGCATTGTCTTTTTCCTCTTCTTTAGATATTGGATCGTTGCGTTGATCCTGTCTTCTTCCTTGACCGAATTTTGGACCTGTTGTTCCTCCTCTAACTTAGTCCACAACTGCGCTGCTTTGTCGAGCAAGTCAATTGTTTTGGTGACCTTCTCTATTTCTTGCAGCTGCATTGTTTCTTACTACTTCCTTTTCTCCTTCACTGCTAGTGGAGTGGTTGGTATGAGTTGTTCTCGGAGATTCTCAATATCCTTCTGATATTGATCAATTTCCTGTGCAATCCGATCAATATTTTATGCTACTATGATTTCATCTCTCTACGTGGCCTATGGAATATTCTCGTAAGTTCCTACCACTTTTTGTTCCAATCCTTTTATGCACTCCCTTTCCTCCTGGGTCTCAGATTTAGCCTGCTCATAGACTGTTTCCAGTGCGTCCTGCTTTTCTATTTCTCACCGCAATTAAACTAAGTCTTTGTGTGCGTGACATTGTACCTCATGGTTTATGCTAACCTACAACTTGTGCAGTGCCCTAGTTGGCATACACGTCAACACCAATTGTATTTGGCTTAATTCCTTCAGAGGTGTCTGCCCCACAATCTCATCCATACGTAGCATACTGGGTGTGATGTGGAATGTTGTGTTTGGGTGCGGTAATGGATGGAATGGATCTCATTCTTCTACTTCCACTCTTTCCTCTTTCTGCGATGTTGATGGTTTTGTTCCCCCATTGCTTGTTGTCTTCCCTTCCCAAATTTTCTTGAGGAGTTGTCATATCGCTTCCAATTCCTCTTGAATCTTATCCCTGTGTTGCACAACATGGTCAAAATCCTTAGATAGACAATCCTGGACCATTCGGGCTATCATTTTGCCATCATCATCCATGATCATATACTCTAGAGGTTTTCTTTCTGCCTTTTATTTCTTGCACACACCTCATGTCTACGTGGTTGGCCTCTTGTTTGCCCCTAGTTCCTATGGGTTGGGCCTTGTTGCGGTCTCCTGCGCAAGCTCGGCCTGTTGCTTCTACTCCTTGGCCAGTTGTGCCTTATCCTTCTTCCCGTTCTGGGTCCCTATCTTCATTGGCCCTTCATCTATCGGTGTTGTTTTTCCCTGGCCCATTCTTTGTCTCTTGGGCACTTGAATCTCCCTGCCCTACCTTTTTTTCTGTTATTCTTTCTGGCAATTCCTGGGTAAGGACGAGAGTCTTCCACTCATCGTCCCATTCGCTGATGACCATGTCGATGTCTCCCTTTGTGATACAGTAGTGCATTTGTAGCCACTGATTATCAGGATCCCTCCTCTCCTGTATCCAGATTATATGTTGTGTGGCCTAGAAGTTGGCGATATCTTTATACTATGCGATGACCTCTGGTGTTATTCTCCACCTTTTGGAGATGGCTTCATCTAGGTCGCGTAGGTATCCTTCAAAGATGGACCCCCTCGTCCTTTTGTTCCTAGCATCTGGCCTAGCTCTGAGAAACAAATATCTCGCTCCCTGATTCAATTTGGGTCTGGTACCAAAAACTACATACCTTGGCTCTCTTCATCCCATGAAGGCTATTAATGTGATCAACCATGAATAGTGAAACTTTGCTCCTAGATCCTTTGCATCCATGCAGTCATCCAATAATAATTTCATGAGATACGGTGCCCAACTCACTGTGGTGCCTTCATCACATTGAGCTTCAACTGCAACAACTCCAGCTGGGACTTCCTCCCTACGACATTTTCTTAGCAGCTTGCAAGCTAATATTTTCATACCCAATTGTGTTGCAGCATCATTGATCCTTTTGATAATGATCCCTCTTGTCCCCCTGTCGGTGCCATACTTTTTATTCATCTCTTCTGCTAGCACCTTCTCCATGGATTTTTCATATAGAAACTGCATGGGATCCATGCCCTGAGATGGCAATCATGTTATGCTCACGATAGGCTCTACGTCTATCGAGATGAGCTTGTCCAACCAGATGTCCCCGCCATGTGTGACTGCTAATAGTTTTTTTATGCATGAGGTTGCATACTGACCTTTGCCAAAATGTGGTAGGTATACCAGTCCTAAAATAACTGTCTTCTCCAACCCAATTTCAAATTGGAGTGGTCGATTAATCGATTCCCCAAATGGATTTGTGCCCACGGTCTCCATGTACACTCTCTTTGCAAGTTCCAAAATCTTGTCTTCATATGCTACATCATGGTCCGAGTATTTGATCCTCCCTATATGACCCAGAAGGTATGGTACTACCTAAACCCCATTTGGTATACGCGGTAGGACGATTTCTGCTACAGGTTTCTTGTGAGGTGACCTAGGTATCTGTATCTTGTCTTTGTTCGACAACGGTGGTTGGCTCGAAGTTCTAGTAGCTTCCAGTTGTTCCTCAGTATACCAGTCCGGCTGACCCGTGACATCTTTGACCGTTCCTTCTGGTGGGTGGTCTGATATGGTCATTTGAGACTCGTCTGGCTCGATTGTTGCGTCCAGATTCAGCTTCATTCCATTGAACTTTAGAGTTGATTTGGTGCTCTCTGGTTGCACCTCCTTCAAGGTTTTTGTGTCCTAGTTTGGCTGCTCCTATGCCTCTGTCGGTATTTCTACACTTGTTCCCTCTAGTGTTGGTTGTTGATTTTCCTCCTCTATCAGTGTGTGGGTCACTGCTCTGTTTGAAGATGGGATTTCGTCGATATTGACGATCTCCGATGGTTGTTGTTCACCTTCTTCCTCATGTCCTCATGATCTAGTCTGAACTCTGGTTTTCCTAGTCGTCTAGATCGCTTCTGCTTTCTTGGATGGTGCCATGGTGGTGAATGTCAAACATTTTCTAAATTTGAATGGTCTATGTGATCTTTGTGAACTCGCTACGTGTTATTTAGCCTCTATCACTCCCTGTTTGTTCTTTTTTCATGAATAGACTATTTGCTCCCGCGTCCGTGTGTTGTATGGGTTTCCCATGAAACTTGTTGAGGGTGTTTCCTTAATTATGGGTTTAATTCACCTTAACTGCGAGTTCAATGCACCGCCGACAGTTTTGTACTTGCCATTACTCTACCTTGCCATCTCCAATTGGCGCGTTTAATGTGGCATCCCATCGATCCTTGTCGTCCTTTAATTCTTCCTAGTGCTATCATGTCGTCCTACTTTTTTTTACTTTCATTTTCTTTCTTATTTCCATTTGTATGTGATCATTTTCCTTCTCCTCGTCGAATTTGTGTTCCTAAGTGTGCGTGCATTTTCTTCCTCTGGTGCACTGTGCCCCATTTGGTTCGGTTCTCTCCTCTTAGTTCTTTTTTTTTTTTTTTTACGACACGGTGGGTGGTCGACTGTCCTTGTACTGCTTCAGTCGACTCCCATTGATCATCCCTCTGAGGTTTGCACCTAATAAGTCTCTCAACTATATAGCTCCTCCATTTGTGATAGATTTTACCTTGTACGGTCGTAGCCAATGCATTCTTAGTTTTCTTGGGTGCTAAATCCATTTACTGTCATATATCAGTACGAGATCTCCTTCCTTGAAAGCTTTCTTCTTTATGCGTCTATCGTGTTGTTGGTCTCTGTAATTTCTTATTAACTAAACAATCAAGTGTTACATAAATTGTCAACCCAGGGAAGTCTGTTATTTCAAAGGTTATATGCTCAATCTCAAAAGCAATCTAGAGTTGTAGTAAAAGTACATTAATCACACCTTGCCTTGGACAAATTGAAGTTCTACTTTGTATTACAGAAAAGAAACCTACCTATTGCAAAGTTCAAAGTTGAAAGAAATAATTACCTGAAGAATCCTGGATTACATTAAGAAACAACAACATAGGAAAGAAATTTTTCAAGATACTGCAAAAGGAAAGACCAACTATTCTATAACAGAGAACAGGACCCTATTCCCCAAGAAGGAATCTTCAGCACCCATATCGGATTATCACGCTTTCATAAATTCACCAAACAGGATTACCAATTAGAATGATTAACAGTTACCCAAGCATGAATTATATGAAAACAATGTAACAATCAGTAAAGCAGAGTTTCAGTAAAACAGAGTTCAGTAAAGTAGAGTTTCAACAAAACAGAATTTAATCAAGGCATGAAAAAAAATAATACTAACACACTACAGAACTAATGGGTGAATCTTGTGAAGAAGGTGGGCCTTCCCTTCTCACAAGATTTCCCAGAAATGAAAGGAACTAGGAAGGAATGCTCAGAATAATCTTTTATTCATCTGTCAACTGTATCATGTTACAATGTCTGAAGTAAACATGCCCTTCTCTATAATTCCTTTCTTAGCCCAGAAGGATCCCCCCTAATGATGATTTCCCCTTATTTAAAGAGGAGAATCCCCTCGATACAATTGATCATCAAATTACATGTGCACATACCAATCCTATTCTTAGTCAGATCTAATCTTCTATACTGGAATAGGATATCTTGGTCTCCCGTAACAGAATGTTATTGCAATAGTTGAAATGGTACTGGGTGAGGTGTAGTTGTTACGGCTGGTATAACATCTTCTTTATTTATCTTCTTGTTACTATTGTTGTATATTGTTTCAGCATCGCAAATCGTGGGTTGTTTTAGCAACAGGATTTGCATTCTGACTGTTTCAGCAACATGGTCTCAAGCAGCAGCGATGGTTAATTCTGGCTCAAGGTGCGGTTGTTGTGGTCAGTGTAATAGCTTCTTCTTTCTATTGTGTGAATTGTTGTTTCAGCATCGCAGACCATGGACTGTTTCAGCCACAGGGTTTGTGTGCTTTTGACTGTTTCAGTAACGGGCCTTCAAACAACAACAATAATCTGCAGTTCGAAATATTTCAGCACTTATATATTTATGATCGATGATTAAGTATGAGAGTAATGTAAAATTATATGTAAAACAAATTAAACATATAGCAAAGAGAAGAGACGTTATATACCTTTGGAAAGATAGGGTAAGGTGATAATGTAAGCTTAAATGTGAGTGGAAAAAGGATGTAATGGTAGCAAAAAGTGTGAACAAAAAGGTACATTATAGGGTCCTAACATCCCCCCCAACTTAAAAGGTTGCATGTCCTCATGCAACTTCAATCTGAATTAGAATCTGAATACCGACTCTGAGCATGCAAGTTACTTAAGCAGTAGTTGTGGAAAGTGTTGTATGTTGGAGCTCTGAATCCTTGAACGCGTTGTAGTCTTTGCCAAGCTATTGTTTCAGCCTTCTTGGGAAACTTATGATGAACTTTATATTTCTCTGCTGGCATCCATAGAATAGGAAAATGAAACTGATAACCTATCCAGCTTTTAGCACATTGCTGAACACATTTGATGTAGCTAGGTACCCGGGAGATTGATGTCTCAAGATTGGTGGGACTAAAGGGAATGTGTTCCTATCTTTTCTCAGCAGATTGTTGCCAAAACATGTTATTTTCTTATAGGGTATAGGTCTCTGTGGATTTAATGAACTGTTGACAATCCTGAAGTACTGTTGTCTGTAGTTGCCGAATATATTGAATCATCCCTGATTTCTTCAAAAATTGATAATACTCTGCAACAAAGGTGGCAGCGTTCTGTGGTTCTGGCTGTATCTAGAGAAGGTGGTTATCCTCGTTATGCTTGGTAGCTAGGAATCCATTCTGCCATGTAATTTGATTGTTAAGGAAGGAGGTGAGTGCATGAATATGGATATCACCGACAAGAGGGTTAAGGTTAAGCTGTCGGTTTTCAAGGATGGCCTCATTATGAAGATATACCTCACAGAGGAGGTGTTGATCCATAGTAGAGGATTTTGCAAAGGTTCTAACAAAATCTGTTGGATTTAACACTGTATGGGGTCTACCTTCTTTGATTGATTTAATCTGAAAAAATGTAAGTCGTTCCATGATGAAAAGAGAGTAATTGGAGGATGGTTTCCTTGCAGCCAACAAATTTTGTGCCAAGTCAAACATCAGGAGAAATTTGCCTTTTAGCTCTTTATTTTTCTTCTTATGAGCACAGGATTCTTGGCATATTTGCTCCAAAGATTCCCAGTTTGAATAGATGTGGTTTAGCCAGAGTAGTTTGTACTCCTGCAGGCTTTTGTCTTGTGTAACAGCAGACTCTTTTTTCCATTTGTCCATTATTGCCTACTCATCCCATGGTTGAGTTTGTGTTTCAGCATCGCAAGTGATAGGCTGAGGTAGGGTCTGAGTGGCTTGTTCCACAAGAGTATTGGTATTGATTTGGCTAGGAGGGGAAGATTCATCAATAGGCAGTGTTTGTACATCTTTATTAACAAAAACAGGGGCTTCAGATGTGGCAATTGTTGTAGGCCAGGGTTCATTTTGAATTTTGGAAGGTCCTACTAGTTCTTGTGTAACAGTAGGGTTTTCTTCTTTTACTGTGAAAGTCGTAGGTGCAGGGAAAGCTCCAGGCATTGGAATTTGAGTTAATTTGTAGCCTGCTTGATAATAGATGCCCCCACATTGACTACACATATACTCTCTACACTAATTCTCTGTTGCATTTTCCTCTGTCATGGTCGCTATGCGAGCTAGGGTGTACAATTTAAGTTCCTTCTCATAGGCTTCCTTTACCATGACTAGCTCTTGCTTGTAGGCTTCCAGTTCATACCTTAGGAACTCATTTTCTTGTAAGATAGAGGCCATTGTTAGTTCTGGTTGTTGATATTTCAAGGGTATATTAAGAGGGGTGACTGGTTCTTGTGTAATAGTCACAGCCGTACTAGCTGGTTCTTTTGGAGCAACTATAGGATCGACAACTAATTCTTGTATTTCAACTTCTTGGTGTAGAGAAAGTAATGTTGCGGCACCCTGGGCATCTAATTCATGTATTTCAGTAACAATATCAACAGTTGGTTCTTGTGTTTCAGCTGTAGTTGGTTCTTGTGTAACAACTATAGCTGGTTCTTGTCTTTCAGCTACTGAATGACTAGCTGGTTCTTGTGTTTTAGCTATTGAATGAGTAGCTGGTTCTTGTGTTTCAGCTACTGGATGAGTAGTTGGTTCTTGTGTTTTAGCTACTGGATGAGTAGTTGGTTCTTGTGTTTCAGCTACTTGATGAGTACCTGGTTCTTGTGTTTCAGCTACTTTATTTGAAAAGGATGATGTCGCAGTACACTGGGCCTCTGGTTCTTGTGTTTTAGTGCCCATGGGTGGAATAGGTGAAAATTCCAGAATTTGGGAGGGTGGAGGTGTACGGGGTTTTAGCCAGATGGGTTGGGGTTTTAGGGTAGTGGCAGTAGCGGCTGCTCTTGTTGAGTTCCTTGTTCATTTTCTTTGTAAAAAGGAGGGAAAATGAGGGATTTTCTTTCATTTGCGTGGGGGTTTTTCCTCAGTGATGGGGCAGGGAGAGTTGTCTGGTTCAGAATCATTGCTAAGGATATGAACGATAGGAGTGGATGATTCTGGTAAGATGTGGGGCAGGCTTGGTATGGTGGGAAGGTTAATTAGGTTAATTGGGTCTGTAGGCGCACTGTTAGGTACTTCCAGAGGATCTGGAGGGTTTTGTGGTTGTTGTTCCTGAAGATTTTCAGGATGTTCAACAGCTTCTTGGGGGTCTATGGGTGGGTTGTTTAGGAAAGGGTTTTGTTGGGAAAAACCCTTTTGGATGAGTAGTTGAGAGAGACGGCGATGGGTGAGGGAAAGGGTGGGATTTTTAGCCTTTTTACAGTAATGTGACATATTTCTAAGACATCCGAGCAGATAGTAGGGAATATTCACCAATCTAGCATGTCGTAAATTAGACAACAAGAAAAAATCGTACTGGTAGACTACCTGGTATCGGCCTTCACAGGTAAGGTAGTTCTTGACAAACTCTACAACTTTCGGCCAAGGAGGTGGCAACGAGCTGAGTCGAACACCCCGGCCTTTAGGCTCAATTTGTTCCCCTGGCAAGAGGAAATCCTACTGGGCATTAAGGATGATGTGTTTGCGGCTGAACCAGTGAATGCCAGTGACAGGGAGACCCGAAACCTGTTCTATATCATCCTCTGTAATTGGAATCTGAACCCCTTGAACAATAGAATAATCTTCCTGAATATTTCGAGCAAATTGAAGAACCTGTTGTTGATCAAATCCTTGGAGCCTCTAAAAATAACCCAGCCATCCTACCTGCAGAAAAATTTGATAGACTTCTGGATATAGTTCTAACAAGGCTGTCATGGAGGGTTCGTACCGTATAACAGGGCCTCCCATAGCTAACAGCTCAGTAAAATGCACCATCAGAGAGTCAAGTAATTTCTTCTGTGTAGAGTAATCTTTTCGGGTGAAGGCATGCAAATGGTGGTGAAACAAACGAAAGGATGGTAAAAAAAAGAATGACGGTGGTCGGTTCATGTGAAATGATGGTATAAGATTTTGATATTTCCCCCCCCCCTCAAGTACGGCTAAAATAATGATTTTACATGAGTGATAATAATGAGTTGGGATCTTCTCATTAACCATAGTTCCATTGTATTTACATATAAAGTTTACATACCTCATATTTACCTTTAATTCGTACTTCAAACAAAATATAGTGCCTATCCATAATAGTTCTGCAGTAGCCATGAGGGAGACTTTTGATTTGTTAGAGAAATTGTATCAAGGATTTGTTTATTGTAAGAACAAAATGTAGTATGAGAGCGAAAGAGCTTATTGACAGGGAATGTTGAAAAGTTGGTGTTTCAGTAATAGGGAAAGAATAGAGAAATGTTGGTTGAAGAGTGATGTTGCAGAATGTTGCCGAGGAAGTGGTGTTTTAGTAGTGGCGACATGTTGTTGAGTAGTGGTGTTTCAGCAATGGAGAAAAGGGGCAAAAAATTGTTGAACATTGGTGTTTCAGTAATGGGGAAAAAGGCGAAAAGTTGTTGAACAGTGGTGTTTCAGAAATGCGAAAAAGGGGCGAAAAATTGCAGAATAGTGGTGTTTCGGTAATGGGGAAAAAGGAGAAAAGTTGTTGAACAGTGGTGTTTCAGCAATGGGGAAAAAGGGAGAAAATTTACGGATCAGTGGTGTTTCGGCAATGAGGGAAAAGGCGAAAAGTTGTTGAACAGTGGTGTTTCAGCAATGGGGAAAAAGGCAAAAAGTTGTTGAACAGTGGTGTTTCAGCAATGGGGAAAAAGGGAAGTAGTGTTTCACAAGATGAATCTTAGCTCTTCTTGAAGTAAGATCGTCCTTTCTTGGTAGGCCTTTTCTTTGATCGAGAATCTGCAAAAATCAATTGTAACATGCCATTCCTTGACAGGGATTATTAGTAAAAGAAATCTAATCTAATACTAAAGGAATTAAATTCAAAAGAATTAATTGCAATGAGGGGTAGGAGGCCCCTCTAAAAAGAGGTAATGAGAGTCTGCCACACATGTGGCCTTAAAATCTTCTTTGGAAATGGGGCGCTGGTACAGACGGAGCCGATTACCATTCACAAGTAACGGTGTTTTAGAGTCATCGATTGTGAGGAGCCTTAATGTTCCATTGGGGAAAACATTGTCCACTTCGTAAGGTCCAAGCCATCTTGTACGTAGTTTCCCTTGAAATTATTTAAACCGAGAATCATACAGTAAGGCCCAATTACCTTTTTGGAATTGCGTATGCTTGATGGTTTTGCCATGCCATTTTATCTTTGTTGTTGAATCATGGTTGTCTGATGAATGGTATCTAGTATTTTTTCATCCAATTCATTAAGCTACTGCAACCTGGCTATCTGTGCATCGGTCAAATCAAGGTTGACAGCTAAAGTAGTCCTTAAGGTTTTGATTTCAAATTCCACAGGAAAGACGACAATTTTTCCATAAACTAATTCATAGGGAGAGAATCTTGTAGTAATTCTCCAGGTAGTTATGTAGGCCCATAATGCTTCAGGGAGCCTGTGAGACCAATCCTTTTTGTTTTCCTTCACTGTTTTTGTGAGAATGGATTCTATTACTTTATTTGTGCTTTCCACCTATCCATTGGCTTGGGGGAGGTATGGTGTAGTCATTCTATGTTGAATATGATATTTTTGAAGGGTGGCTTTAAAACCATGAGAAGTGAAAGGAGGTCCCCCATCTGTAACTAATTCTCTAGGCACTCCAAATCTGATAAAGATGTCTTCAAATAGGAAATCTAGAACTTCTTCTTCAGTCGCTCTATGGAGTGCTTTAGCTTCCACCCATTTGGTCATATAATCTGTGTAGACCACTATATAAACTTTTTGATTGGATGGAGGGTTAATGGGTCCTAAAAAGTCTAAGGCCCATCTTTCAAATGGTTCGAGTACTACCTGGGGATTTAATGGTATTTCATCTCTATGATTAGGTTGGCCCATTATTTGACAGCTATCACAAGCCCGAACATATTTCTTTGCATCTTTAAAAAGTGAGGGCCAATAATACCCCATCCTTAGAAGTTTATGTGTTGTTCTCTTATCAGCAAAATTCCCTCCACAAGGGCCATCATGAGAAGATTTTAGTAGATCATAAACCTCATCTTCTCTAATTCACCTTTGGATTTCTTGATCAATTCCTGTGTGGGAAAGACACCCACTTATCCAGCTATACCGAGCACTTTATTGAATGATTCTTCTTTTCTCCCGGTGGGATAGTTGTGGTGGTAACTTCTCTGCAACCAAGTAGTTAGCGATGTCTGCATACCATGGTGAGTGAGAAGATACTACAAATAGATATTCATCAAGAAAGGAATCATATACTGGGGTATTATCATCAGGTGTTAACCGAGAAAGGAAATCAGCAACTACATTTTCTTTTCCTGGTCTATCTACAATTGTAATATCAAATTCTTGTAATAATAGTAACCATATGGTGGCTCAAGCATTTGTGATAGGTTTGTTCATTAGATATTTGATAGTTGAGTGATCAGTATGGATAAGAGTAGAATAGTCAGTGATGTAATGTTGAAATTTATTAATAGCATAGATAACTGCCAAGAATTCATTTTCAGTAACCGTATAGTTAAGTTCAACAGGAGTCATATTCTTGCTAATGAAGTAAATAACATAAGGGAGATGATTTTCTTCTTGTCCCAAGACAGCTCCTATTGCAGTATCCGAAGCATCAGAGGATATATGAAATGGAAGTGTCCAATCAGGTCCTCTTAGAATAGGGGTTGTAGATAACTGATGTTTAAGTGTATTAAATGCTTCCTGGCAAGGGTTAGTCCACTTGAATTCAACATTTTTCGTCAGTAACACAAACAGAGGACAAGCTATTTTGGAAAAAAAATTGATAAATCTTTTGTAGTATCCAGCATGTCTTAGAAAACTTCTCACCTCTATTTGGGTTTTGGGAATAGGAAGATTTTTAATGACTTGTATCTTGGATGGATCCACCTGGATTCCTTGAGATAAAATAAAATGTCCAGGCACTATTCCTTCACTCATCATCATATGACATTTTTCTTTACTTAAGGAGAGGTGGGCTTGTATACATCATTTAAGTACTTTCTCAAGGTTTTGTAGTGCTTCCTGAAAAGAAACACCAAAAGGGGTAAAATCATCCAAAAAAATTTCCATAGAGTCATTAAGCATATCAGAAAAGATTCCTATAACTGCTCTTTGAAAGGTTGTTGGTACATTACATAGTCCAAATGGGATAAATCTATAAGAAAAAGTTCCCCAAGGGCTAGTAAAAGTGGTTTTATCTTGATCTTGGGGTGCAATTTTGATCTAATTATACCCACTAAAACCATCTAAAAAGGAGAAAAATTTATTCCCTAACAAACTATCTAACACCTGATCAATGAATGGTAACGGAAAGTGATCTTTTTGAGTGGCTTTATTTAAGGCTCTATAGTCTACACATACTCTCCATTTCCCATTTTTCTTTGGAACCATTACCAACGGGGAAACCCATTCATTGTCCGATATAGGATATATAAACCCTGCATTGAGCAATTTTTGAAGTTCTTCTTTAATAATTTCTCTTAAATTAGGGTTCATTCATCGTTGAGATTGGCAGATCGGTCGACAATCTTCCTTGATATATATACGATGAGTGCATAATTCGAGAGAGATTCCTTTCATATCTGTATAGTCCCATGCAAATGATTCTTTATGTTCAAGAAGTAACTTCATTAATTGTTGTGTTTCAGCATCTGTCAGGTTGGGGTTTATGTTCAGTGTTTTTCCAGGTTCAATTTCTACCGATATACTTTTAGAAGAGATGGTGGCTGATGTTTGAGGTGGGTTTTCAGAGTTAAGGTTTTCCTAGTTATCTGACTCCAAAAGTGCAGCTAGTTGGTTATGAGTTTCTAGAGTCACGGAGGAGGGTTCACAAATAAAATTATTAATTACTTCATCCTCATTGGTATCTTTAAGGCTTAAGGCTTGCCTGATAGTCAAGATGGGTTGAGTAGTTTGATCATCAAAGTCTACCCATACAGAATTATCATTATTAATCAAGGGTGTAGCGTCAGGGTAGAGGGTAAGATGTTTAGTCTCATATCCATTGGAAATTGTCATTGAACCTAATCTACAGCAGATAAAAGCATCTGTTGTGGCTAGCCAAGGCCTGCCCAAAATTACAGGGTGGCCCCCCAACTTTGTTTTAGGTTATAATACCACAAAGTCAGCTGGATAATTCCAGGATTCTACTGAGATAATTAGGTCTTCAATGACTCCTTCTGGTTTGATTGTAGAATGGTCAGCTAATTCTAGGATGGTTGGGGTGTCTCTGATTTCATTCTGTAGTTGTAACAGTTGTGAGGTTTCCAGAGTCATAATATTGATAGCAGTGCCTAAGTCTACCAAGACTCGGGGAATTATTGTTTTTCCAATTTTCACTGAGATGGTAGGATGGTCGGGATCACCATATTTAACTGGGAGAACTTTACCTAACATTAGTGCATACAAATCACCCATGACATGAACTGTGAGGGGATCTTTAGTTTTCCTACCAGTTTTCTTAACACAAATGTCCCGCATAGTCCTGGCATAAATTGGTACATCTCATAGTTCTTGTAATAGTGGAATTTTGACATAAAGATTTTGTAATTCCCCTAGAAGATTGAAAGCGGGTGGCTCAGGCATTTTAGTCAAAGCTAAATGCTCAGGAAATGGTGGTTTTGTTGTTTCAGCAGCAATGTTGGAGGATGATTGTACCTCTTCAGGTACATCATGCTTTTTTGTTTCCTCTTTATCAGAAGAGGTAACATCAGCAATGATAGGTTCTACTATTTTCCCAGATCATAAATGAATATCATTGCATTGCGCAGGGAAAAGAGAAAGTTTAGGCTGGTTGTGAATATCAATGCACTGCACAACTTTATTATTGGGGTTAGGGTTAGTTTGTACAGGTAGTTGGGGCCTCATCATTTGATTGTTTGGTGGAGTACCTGATGGTAAGGAGAATGGTTGTAGAAATTGTGATTGAGGTAATTGATTTGGGAACGGGGGTTGTTTCCCTCTCTAATTTGGATTCCATTGGTTAAGGTACGGTTGTTGTTGTGGAGGCCAAGGAGTCCACATTGATGGATCAACAAAGGGAGGGTTAGTTTGTTGCATGGATGGGTAATTCATTTGATTTAGGTATTGCATTTGATTATAGGGAGGGTAATTTGCTTGATTAAAAGAAGGATAGTTATTCCAATGATTAGAATATGTAAATGACATATTAGGATTCATACCTTGTCCCCGCGGTTGCCATTGCCTTCTCTGTGTCAACAGATAGATAGCTTCAGCTTCTTCATCAGTTGGTTGTAATGCTGCCTTGATTCCTGGTAAAGAAGGGCATTGTTGAGTTTCATGATCCTTATCACAGATGGTGCAGATTGGCTTTTTGTCCAATGGGCATTCCCTTCGTGGGTGCTTGTCTCTGCATTTAGAACAAAATATGGACAGAGCTGCTTCTGCTTCGGCTTGTTTCTTTTGAATCTGCAGGGTATCAATTTGTGAGGCAAAAGAGCTTAACATTTCATTTTTAAAACCTTCAAGTAAATTACCTATTCTGGCTCTTGTTTCTCCTCCACTGGCTGATTTTTGAACTCTTGAAAATGTGGTATCCCTGCTATTTGATCTATTCCTTGAAGCTCCTCTTGAACATCTTTTACATAGGTTAACAATTTCATCATATGATTCTTTAGATATGTCCCCTTTTCCAAGCATATTCAGCATATCTAAACAGTCATCCCTTACTCCTTTTAGTAATATTGTTTTAAGAATATCTTTCCTTACATCGGGGTGACTGGATCTTTGTAGATTATACTATAGCCTTTCTACAAAGTCCTCCAGATTTTCATCCTCTTTCTGTATCATCTTGAATAGTTCCTCTCTTTTTTCTCTTGTTCGGCAATAGTCTTGGTATTTATGCAGGAATTTCTGTCTCATCTAATCCCATGTTGTGATTACATGACCTCCAAGACTCATGAACCATCTTAGTGCATTTCCTTTCAATGTTGCTGGAAATAGCTTTAATTTTTTAGCATTGGAAATGTAATCATAACTTCTGCATAATATGTCAAACTCAAAAAGGAATTCGTCAGGATCCTCTGAAGATAAACCATGAAAGTTAGGTAATGCTGAGAGTGGAATGTTCTTCATGGGAGCTACCCCTCTAGGAAGATCACCAATAGGAAATCCTAAGGTGGAAAAGAGTTTTCATCATTTACCTCTCCTTCAGGACCTGCCTGTTCTTCATGATGTAGTTCTTCATTATACTCATCCATGGTTTCTTCTGTTTGTTCCCCTGCTGCGCTTGCTCTATCCTCAATGTTTCCTGCTGGTTTCTCAACTATCTTAGGACTCCAAATCTCTTTCCCCATTTCAAAGTTTGCTTGAAAGGAAGGTTGGGATTTTGGTTTCTGAGAGTTTGGTCGTTGAGGAGAAACATATTCAGATTTTGATATAATCTCGTCAATATAAGTCTTTCTTCCTCCCCTTCCTCTACCCCTGCCACCTATAGGGTTAGTTTCTTTGGGGTCTCCGTGTCCTCTCATGAAATCTTTATATCTGAAAGAACATAAGTGCTTTTGAAATCTATAATTACCTTCCCCGGCAACAGCACCAAAATGTTGGTCATTGTAATTGCTTATTAACTAAACAATCAAGTGTTACATAAATTGTCAACCTAGGGAAGTCTGTTATTTCAAAGTTAATCACACACTGTATATGCTCAATCTCAAAATCAATCTAGAGTTGTAGTAAAAGTACATTAATCACACCTTGCCTTGAACAAACTGAAGTTCTACTTTGTATTACAGAAAAGAAACCTACCTATTGCAGAGTTCAAAGTTTAAAGAAATAATTACCCAAAGAATCCTGGATTACATTAAAAAACAACAACCTAGGAAAGAAATATTTCAAGATACTGCAAAAGGAAAGACCAACTATTCTGTAACAGAGAACAGAACCCTATTCCCCAAGAAGGAATCTTCATCACCCGTCTCGGATTATCACGCTTTCATAAATTCACCAAACAGGATTACCAATTAGAATGATTAACAGTTACCCAAGCATGAATTATATGAAAACAATGTAACAATCAGTAAAGCAGAGTTTCAACAAAACAGAGTTCAGTAAAGTAGAGTTTCAGCAAAACAGAATTTAAACAAGGCATGAAAAAAAATAATACTAACACACTACAGAACTAATGGGTGAATCTTGTGAAGAAGATGGGCCCTCCCTTCTCACAAGATTCCCCAGAAATGAAAGGAACTAGGAAGGAATGCTTAGAATAATCTTTTATTCATCTGTCAACTGTATCATGTTACAATGTCTAAAGTAAACACGTCCTTCTCTGTAATTCCTTTCTTAGCCCAGAAGGATCCCCCGTAATGATGATTTCCCCTTATTTAAAGAGGAGAATCCCCTCGATACAATTGATCATCAAATTACATGTGCACATACCAATCCTATTCTTAGTCAGATCTAATATTCTATACTGGAATAGGATATCCTGGTCTCCCGTAACAGAATGTTATTGCAATAGTTGAAATGGTGATGGGTGAGGTGTAGTTGTTGCGGCTGGTGTAACAACTTCTTTATTTATCTTCTTGTTATTATTGTTGTATACTATTTCAGCATCGCAAATCACGGGCTATTTCAGCAACGGGATTTGCATTCTGACTATTTCAGCAACATGGTCTCAAGCAGCAGCGATGGTTAATTCTGGCTCAAGGTGCGGTTGTTGTGGTCAATGTAATAGCTTCTTCTTTCTGTTGTGTGAATTGTTGTTTTAGCATCACAGACCACGGACTGTTTCAGCCACGGGGTTTGTGTGCTTTTGACTATTTCAGTAACGGGCCTTCAAATAGCAACAATAATCTACAGTTCGAACTATTTCAGCACTTATATATTTCTGATCGATGGTTAAATATGAGAGTAATGTAAAATTATATGTAAAACAAATTAAACATATAGCAAAGAGAAGAGACATTATATACCTTTGGAAAGATAGGGTAAGGTGATAATGTAATCTTAAATGTGAGTGGAAAAAGGATGTAATGGTAGCAAAAAGTGTGAACAAAAAGGTACATTATAGGGTCCTAACATGTGCCAGGCTTTGTCTCCTTCTTTTTGAACTTGTTGGTGGAGTCCTGCTAGGATCAAATCTTCCTCCATGGTCATTAATTGATTCAATCTCTCCTGTATTGTGCCTCATTCTGTCATTTGTGTAATTGCTTCTACGCACAAGCTTGGTACTAGAAATTCCAATGGAGCCATTGCTTCTTGGCCATAAACTAATTTAAATGGCATGTGCCCTATCAAATTTTTGCACGTAGTCCTGTAGGCCCATAATAATATTAGTAATTTGAGGTCCCATTCGTTTATGCTGCCATTACAATTTTTTGTCAGTGCGTTCTCCAGGATTTTGTTGAACGCTTCCACTGTGCCATTTGTCTGTGGGTGATATGGTGTGCTATTCTGATAATGGACTACAAACTCTTTAGACATAGCATGGATGGTGTTGTTTATGAAGTGAGTGCCATGTTCACTCATCAAAACTCTTGGGCACCCAAATCTAGTGATCACTTGCTCAAATAAGAAGTGTTTTTTTATATCTGCGTTGCAGTCCTTCATTGGTCCGGCTTTCACACATCTTGTTTGGTATTCTATCACAATGATAATGTACCATGCTCCTGTTCTTTTTGTTGGTGGGTTGATTGGTCCCACAAAGTATATTCCCACTTATTAAATGTCTGGAGTGTTACCTGTGGTCGTAATGGCATCTCATCCCTTCTGTTGGGCTTTCCTACCCTTTGAAAAAACATCGCATCTTTGACAACACTCCTTCAAGTCTTTATGAATCGTTGGCCACCATAGTCCTGTGCGCAATACCTTCTACATGGTAGCTTTGCCTGCATAATGTCTTCTTTATATTCTCTCATGAGCTTCTGCTAACACTCGTAGTCTTTCGTGTTCTAACATGTACCTTTGCATCATGCTATATGCTCCCATCTTATATAGGTGTCCTGTAATCAGTTGATAGTCGGCAGCGTGGACTACTAGGTTTTTCTTCTGTGCGGTATTATACTCTTGTGGTGCAGTAGATGTTCTCAAGTACTGAATGATATCTGTGAAGTATTCATCAGTGATCTGGACTGAGAATAGTTGTGCATCTGGAAATTTGTCTTCTAAATTTGTAGGTTCTTCTCCATTTGTGACCCTTGATAGGTGGTCAAGTCCTGTGTTCAATTTTCTTGGTTTGACGATTACTTCAAAGTCAAATTATTGAAATAGGAGTAATCATCGAAAGATTCTCCCCCCCAACACTGGCTTGTTGAATAGATATTTTAGGGTTGAGTGATCTGTGAACATCTTAAAGTGTTTCCCCAATAAGTAATGTCTCAAATTTTGCAATGCATAGACCATAGCTAGGCCTTCTCCTTTTGTTGTGTTATAGTTCTATTTTGAGTCTGATAGCTTCCTACTCGCAAATGCTATCAGGTGATCCAAGTCCCCCACTCCTGGTTGTGATAAAAGAGCTCCAAGTGATATGTTTTATGCATCTACATGGATGTGGAATGTCTTCTCCCAATCTGGAAAGACTAATATTGGTGCAATGACCATATTTTCCTTTAGGGTATCCAGACTGTGTTGACACTCGTCGTTCCATTGAAAATTTGTATCCTTTCTTAGCAACATTTCCATAGGTGCAGTTATCTATGCATAACCTTTAATGAACTTTTTGTAGTATCCTGTGTGTCCCAACGTCTCTTTGAGATGACAGACTATTTTTGGTGGTGGTAAGTTAACAATAACTGCAATTTTTGTGGGATCTACGAGTAAACCTTGTTTTCATACTATATGGCCCAATAGTATCCCAATGGTGTTCCAAATATGAATTTATTTATGTTTAGTGATGTCTGAAACTGTCTACATATTTCCAACATTAGCCGTAAGACTTCTACATGGTCTTTCAACAAACTGTAGACTGTCCAATTATCCAGGTATACTTCGAGAAACTAGTGGATGAATTCCTTAAACGCAACAATGACTACTCTGGAAAATATTGTTGGTGCATTCTTCAGTCCAAAAGGCATGATTGTGTACTAATACGATCCCCATTCTATTGCGAACATGGTCTTGTATCTGTCTTCTTCTACTATCTTGATCTGATGGTAACCTGAGAATCCATCAGTGAATGAGTAGGCTTTGTTTTCACCTACGTTTTCTAACACTTCGTCCATGAAAGGTGTAGGGAATGGGTCGTGTAGGCATGCATCGTTCAAATTCCTTAAGTTGACACATATCCTTATCCATCCTTGTTTCTTGTATTGTACTACCATCGGGCTTATCCATTTTGATTCTTTTACCAATTCTATGATGTTGGCTTTGAGCATCCTGTCGATCTCATCTTTGACTTTCTGCTTATATATTGGGTTCATTATATATGGTTTTTGTTTGATCGATCTTGCTTCAGGTCTGAGTGGTATCTTCATTTCTCCTAACTCTCCAGATATACCCTTCATCTCTGTAAATTTTGTGGGAAACAAGTCATTGTACTCATGCAATAATTATGTTATGCTTTCCACTGTTTGTTCATCCCAGTAATATCCAATGTTGGCCATTTTGGGATTCTCAATTGTCCCAATGTTGACTTTATTTACTTTGATCGGCATAGAAATGACTTCTAATTCTATGGGTGGGCCTTCCACATCTCTTTCTCCTTCTACTTCTTCAATCTGAATATCGCGCAGATCATCTTCATCCAATGCTTCCTCTTGTACATGGTAACATGACAACAAATCCTTGACTATTTGTTTGTTCCGTTGTTTTTTTTTTGTGATAAGTTTTATCTATGGTGCTTGGATAAATATAACTTCTCTTATATTTTTAAGAGCATCATCTATGTTGGGGTTCTCATGCACGAATGAGAAAGTGACAGTAAAATTATGTTGCAATTTCATCCAGGTCGTAGTTCCTTTGCGCAATTCCTGGTCTGTGTACCATTTCACTGGTATGCCTTCTAGAGTGTGTATAAAGTTATGAGGCCATTCCTTTGGGGGTGTCATTTTCCATAGTGTTCTACACTCCTCCAAGTGTTCCGCTGGTGCCCTTTTTCCATCATACTTTTGTTGTTTGTTGTTTTTTTGTTCTGCGTCAAACCTTATGCACAATAACTGCTTACATTGGTGTTGTTGGGAAAAATACCCTACGGACTAGCAAACTAGGGTCAGACTTGCATGCAAATATTGACCATAAAGAAATTACTTTTTAACCTACCACCCAAAACTTAAACCCCTCTTTCACAATACATGCATGGAAACGAAATACTAACCTTGTTTCTGACATTTGGTGTAGATCCTCCATTGTGCTTTTGACCACTTGCTGGCGTTGCTCCTTCCAAAGATAACCTGCAATCAAAACAAACAACGATGCATGCACACTACTCTTCTACTTGAGGGTTAGAAATTAAGCATAAATTAACCAAACCATAGATAACTCATGCATTGGGACGGGAAAAGTATTCTTTTATTATTTGAAAAATGAATCAACTTACAATCAAAGTTGAGACCGGCCACCGCTCCTTGATCCTGATCCTGGGCTCCTCTTCTTCTGTCCTCCAACTGCTTTGCGTTAAATCTCCTTTGGCATGAGGAAAGGCTAAAGGGTTGGGACAATGGATTATACAAATGGGCAAAGTTTCTTCGCTATATTTTTTCCTCCTCCAAATGGTACCCCTACCCCTTCTTTTATAGGCTATAAGGATCTAGGGTTTTGGACGAACCCTCGGCCATGCATGGCCGGGAGTTTCAATTAACTGACCCATAGCTTTTTGTTCCGTCGGAAACTTTCCTTTTTTTTTGCTTTGTTAGGTACACGTGGGCTGTAGTGGGCCTGCCAGCGTGCACACGCATGCAGTAATGGGTTAGGGCGCGTGGGCCTTGACACAAGAGGATTTCCAAAGAGTTGTTTAGGAGATGTTTTGGCAATGAAGAGATATGAGTTGGCCTGATGCCAGGTAAGCATGTGTGGTGTAATTTAGGGTTACAATAGATGCCCCCTAATGTGTGAGGTCAGAAGAGCATCTAATGGCCGAAATACATTACCAATATTTTACCAATCTTTACTGATGTGCCGAACAATTGAGCCCAAGGATCAGGAACCATGAGGCGTCATCTGCAAAATAAAAAATGTCTCACTGAGGCGGGCATACCCATGCTCAGGATAAAATAGAACCATGGCTACCAATCAAATACATTGTAGATCCATGTCAAATAAATATAAAGAGTAGCCGCGAATAATACACAGCGGAGCTACATCTCAAAATCAGAAAGATAGACATATAGAGTACCCATCTTCCCGAAGCTAATTCGACCTGAGGGCTGTTCTTCAGAGCTCGAGCAACAAATTCAAAATCTTCTAAAACTCGGGTAGGAGTGTAATATGAGTGTACAACTGCACTACCCAGAGGTCTTCGATGGCTCATCGGTTATGGACTTGATAATCTTGATGATTGAAATGAAGGCTTCAGTGATTTCGAACAAGGACTTGATTGGACATTTAGGATGGTCAGGTATGCGGACAAGAGACATATGCAGAGGGGCCGACTCAAGATTAGTGACAAACTTCCCTTGGATAATATCATGACAAGTGATAAGACTCAGGCAGCATATATGTTAATCATAAGTCTACGAAGCAGGAGGCAACGCAAACTCTCCATATGTTTGGAAGAGTAACCAAACGGTGGAGGACACAACTCTATATAGCGAGAAAAGCTTCCTAAGGTCGTACTACATCCCATAGTCTGATGATCAAACGGACAGATGTGCTTTATCCAACAGTGACTCATTATGCTGCCAATAAAGAAAATACCTTTCCCATATTCTTTTTGGGGTATATTTGATTTTTTTTTGTTCTTTTTGATAATGTGTGAAAAGAATAAAGGAATATTATGTTACAATGGAGGAATGAGTACTACAAACATACAAGCTCAAGGCATAAATATAAGACTGATGTTCTGGTAAAATGATACTCGGGAAAAATCCTCCAACGGCCAAAGGTGTTATGACGCAGAAGCAAACTGTCACAAGGCTGGTGGATAAGGTATGCAAATGCGGTTGATAGAACACACAATGGTAATGTCCTTTGATGTAAGTTTAACAAGCCCAGAGAAGGTAAGCTCGGTGGTTTTTCATATTTAGAGAGTCTGAAAAAGCATAAAAGGAGACTCCACTGGGGTATCTTTTTCGACAATAGTCTAGTCAGTTCGAAAAAGGTATAAACTAGCACCGATTAGACGTCAATTCAAAACCATTTTAACGAGTGTGACAAGGACAAGATCACTCAGCTATTTTTTCACTTTTAAGGAGTCTAAAAAAAGCTTAATTATGGACTGCGTCAGGAATATTCTTCTGGACCAATTTAACGAGTTTGAAAGAATAAGGTCACTCGGCGATATTTTCAATTTTAGGGAGTCTGAAAAGAGATTAACTATGGACTCCGTGGGGGTTTCTTTTTCGTAAATTTAGTCCCTCACGCCCGAAAAAGGAATAAAATTATACCTGAGGATACTCTTCTAAAGAATAGGAATTCGATAGAGTATACCTTTGTTCGTACAGTTGAGCGTCCAGACCGAAAAGGGGTAAACTACCGCTGGACAGACATGACTTCAAACGTCAGTTTAACGAGCGTGAAAGGTCACAAGATCGCTCGACAATCTTTTCATTTTTAGAGGGTCCTGAAAAGGGATTAAAAGGAGACCCGTTTATGTTTTGGGAGTCCTGAGGATGAGACAAAGAGTGAAAAAGACCCATGCAAATGAGGCTCAAACTCATATTCAGGAAAGACTATATGGACTCCCGAGCCTACAGTATTTTTTAGAAACGACATGGACACCATAATGCAACCAGGACCTACCTAGGGCATCCATGTTCTGGTAAGCTCTACCACCAAGTCGTGACACTTCTAGAGCAGAGATGATGGTTCTGTGTCACAACCTAATGGGATCGATCCTATAGCATAAGAAAAAGGCAACGCGATGCAAAAGTTGGGGTAGTATCCTAACCTATATGCTCAAGTTGATTTTTTTTTTTGAAATTTTTTTTTTTAATGGACTGTCAATATTTTTTCAAAACTCAAAAAAAAATTGTCCCAAAACCTGATCAAATCCCTCCCATATAACTCCTGGATCACTCTAAATGGTTTTTGATATAAAGAAATTGATAAGGGGGGGCAAAAAAGTGACAAAAAGAGGCCAAAAAGTCTATAAATAGAAGCTGGCATCTCATTATCACCATTGTTGATTTGGAAATTGACTCTGGAGCCAAAAGACCCCCTTTGCCAAAGATAGTGATTCTGGGAGCTACAGTGGACGAAACGAACTTCTGCTTGGACCAAGTAAGTACAAACTCCCTTATCTAGCTAGTCAATACTTCATTTTAGTCATTTAAGTTATTTTTTGGGTGGGCGTCGACCTTAAAAAGGTCAGCCCTAGGTACACGCGGGCTGTCCAGAGACAACCCGCATGTACACGTGTGCAGAGTAAAGCCTGCACTCATGTACACGCGACTGTCACCTCTACAGACCGCGTGTACCCCCCCCTATTGATGGAAAAGCAAATTAAAAGAAGTATTGACACTCCTTTACCTTGTTGTGTTGGCAGGATGTATGTCCAGTGGAGGGAAAGGGAGCACGAGGCAATCAGTGAGTTGGTTGTTGCAGATCCAAATGTTGTGGCCGTGTTAATGCAATGCGGTTTGCTCAAATTATTTTTATGTTTGTTTATGCTCACGCAACCAAGGCTACTAAATGCCTTGATTGATTACTGGCATCCTGATACAGAGGCCTTTATGCTAGAGGGGAAATCATTGGTGCCCACCACCAAGGACATTTACTTTTTGACTGGCCTCTCAAGGAGAGGGGAACCAATCGACTTTCAGACTTTTCCTGCGGGGCCAAGCACGATCTCGGAGTTGATAGCTAAGTACTGTGAGGCTGGGACCGAACGTACAATTTCCCAGGTACCCATTAGCAAGATTACCAACTTAGCACTACAGACTATCTTGTTACTTATTGGGTGGATTACCGGCTCAGCAGTCATGCATCAGGCTTTGTGCGCACAGATGAACTATGCTATCCAGTGCATGAATGCACAAATTTTTTATTGGAGTACCACACTACTGGAGTGTATGAAGAGGCAATTGACAGATTGCCGACAGCGGACACAGAGGAACTTCGGGTTCGAGACTATTTTGTGTTCATTCTTTTTTGAGAGAGTTATGTGTTTCAGTCCTCGGGTTGTAGTACGAGGACATCTAGCCTTTCTCCCTACAATGTGTAGATGGGAAGTGTTACTGCCGCAACAGGTTGGTGGAAGGGCCGTTGAGGCCTTCGACGATGACTTTTTTGCTTGGATGTCACGACAGATCATGGCTATCAAGGACTACCCGTATGCAGAGATAGACTTCTCTAGAGATCCAGAGATACCCGTGCCTCCTGGTGAGGAGCGAGGGGAGATGGGTAAGTCTCCTCCTTTGTAGTGTTTTTTTTTTTGTCTATGCATATGTAATTTTTATGTCTTTTTGTTATATATATCATTTTTTGTATGCCAGAGTATTTGATGGGTAAACATTGATTGCATGTAGATGTGGGACCTGTGCGACCTGCCGACTATGCATGGAACAGGCGTCACCCACGGCCGGAAGCCATGGCTATTGCCATTGGGGGAGTAGCAGTAGTAGGGAACCTCCCAGCAGGAGAGGCCGAGAGGGTTCTTAGGTGAATTGAGTAGAACTTTACTGTGCTCACTCACACAGTCCCGATGGTAGAGATAGAGGACCTACCGCTATCCATGCAGCCTCATGTTGTGGGGGCACCTCGGACATGGGTTCGTTTGTTTAGGCGTTTATCCCATGCAGTAGATTATTATAACAGGGCCCATAGGCCCTGAACAGACTTTAGACTTTTTATGAGCCACGAGCACCTTATTGTATATATTTTTTGAGGGCATAAGCCCAGTGACTCGTTATTATTCCCATTTTTTAGGCGCTTGCGTCCATCTATGTACTCTAGTGATTTTATGATGTTTATATATGGTTTTTATATTTTTTGTGTCTTATGGATTATGTGTGCAAAAATGTATTTACATGTTTATGTCCATGATCTTTTTATATGTGGGCAAGATGCCAATCTAAAATTTGATTAGCTAGAGTATCTGTAATTTGGTTTAATCTCCTAGGAACATGAAAATATGTAATATAATCAAAGTTTTGTTCTAAGAGACGTACCCTAAGGAATCGTTGGTGTAAAGTTGGATCATGAACCCGGTATATTCCATTTAGCTGCGACACAACTAGTTGAGCATCGAGATAGACCCGAAGATGAGAGATACCTAATGACAAGGCGTCACAAAGAAACTCAATAACTGCACTATACTCGGCGACATTATTTGTGGTGTCACCTAAGAATATACCTCTAGAAGATAACAACTGACCCTGTGGTGTAAATATTACCCAAGCTGCGGAGGCAAGCCTCCGCGTGTGTCGACTAGCACCGTCCACATACCCAACGAACACCTTGGACTCACTTAACATCTGCCATATTGATGGAAGATAACATCAATGACACGTCCATAACACTTTTTAAAAGAAACGTAAAAAATTAATAGTACAAAGACTATACATATGTTACAAAAAGTTACCCACAGTGACCTGTCTATGAGTAATACTTCTTGAGGTAGAGCCCATTTCTAGGCTCCGCCAATGCATTCCCTTCAAAATAAACCAAATGATAAGTGCCCTTTTTTAATACCTCCTTTATAATGAAGAGTCTGAACCACATAGGTTTAAAATTTCCTGCCCCCAGGGGGTCCTTGTCTTGGTCATAGACCAGGACAAGGTCGCCCTCAGAAAAAATCCGAGGATGAACAGACCTATCATATTGACACTTGACCTTATGTTTGTGAGTCTCGTTGGCTAGGGCCGCATCGCAACGCTACTCA
This sequence comes from Picea engelmannii, assembly GCA_009831015.1. Classification (NCBI taxonomy): domain Eukaryota; kingdom Viridiplantae; phylum Streptophyta; class Pinopsida; order Pinales; family Pinaceae; genus Picea; species Picea engelmannii. The sequence continues at coordinate 630,753 of ML788601.1, forward strand.
TCAAGTTGCTCAAGGTATACTAACCGTTCTTCAAGTGAAGAAGTGTCTGGCAATAACTGTACTGCCAATTTCAGAGATGGGATTTGACATTCTATGGGCAAGACTGCCTCCAGCCCGTAAACGAGTTGAAAAGGTGAGAAATCGGTTGCAGTCTTAATAGATGTTCAATATGCCCATAATGGCGAATATAACATCAAATGCCAGTTTGACTTGGCTGAGTTGATAGTTTGTTGTAGAATCGTCTTAAGAGTTTTGTTTACAGCTTCCACCTGCCCATTGGCTTGGGGGTAGTAAGGTGATGAATGTTCCTGCCATAACCCAAGATTTGACGTTAATTCGGTCATCATTTGGTTTTGAAAGTGACTACCATGGTCAGTGACGATCTCTCTCGGGACTCCGAACCTTTCTATAATTTGGTTGAATAAGAAAAGAGCTACAGTCTCTCCATCATCTTTAAACGTTGGCATAGCCTCGACCCACTTAGTGAAGTAGTCGACAGCTACGATGATATAGCGGTGCCCCCTTGCTGATGGGGGGTTGCATGTAGTGTAATCAATCCCCCACTTAGTGAAGGGACCAACTGTGATGAAAGAAAACATAGGAGCGGGATGTGCCCTTATCTTCCGAGAAAATATTTGGCACGGATGGCACTTCTTAACCAATTCGATACAATCTTTGATAAGTGTGGGCTAGAAGTAACCTGCTCGTAAAATCTTTTGGGCCATTTCCAACCCAGATAAATGGCCGCCACATGCTCTAGTATGGAAATCGTTGAGCACTATGATGGCCTCCTCATGAGTGAGACATCGACGCAAGATGCAGTCTACACCTCTCCGATACAACGTATCATCGAGTATGAGATAATTCTTAGCCTGATGGCGTATCCGCTGACGCTCGTCACGAGAAGTAGAGGTGGGGCACTTCAAAGTCTGGAGATAGATAAGTATATCTCCATACCAGGGGTCTGAAGATTCGATCAAAAACATATCCCCCCGGATAGGCGATTCCTCAGGCACAACGTCACCTGACTCAACCGGAAGTTCCGAAATAAGTTCTACGAAGACCAATGACTTCTTGGACTTGGCTGAAACGAAGTCAAAGTAAAATTCTTGGAGGATGACCATCCACCTACTGATTTTTCTTCCTATAACTCGCCGTGTCAACATGTACTGGAATGGATTCACGACAGCAACGACGGTGGTCTTGCGAAACAGAACGTAGTGACGAAACTGTTGAATAGCATGAACGGCTGCCAACGCAAGTTTTTTGAGATGGGAATAATTAATATCTGGTCCTACGAGGCCTCGGCTCAAGTAATAGATCACGTATTCTGAAAACGAATCATCTTCCTGAACTAAAACCATGCCTATGATTGACTCTGCGGCAGCCAGATATAATAAGAAATCTTTGTTATAATTAGGTGGTCATAGCAGAGGTGCGGTTGTGAGGGCATGTTTTAATGCGTCGAAAGAGCGTTGAGTGGCTTCGTCCCAGAAAAAGGGGCTGTATTTCTTTAGTAAATGCATAAATCCCTTGGTGATTTCGGCATAGTTGGCGATGAAGCATCGTAAGAAGTTCGCCTTGCCTTGTAGACTTTGAAGTTGTAAGATTGTGCGTGGAGGGGGCAACTGGATTGTTGCCTCCACCTTAAGAGGATCAACCATGATCCTTGTTGTTGACACGATGAAACCTAACAAACGTCTTGATGTTACGTAGAAGCTGCACTTGTTTGGATTCAAGTGAATCCTGAAGTAGTGACAACGTTTGAAGATTAGTCTAAGGTGCGTGGGATGATCCTTTCGCTTGCGAGAGCGTGATGCTAAATCATCTAGATAGGCCTCGACTATATGTTTGAGGTCATGAAACGCAAAAGACATGGCTCGCTGGAATGTGGCTCCATCATTTTTAAGGCCAAAAGGCATCTTACGATAGGTGAATGTACCCCACGGACAAATGAATGTCATTTTGTGTTGGTCTTCAGGTTTGATTTGGATTTGATTATATCCCGAAAAACCATCCATGAACGAAAAGGCTTCACAACTAGCACATTCATCAATGATCTGGTCAATGAATGGGGTTGGAAAATTATCTTTGGGACATGCCTTGTTCAAATCACGAAAATCGGTACATACACGAATCGTGCCTTGTTTTTTATTGACCGACACAATGTTTGACACCCATTGAGTCAAATGAATAGGATAAATGAAACCCACCTTTAGCAATTTCTCAACCTCAATCTTGATGGCTGCTGCTTTCTTAGGATTAACTGGATGAATTTTTTGTTGAACAGGCTTAGCATCAGGATACGTTGTGATTTCATGTTCAACTATTTTCAGATCGATACCTGGAATTTCCGCATAAGACCAGGCGAAAACGTTGCAAAATTCCTTGAAAAGATCCGTGTAAATATGAATCTCTTCGGGGGAGAAATCCGCTCCGACAAAGACATTCTCCACGATTCCAGGGTTTCAGGAGATATTGATAGGTATGGTTTCAGCGATAGTCTTCATATTGCCCTCAGCATAAATTTCATGTGTGGCTAAGAGGTTAATAGGACATGGTTGATCTCCCATCATGGTAACAGTGAATTCTCCTGCCTCGATTCGGCTTAACTCTGGGAGGAAATATGATCTGTGATGAAGATCCTCCCAAGGTTTGTCTGAACTAGTCATTGCTTCGATTACTGCTTTGTTTGAAGGCAAGACTAATTCTAACGAATCGATGTTAGCAAGAGAACCCTGAGCCCAAATAGGCTCGAGAAGTGGATCTAACTCTTGTGTAGGAGTCGGATCGGGGTTAGCTGAAGCTTGCTGGACTAAAGAGTACGCTACCTCAGCGGTCGACAAGGGCATGGACATGCCTAAGTGACCTGTCTCATCCATTGTGGCTAATGGGGAAGGAAGAATCCAAGGATCCTCAAAGTAAGTCGTGCGGAACGATGAAACTTGAAAAATCTCAACCTTATGGTGATTAGATATAAACTTGACGTCATCGTGAGGAGGTGGGTAATCGAAAGTACCCATCAAAGACAGGCACAAACCAACTTCTACGTTAACGACACTAGGTTGAGGATTATCAATCATGGGGACCGTGGATGCCCCCAAGGCTGGGTCAGGTCTAGAGAAGGACAATTGATCGATAGTCACTATCTGACCCTCATGTGGAAACAATAAGACTCGAAAAACTATAGCAACCACAACTTGCATAGCATAAGTCCAACTCCGTCCTAAGAGGAGATTATAGTCGAGGGGAGCATCGACTACCTCTACTTCGACGCACACGATTTTCCCCCCTAACTGCACAGGGAAGGAAGGAACAATTCCATGTGGTCAGCAAGAACGACCGTCGAAAGCAGTGAAGAGAGTAGGTGAAGGAGACAAAGCGGGTTGGCCAATGGCCTTCCAACATGCTAATGACATAATGCATGTCGAGGCACCCTCGTCGACCACCGTGCGGAAGATATTCCGTGTAAAAGTTTTCATGGGATGAGCCACTACTATCTGAAACTCTACATGGTAAGGCAGACGAGGTTTTAAGTCGGTTGTATCTAAAATGATGGTACCCGGGTTACAAGTCTCAGTAGAGCCTAAAGCAGTTAACAAGGCTTTCCTCTGAGCAGGGCAACTTTGGAGGACCTCCAAAGCAGACATCGCACAAGGGGTTTGTGATAAATCCTCCACCACAGAGTAATTCTAGGTGGCCCTTCCATTTGGGTTGTGAGAAGCTTTCTTAAATGCACCCTTCGAAATGTGTGTCATTGTTTCTCCCAACGTATTCTCGATCTGTAGGGGAAGAGATGGGAGCTCATCTTCTTTACCCTTCTCAGAAGCACTTGGTTTACTATAGTCGTGCACTCTAGTCATTATGAAAGCATCACCCCTAACCATATATACGTTCGTGGATGAGGGATTGTTTGGAGGAGGGCAAGTTTCTAAGCTGCCCCCTTCGGCACTTGTAGAGGATTGAGTTAAATTTTGCCCATGTTGAAAGGGGTTAGTCAACACTACCTATTCTTGCTGTGTGACAAACTTTTGGGCCTCCGCAAGTCGAGGACAAAGATGGGTCGGGTGGTCTTCTGCACATAAGTTGCACGGATACCTCGCCTTCCGTTTTTCTGTGGTGTCCCCGCCATCATTATCAGTGGGTTTTTTATCCCCCTTACCCTTCTTTCGTTGTTTTTTCTTCCCTTCAGGTTGTTGGGTGGCCTTTGGGTTAGTTGACTGGACGGAGTGTGCTTCCAATGTTTGGGTAGGAGGCGCAGCCAAAGCAGTAGTCTGGATGGCCGCTGAGTGTTGTATAGATAATTGTTGCAATTGTTTTGTCACTTGCTCAACGGGCTTGGTTTGTGCTGACCCAACAATACCATCGGCATGTGGTCCATCTCTCTATCTAGTTTTATCCAGTATTGATGGTGGTGCATCCGGCAGGATGTTGTATAATAAACCAGATTGAGAATAGATGAGCTCAAACTGTTGAGCCCTCATGATGGCATCTTCTTTGGAGAAAACCCCAGAAGTTGCGACATCTTTGGATAGTTGTGGGACCAGAGACTTAAGGAACCACTCAAGCAGGAATGTTTGTGGGATTGGTACTTTAATTAGACTCTTCTGGCATCTCCACTCTCGGATATGATCAGATATATGGTCCGCTGTTGTCTGTTCTAAATTAGCGAGCAGCTCTGTGCCAGCATCGTATCTCACAGGTAACTGGAAATGATTAAGGAAGGCCATCGCCAGTTTGCCAAAAGAAGAGTATCTTGAGCGATCGAGCTCGATGTACCATTTCACGGCACTCCCGATAAGAGTGCATTGAAACAATCGCAGCTGTACGGAGTCATCTTTCAATGAGTTAGATGAACACCAAATATGGAAGGTAGTCACATGATCACCTGGATCTTCGTTAGGCTTGGCCTCGAACTTTGGAATGTCTGAAGGCAACTTTGTTGGCATAGGAGGCGAACATGGATCGTGACAAATAGGATCATTTAACAACCTTTTCAAATATGGCAAGTGTAACGTCGCTAGGAACGGTAGTTTGGGTTGCTGCTAATAACCTGGGAAAAAGGGTCCTGGAGTTTGACTGGCACCAGGTTGCTAGGAAAAGTTTGGCTGTTGGCCCGGGTTCTGGTAGAAACCATGGCCCTGACCAGCATAAGGATTTTTCATCTGTGGAGACATCATTGGCTGATTTCCCATAAAGGACATAGGATGTTGGGCATGCATCATGTTTGAAGGACTTTGGGAAGGATTACCCCATGCCGGTCCTGATGGGAGAGGCATAGTAGTATGTCCAGGGTTCCATTGACTGTGGAAATGATTACCCCAGAACGGAATTTTAGAGGAGGGAACGGATCCTTGTCCTGAGTTCCAAGGTCCTACTATATGCGCCCCCGGCGTAGGCATAGTACCCTGTGCCAAAGTAGACTGTCTAAAAATGGGAGTGCCCCCAGATGGGAAAGCGATGGATGCGAAAGTGTTGTTACCAAACGTCCCATTCCAAACAAATAGTGACGAACCTACCGGCATACTGTGTGCAGGTGTTCCTTGACTCCCGACTCCAAATAAACTAGTGTGTGCAGGTTGCCCAGCGGACTACTGATGCTGACCACCAAGCGAAGGGGATGAAGGAGAAATATGACCTCCAGCGTAAGGAGAAGCGTTAAAAGGGATAGGAGTGCCCCCAAGTTGACCTTATAGAGGAGCGTTAGAACTCTCTGCCCCCAGACCCAAAGTCTGTAAAGTGGAGTAAGTGAGTGCAGGACTTGTACCCAAACTAGGCATACTATATGAGAATGGAGGGCCTGTCGCACTAGGTGTGAAGGGGGTTGTGGCCGCCACCATAGATGGGGTCGGTCCACTGTGCGACGTAGTTGCAGCTAAGACCACGGTGGCTCAGACCAATGATGGTAAGTTAGGAGATGATTCTCCTGTGGTCACAACTGTGGTGGGAATGGAAGAATTCCCAGAATAAGTAACATCGCTTGTTTCCATAGCTGTGTGAGGCACTGACAGGCGTTTGTAAAATTGGATTGGTACAATAACCTGTGGCCAAGTATAAGTGGTTGGGGTTTCAACCGAGCCAAGATTGGTGGTTGATTCCTCCAGGAGTTGTTCGGGCACAATGGTTTGTAACCCGATCGCTTCAAAAGACCCTTGTTGGTCTAGCTTCTGCCTTAATGGTGGAGAGGGTGGCTCCAGTATAACCGGTGGCAAGCCCAGAAGCCTTCATAACCGGTGGAGATCGGGATCCTCCACTATGTGAGAAGATCCAAGACACGCTAAGGTATTCTACATGTTCAAACAGTAACACACACTAAAAAAGAATCCCCTAAGAGATAAGACAAGCAATCACTAAACTATTTGGAAGAACAGTTACAACAACCAACACTAGAGCAACTTACCGGTGCAAGTGCAACTCGAACACGGAAGCACCCTCCGGGTATACTCTACAAAGCATGGCCCGATGTCTATCCTAGGTACTTTGGTATAACCCCCGTAGTCACATGTGTATGTCCCTAAAAATATTGGCAACTAGGTTGCCAGCACGCAAACAGTCACCAGGCAGGTACAGTCGAAAGTCGGGTAGACCACAATGAGCAGGGTATCAAGCCCGAAACCTGTCAAGGGTATCGAGAGAAAATGGTCTGAAAGACAACTGAGGACCTCAAATGGATTCGAGACCCACGAAGCCCCGTGGCAAATGCAAACGACGGAATCCCAAAACAAGCCCTCAATATGTGTTCTCCACTATGATTGGTGCGGCTTTGGAGGGGTTATCTCCGCTACCTTTCCACACACGACCTCATGTTTATCCCCTGTGTTAGATGGGGGTCCCGGATAACTTCCACGAAACTGGACTTCTACACTCCCTATCACAGACTCTAATGTTTGGTTTTGAATGGCCTTGGAGAGTTTCCTCTCCAACCTAATCTAAGGCCCTAGTCCTGAACTAGTTTGTGAACCCTACAAACAAAAAGTCTAATAGATTTTAAATTAGCATTGCTTTTATGGGCTTTCTTATGTCATGGGGTATGAAGGTGAAACTGATGATGTGTAAAGAAGAAAGAAAAAATGAATGAAAAAATGTTGGAAACAAAAGGATTTTACTAAATGCAAAATCTCAGCAACTTTTCACAAAGAAAGACTTCTTATTCTTTTCAAATTTTTTAAGATTTTATGCAGCAATCATAAAGAAATTTCGCTCGACTACGAGCTACTTATTCTCTAAATGCACTGTAAAAACTTATGAAATAAAAGACTTCTCCCTAGCTAATGATGCAGAAACACACTTTTCAAACAAAGAAGAAAATGAAAAGAGAGATTTTTTTATTTATTCAAGTGCTAGTAAAGAAACAAAGGGAAAATACCGACAAGCACAAAACCAAGAAAAACAAATTCTGGCTTAAAGCACAGATCACAAAGAATTAGAGCAAAAACACACAATGAAAACAAAGACTCTTACGCTTGTCTAAAAACTGTAAAACAAATTTTTCCTTTTATATTTTCTGTCAACTATCAACTGAGAAAAAACAGGCAAAGGGTAAGAGGCCCTAACCTACTAACTGTTCAACCCTAGACTCAAACACCTGAGAGGAATACTTCTCAGCAAAGGAGGGGATGATTGGCCCCCCCCTGAACAAAAAGTAGCCTATCAAGCATGCTACTGTCACTAAAACAGCACGTGTGTGAATGCGTGTTGAGCTGAAACAGGTCGCGTGTACACGCAGGCTGACCTTGTACAGGCCGCGTGTATGTATAACTTCTAAGACAAAGATAAAAACAGGTAGTCCAGACCAGGAAGAGGCGTCTAGTATTGGCAACCAGGGTCCCTTGAAGGCTTGGATTCTTTTCTCTAACAGAAAAGAAAAAATAATGCAAGGAATAACAAGGCAAAAAGGCAATCTTAAATAGGACTGTGAACTAGCAATACTCAGACAGGATTCCAGAAAACCCCCTAAGAATGTATAATTCTGAAAGGGAAGAGGTGGACTGCCTCTTTAGGTCTCTGGACTCCTACACGCTATTGTTATCCCTACAGCTAGCGTTCACATGTGGGCTATAAGAGGATAGGGCACGGGTACACGCGTGCAGGCCTTATATAGGCCGCGTGTACCTCTGTGTGTCCCGACAACTACCGTCAAGCAGAAGTCAGGGAAAACTAGTATGAAGAACCAGGCTCCCTGCTCGCTCAGACCTTACAGAAAAAGACAGGCAAAGAAACAAAAAATCTAATCTTTGAAACTACCCAAAAACCTCAACTAAATCTGGAAACCCTAAAGAGTATCTTCCCCAGTACAATCGCCAATTATGTTGTTGGGAAAAATACCCTACTGACTAGCAAACTAGGGTCAGACTCGCATGTAGATATTGACCGTAAAGAAATTACTTTTTAACCTACCACCCAAAACTTAAACCCCTCTTTCACAATACATGCATGGAAAGGAACTATAACCTTGTTTCTGATGTTTGGTGTAGATCCTTCGTTGCGCTTTTGACCACTTGTTGGCGTTGCTCCTTCCAAAGATAACCTGCAATCAAAACAAACAACGATGCATGCACGCTACTCTTCTACTTGAGGGTTAGACATTAAGCATAAATTAACCAAACCATAGATAACTCATGCATTGGGACGGGAAAAGTATTCTTTTATTATTTGAAAAATGAATCAACTTACAATCAAAGTCGAGATCGGCCACTGATCTTGGATCCTGATCCTGGGCTCCTCTTCTTTTGTCCTCCAACTGCTTTGCGTTAAATCTCCTTTGGCATGAGGAAAGGCTAAAGGGTTGGGAAAATGGATTATACAAATGGGCAGAGTTTCTTCGCTATATTGTTTCCTCCTCCAAATGGTACCCCTACCCCTTCTTTTATAGGCTAGAAGGAGCTAGGGTTTTGGACGAACCCTCGGCCATGCATGGTCGGGAGTTTCAGTTAACTAACCCATAGCTTTTTGTTCCGTCGAAAACTTTCCTTTTTTGTGCTTTGTTAGGTACACGCGGGCTGTAGTGGGCCTGCCAGCGTGTACACGTGTGCAGTAATGGGTTAGGGCACGTGGGCCTTGACACAAGAGGATTTCCAAAGAGTTGTTTAGTAGATGTTTTGGCAATGAAGGGATATGAGTTGGCATGATTCCAGGTAAGCATGTGTGGTGTAATTTAGGGTTATAACAATTGGTACCAGTTTGTGATGGTCTCTTTGTGTGCACCCCACCATCTTGCAGGTGTGGCCTTGAGTGTTATATCAAGGGATAATAGTCTCTAGTTCTCTAAGACTTCATCTTCATATTATGCTAAGAATGTCTCCAAATCATTTACTCTATGGAAACTCGGTGGTTCTCTAATTTTTGTGCCTACCCATCTTACTGCGTGGTCGATTCTTACACATCTCCTCATGGATACTTCATGTAGCCTTTGTTGTCAATTCTCTAAACCAATATCTGAATCTATTGCACATGAAGTGGTGCTCCTCCAACTAAGTATCCCATCTGTAGTTGGGTTTACATAATCCTCATCACGCGCAGTTGTTATGTACAACTAGTTGATTTCCTCTAAGTCTAGGAAAGTAGGTTCTACAAACCTCTCCCCTTCTGACGAATCTAATGGTGTGATGACCCTGTATTCTCCTGAATCAAAGTTCATCATCCTGGTCTTCAGGTTGATTATGGCCTAGTTTTCAAATGCCCAATCCATACCAAGCAACACTGGGTAAGGTGTTGTGTCGTCCACTATTTCAATGACTTCAAAATCTGCTTTAGTGTGCACTCTGTCTAGATCTACTGTCACTCCTTTAAGTATAAGGATTGGTAGGAATCTGTGTTGGTTTTCCAGTTTCAATTGAACTGGTGAATAGCCTAATGTGGGATCTCCCATGTATTTCCATGTATTCTTTGGTAGTACATTAACTTCGGATCCTAGATCTACTATGATGTCTCCCATATTGAAATCTCCAATGTTGGCATTCAGTCTAAATTCCCTACTTGTTCTTCTTCTTGTGTGTAGGTGATTGATTTTCTTTGGTTCTATTTTTCCTTCCATCTTAATGATACATTTTTCTAGTGTGTTTTTCAATATTTTCACAGATGATGGATCACTTAATACCTTTACACATGATTGCAAAAATCCTTTGATTGTACTTACTTGTCCCATGGAATGTATTTCATTGGTATGATCCAATAACGGAAGCATTTCGTATTTGGGTGCTTCCTTAATTTTTTGCGCATTTGAATTCATCGCAATATCTTCCTTCTGGAATTCTTGTCAGGCTTGCTTAAATATCTCCTTTTCCTTCTGTGCGTCGAACTACTTCCTTGGTTCGACATTCTTTTTCACCCATTGATTTTGTTCTGTCTCTTGTCGAATAGTGTCGTCCCCTGTTTTATCTCCTCCACGAGTAACTATATTAATATTCCATCCTTCATCCCTTGCTTCGACAGAAAAACACTGGACATTCTGATTGTTATTGTTCCTCTTTTCCTGGATCTTTACTAGTAGTGTCGGACATTCTTCTGTATCGTGGTTTGATGTGCGACAATACACACAAGTTGTTGGTGGAAGTGTACATTCCCTTGCATAGTGTCCTAGTTGCTAACAATTGTGACACACCATCGGTCCTCTACCTCATCTGAAACCTCCTCTTGCTCGTCCTCCACCTCTGTATCCTGCTCTATCTCCTCTCGGCACATCATACTTAGGCGCCTGATTATACTGTGCAGTATTGTACTGAGGTTGTGGTGCATTGTACTATGGCTATGTGTTATTGTATGGTTGTTGTGTAGTATTATACTGTTGTTCTGCATTGTTGTATGGAGCTAGAACTGGGTTAAACTACGGTGTGGCTTGCCCCATCATCATTTCTTCTTTCACTCTATATGCCTCTGATGTCCTTTCTCGCATCAACTCCATAGTTCTACAATCTTTGTCATCGTAGCCCACTGACTTGCAAAAGGTACAGTATGAATTCTTTGGGATTGTCTGGTATTTCTGCATCATCGGGCAGTGATAGGGGTCATCACCCGGTTTCTTATCAACTTCACACCACGGTCCTCTTGTGGGTAACGGGTTTGGCATTCCTTCTTCCATATACTGCGTGAATGTTGGACATTCGTTCTTGTGGTGGCCTTTCGTCCTACATGTGGTACCCCAAACAACTTCTCATTTGTATTTGTTCTTATTATGGTTTAGTTGAAACGTTAAATTCTTCAAGTCCTCCTTCATCTCTTGAATAGCTGGGTCCATTTGTTGGTACTAGTTTTCTTCCATTTGCAAGGTTGCCTGTAGAGCCTCTGCCTGTGTCTGGAACTTATGTTGTTGCAATGGATATTTTAAGTGTTGGAGTAGTGAATTGACAAATAAGTGTCCATTCTACATGTTGGTCATGAGATATTTTAACTTTCCCTTTAGTCGTTTGAATCTTTGGTCAATATCCCATATGGATTCTCCTGGTTTCTGTCGGATTTCTATCATCTCATTCATGTATTGTTCCTCTGAGATCAACTTCTGGAACTCATTTATCAATAACTTATTAATGTTTGTCAATGTCCTTGTCATCCCGATTGTAATGTTTGCGTCTAAGCTCATGTACCAGTCTAGTGCATGGTCTCTTAGCATAATCCATAACTGCGCAAGTTTAGTATCTTCACTAGTAATATGTTTTGCTTCCCAGATCTTCGCACAAATGAACAAATGTTTCTCAGGGTATTTTGTTGCCTCTCCTCAAAATTCTGGTAACCTGATGGTGGGATCGTGTCCTGCCATTCTAAATTTTGAACTACTACCTCTGCATGGTGTAGATACTTGACTAGTGTTGCCTGAACTAGCTCCTCCAGTTGTTGTTCCTTGTGTACATGTACTTATGGATATCTGACTACTTCTGAACTTCAATTGTCTAAATGGTGGTGTTCTCTTTGGTGTATTAGTCACACATGGGTTTATGGGTTCCACACTGACATTAACATGGATAGGATTTTTTCCTTCTCTTCCCATTCTTGGACCTCCCGCCTTCCTCTCATAAGTTGCGTGCAAGATTTCCTCAATCTTCTCCACAACCTGGAGATCCTCTACCTCCTCCTCATCACTCGCCAAGCCTTCCCTCATGGCTACGGCTCTCTTCTTGGTATTCACCTTGTATTTGTAGGGTACTCTGCTACGCGTCTTTCTAGCTATCTCCATGATCTTCTTGATCTGGTCATTGTCCATCATGATCGAGCCCAAGGATTCCTCCTTCTTTCCCTTATCCTTTCCTCCTTCAATTTCTCCTCTTTTCTATCAGTGCTTCCCCCCCTCCCCATGCATGCAGGAAAGTTTAGTTGCCTGACTCCATCGTCAGTACTCCTTTGTTATACAGTAGTATCTTAATATAAGTATATAGTAATCGAATTTACCTTCCTCGGGGTCCACGTAGAAACTCTTGCTCTGCTTCGCAATACAACTTTGTTGTGTCGACTGCAAACTCTGTTATAAAACCGGCCACAATATTGTCAAGCAAAAAATCTACTGCGCGGGTGAACTTGTTGTTCACCTATTGTAACTATTCAATCTGTACTAGGGTCCACTCTATCTGTCGAATCCATTTCATTGTGTGGTTATCCTTCAACCTTAGTATCCACTCCTGCAATAGATGTGGAAAATCACAGAAAAAAACTTCATGTAAATCAATAAACACGTATTTCTCAAGATATTTGCAAGGTGTTAGTCTAGGGTTTCTATTGCCTTTCTATGCAAACTCTAGCTCCTTAGTTATTATCCAAGTTTCGATCTATTCTTTTGTGGGATTCCACAATCTCAACATTCCCTTTTAATGGCTCATTGCTCTCTACCCTAACCTTTTCTTGATCCGCCTCTGACAGATCTTCAACTTATCTTCTCTATTAATTCCTCTCACGTTCCTACCAATGGAAACAAAACCATTTGTTGGTTACTACTCTTCTATGTTGTCTAAGTTTATTGAACTAGGGTTCATGTCTGTTTGGGTTTCCAGTAAAGACTCTAAAACTATTGACCCTCCTGGTAAACCAAAAGGCAACGTGTCACACAAAATGCACTACGCATTCTCACCCGAGATAGCTTTAATGGGTGGTTGTAAGACTCGGGTGTTTACAACCTAGGATTGAATGTGAGATAAGTGGGATATATATTAATCCATTTATTATAAATTGTAAACACGGTATACTAGTATCGACGAGTAAGCAGGAAATATAACAACTCATTCATTCAAAATAATCATAATTGCTTTAGACAATAAACATATGCAAGCATTCATCACATAACACAGAAGTTACCATGGTTCACCCCCTCCTGGGCTACGTCCACAAATATTTGGCTCTCTTCTCTTTTATTATATTGTTTCCACATCTACAGTGTCGTGTGCTTACAACTCTTCTCAATCAGGCAATATCTATATGAGGCGGACTAGAATGCACTAGTCTCCCTAGCCTGCGATCTAACCCTTAAGATCTACCCTCCTTCATTCTCTCTAGCTCAACATCTTATACAAAAATGGATATACAACCAAACATTACATATCGTATCAAATCATGCGTAGAAAACCAACAACTAGCGTTCAAAAATCCAACCCCTTATGATCTCTAAGTGTCTCTATTTATACATTTATGGCTCTTGAACTGTTTACAATCCCTTACCAAAACCCTAACCCTACTATGGTTAGGTCTTCCCTTGCATGCGTGCATGTTTTTCTTCCTTCCAGCTGTCTCTTTCCTCGTGCATGATTTCTTTCCAAAAAATTCCTTGTTTTTCCACTTTGTCCTACCTCCAACACTCATGTATAAGGAACCAACGAAGAATGCAATCTACACCTCGACGATACAAAGTGTCATCGAGTATGAGATATTTTTGTACCTAATGGAGAATTCGTCGATGCTCATCACGGGAAGCAGAAGCAAGGCACTTTAAATTTTTGAGATAGACTAGTATATCTACATACTAGGGGTTTGAAGATGTGATCAGAAAAATATCTCCTTTGATAGGTGATTCTTCGAGCGTGCCATCACTAGATTCAACCGAAAGTTATTAAATAAGTTTCGCAAAGACCAGCGAATTTTTGGATTTTGTGGAAACAAAATCCAAGTCAAATTCTTGAAGTATTACAATCCATCTACTGATCTTTCTGTCAATGACCCATCGTGTTAACACATATTGAAAGGGTTCACAATGACAATGGCAGTGGTCTTGTGAAGCATAATGTAATGAAGGAATCACTGGACATCATGCATTGTTTCCAAAGCAAGCTTCTCAACATGAGAATAGTTGAGTTCCAACCCAACCAGGCCTTGGCTCAGGTAATAAATAAAATTCTCCTCAAGTAGATCGTCCTCCTGAACCAAAACCATTTCAATGGTCGACTCTGTAGCAGCCAAGTACAACAAGAAATATTTTTTACAATCGGGAGGCCAGAGAAGAGGGGAAGACGTAAGGGTGTGTTTCAACACTTCAAAAGAGAATTGAGAGGTTTCGTCCCAAAAGAAAGGGACTCCCTTTTTCAATAAATGCATGAAACTTTAGTGATCTCGGCATAGTTCATGACAAAATGTCAAAGAAAGTTCGCTTTCCCCTGTAAGATATGAAGCTAGGGTATTGTGCACGGGGGAGGCAACTGAACTATCACCTCAACCTTAATAGGATCGACCATGATCCCTGTTGTCGAAATAATGAAACATAAGAGATGACCCAACATTACACAGAAACTGCACTTGTTAGGATTCAAGCAAATCTGATAGTAGCAACATTGTTCAAAGATTATTCATAGTTGTGTGAGATGATCAGATCTCTTGCGAGAGAATGATGCTAGATCATCAATATAAGACTTGACTATATGTCTAAGGTCATGGAAAGAAAAAGACATGGCTCACTGAAAAGTGGCTCCAGTGTTCTTCAGGCCAAAAGGCATCTTACGATAAGAGAACGTGCCCCAAGGAGATATAAAGGTTGTTTTATGTTGGTATTTGGGTTTGATCTAAATATGTTTGTATACCAAAAAACTATCCATGAATGAAAAGACCTCGCAGCCTGCTCATTCATCGACAATATGATCAATGAATGGGGTGGTAAAATTATCTTTCGGACAAGCCTTTTTCAAGTCACGAAATTCCATGCACATGTGAATCATACCATGTTTCTTGTTAACCGGAATGGGGTTTGACACCCATTCTATCAACTGCATGGGGTAGATAAACCAAATTTAAGCATTTTCTCTACTTCAGCCTTAATCACTACTATTTTCTGAGGATTTATCGAGTGAATCTTATGTCAGACCATCTTGGCGTCAAGATTAGTTGTTATCTCATGTTTGATGAATCTTGGATCAATGCCTAGCATTTCCTTGTAAGACCAGGAAAAAATGTCACGGAATTCCTTAAATAAATCTGTATAAATACAAATCTCTTCGAGGGATTAGTCTAATCTAACAAAAACATTCTCCATGATGCCAGGGGTTCTGGAGATATCTATAGGAATCATTTCAGTGATACTCACCATATTACCCTCAGCGTAAAATGTGTGCATATCCAAGGGATTAATAGGACAAGACCTATCTCCAGTCATATTCAACACAAATTCATATGCCTCTATTCTTCTTAACTCTGGGAGGAAGTAAGATCTGTGATGGAGATCATCCCAGGGTCTCTCTGGACCAGCCAATGCCTCCATAATCACCTCATCTGAGGGAAAGACCAGATCTAAAGAATCTGTATTGGCAAGAGAACCTTGAGCCCAAATAGGCTCGAGAAAGGGATCTAACTCCTGTGTGGGAGTCGGATCGGGGTCAGTCAAATCTTGTTGGAAAATGT
Source organism: Picea engelmannii (assembly GCA_009831015.1). Classification (NCBI taxonomy): domain Eukaryota; kingdom Viridiplantae; phylum Streptophyta; class Pinopsida; order Pinales; family Pinaceae; genus Picea; species Picea engelmannii. The sequence continues at coordinate 646,551 of ML788601.1, forward strand.
TGTACTCAACTTCTGTCACAGACAAGGGCATGGCCATGCTAAAATTCCCTTTCCCTTCCATCGAGGTCGATGGGGAAGGAAGAGTCCACGGATCATGAAAGTAATTCGTTCGGAATGATGACATTTGAAAATTTTCATCTCTAGGCTCGTCGAGGGTAGCTGATATAAGCTTGACATCGCTAAAAGGAGGTGGGTAATCAAAAGTACCCATCAACGATGGACACAAACCAACCCCTATGTTGACGGTATCGGGCTGAGGATTATCAATCATCGGGACCGTGGATGCCCCCGATGAAGGGTCGGGATGGGAGAAGGACAACTAGTCAATCATCACGATTCGGCCCTCGTGTGGAAACAACAAGAGACGAAAGACTGTAGAAACCACTGCATCCATTGCATAGGTCCAACTCATTCCTAACAAAAGGTTGTAGTCAAGAGGCGCATCTACCACTTCAAATTTGATGCACATGTTTTTCCCTCCTAACTGCATGGGGAAAGAAGAAATGATTCCATGTGGTTTGAATGAATGACCGTCAAATGTTGTAAGAAATGTAGGAAATAGAGACAAAACGGGTTGGTCAATGGCCTTCCAACATGCCAATGAAATCATTCAAGTTGAGGCACCCTTATCAACCACTGTATGGAATATTTTTCAAGTAAAATATTTTGTGGTGTAAGACACTACTATATGAAACGCAACATGGTAAGGAAGACAAGGTTTCAATTCAATTGGATCGAGAACGATCGCTCTCAGGTTACAAGTCTCTGTAGATCCCAAGGTAGATAATAAAGCTTTTCTCTACGAAGGGCATCTCTGGAGGACCTCCAAAGCAAACATGGCGCAAGGGGTTTCTTCCAAATCCTCTACAACAGATTAGTTCTGGGCCACCCTCGCATTTGTATTATGAGAAGCTTTCTTGAACACACCTTTGGGGATGTGTTTCATTGTTTATCCTATCGTCTCCTCAATCTAGAGAGGAACTGGTGGGTTTGTGTCTTCTTTACCCTTTTCGACATATTTCGGTATTCCATAATCTCAGGACCTGGTCGCTATATGAGTGTCACCTTTCAACATGTAAACATTTGTGGCTGAGTTATTACCAGTAGACGTAGGGGGTCCCTGACTTCTACCTTCCATGCTCGAAGATGCTCAGGCCTGAGACTATTTTTCCCATGTGGAAATGGGTTCATCAGCACAATAGGTTGTTGCTGCACCAATAGCATATGGGCATCTACAAGTCGAGGGCACAGGTGAGTCAGGTGGTCATTCATGCAAAGGTTACATGGATACTTCGACTTTCTCTTCTCTATTTTTGCCCTGCCAGCATTTTTATTAGCCTTTTTGTCCCCTTTACCCTTCTTATTCCATTTTGTTTTCTTTCATTTAGGCTGTTAGTTGGCCTTTGGGTTCATCAACTCCACACTGTGTACATCCAATGTTTGGGTAAGGGGAACAACTGAAATGGAGGTTTGGTTGGTCGTCGTCTGTTGTATCGACAATTGTTGCAATTGATTTAACAACAGATCGGTGGACTTTCCTTGTGCTAAGCCCACTATACCATCGGCATGTGGTATAGAATTTTGTTTGGCCTTGTCTAGGATGGACCATGGCACATATGGAAAAATCTCATAGAGTAAGCCAGACTAAGAGTAAATCCATTCGCGTTGTTGTGCTCTCATTATCTCCTCCTCCTTTGAAAACACTCCAGAAGTTACAACATCCTTGGATACAACTGGTACCAAGGACTTCAAGAACCACTCCAGTAAGAAATATGGTGGGACTTGTACCTTAATCAAGCTCTTTCAATGTTGCCATTCATGGATGTGATCAGAGATATGATCGGCCTTTGTATGCTCAAAGTTGGCCAACAATTTGGTGTCTTCATCGTATCATGGGTAGCTGGAAATGGTTTAGGAAAACCATCACCAGGTCGTTAAAGTAAGAATACCTTGAGCGATTGAGCTCAATATACCATTTCGCGGCACCCCCGATAAGAGTTCTTTTGAAACAGGTGAAACTATATGGATTCGTCTTGCAGCGAGTTGGACAAGTACCATAAGTGGAAAGTTTTCACGTGATCACCTGGGTCTTCACCAGGATTGCCTTCAAATTTTGGAATATCCAAGGGAAACTTATTCGGCATGGGGGGCCAACGCGAATCATAAAAAATTGGGTCGTTAAGCAACCTTGACAATTCTGACAAATGTAGCATTTCCAAAAATAGTAGTTTGGGTTGGGTACTATGTACAGGAAAAAGGGGACCTGGAGTTTGACTGGCACCAGGTTGCTAGGAAAAGTGGGTTGTTGTCCAAGGTTCTAGTAGAAACCATGGCCTTGACCAGCGTACAAAAATTTCATTTGTTGGGAAATCATCGATTGAATCCCATAATTGGGCGACGTGGGTTGGCCAGGTATTGCTCCTTGCATTATGTTCCAAGGATTTTGGAAGGGGATACCCCCTGCTGATCCGATGGGCATAGGTATTAAGCCCTGCCCAGGGTTCCATTGGCTATGGAAATGGTTTTCCTCGATCGACATCCCTTGCAAGGGAAATGATCCCTACCAAGGATTCCAAAGTCCTTGTGAGCAGAAAAATCCTGTACTTTCCCCCTGTGTAGGAATAGTACCCTGCACAGGATTATGTTGTCCAAAAATGGGGTTGCCCCCAGCTGAGATGGCAGCTAAAGAAAATGCATTATTACCAAATGCGCTAAACAAAGAGAATGGCATGGATCCCACTAACATAGTGTAAGATGAAGGTCCTAAACTGCCTGCTCCAAACAAGTTGTAGTTAGCACTCAGCTCGATACGTTGCTGGAAAGCATTACCGAGTGAGGGGGACGGAGGAGGTATGTGACCTCCACCGTAAGGGATAGCATTAAAGGAGACTGAGGTGCCTTCAGTAGACCCTTGCACGAGAGCGTTTGAGGTCCATGCCCCCATACCCATGGTTTGTAAGGTGGAGTAGATAAGGATGGAGTTCGAATTGAATTTGGGCATCCCATATGAGAATGGGGGGGGCATCACACTCTGGGTAAATAGAGTAGTTATCATCGCGGATGACGGTATCGAACCACTACTCGAGGTAGAGGGATTCGATACCACTGTGTTCTGGACTGGCGAAGGTGGGTTAGGAGGCAAGATACCCCCTATAGTAGTAGCCGAAGAGGGAGTGTGAGGACTCCCTAACGAAGTAGAATCATTTTCTTCCATGGCTACTTGTAATACTATTTGGCCCTCTACAAGTGTCACCTTAGAAGGGACAACTTGTACTAATATTGGTGTTACTGGATGAATCGGTAGGTGCAGACACTAACTGATCTCCCTAGATCCACCTAGATCTAGAACAAAATAGGACAGGACATGACTCTTTCTTTAAGTTGCAGTCATTGAATCTACTACCGGGAAGGAATGAGTGACATACCTTTATATCGCTTCCTTAGGTATCTGTTATTCCTACTTTGCTCCAGTGCTCTTGTGAAATCAGGTCCAAGACAACACAAACCAACCAAAGTGAAGATAGCAAAGTATATTCAATGTCAACCTATGCATATGATCAAGGAGTTATGCAATAAAATAAGAGTGGTTTTATGGGAAAGGGACATGTCGTTGTATTATATTAAATGAAAGTAGAAGATACAACCATATCACCTTGATGTCGCAAGCTTCCTTTCAGTGATCCTTGGTTCCAACACACACACTTTCTCTACACTTGCATGAAGAAGATCCAGTACAACTTGATAGACAACTAGAGTCTTCAAGCTTCAATCCAAACAGGGTTCTTCACACAATTCTTTCATCAATTCTCCATTTGATCTTGCTTCACCTTTTCCATGAGAAACCTTTCAATACATAGGAGAAGGAGAGATGGTTAAATGGATGAGGATGATCCCACTAAATGTGAGAAGTCAGTAGGATGCCAACCATGCGAATGCCAACTCATTTTCTAGAATATCCTCTTCTATAACCTTCGTAACCTCTTCTTCCATTTTTAGCCTTGAAACAGGTTCGCACCCTGCTTATAAAGAAAACTGCGAACTCCTTGCAGTCCAAGTATAGAGAAACCTACGAGAATGAGGATTTTCACACTCTGCATCATATGTAGCCTGCGAACTCACTTTAAAAATATTCTTTGTAGTGGAAGACAATAGTCACTTTTCCCAGGAAAAAATTCCTTATGAGAGCCTGATCACATAACTGTAGATACATCACCAGAATGACAAAAATCATGTGTAATAGAATGCCCCCCAAAGTATGAGGTTGGAACTTGTGACAGATGAAATACTTTTTAAAATGTGTGTGTGTGTCAGGAACAAGGAGCGCACCTAATCGGAAACCTGTAATCAACCAAGCATCTGCAGAATATAATACCAGTTCTAAGGTAGGCATTCCCATGCTCATATCACAAATGAATGAAATTGTAAATGCAGGTCATGGCCACCAATCATACACCATGGATCCATGTCATCAAAAGGATACATAGCCACCAGGAATACACTGTGGATCTATGTTAGAAGACTCAAATTAAGACATAGCCACACAACATACAAAGTGGATCTATGTGTCGATACAAATCATACATACTCCATCACAGCCTGAATCAATGAGATGAGACCCAGGGTCTTCAATCCCATCAACTGAAAGTACGAATCTAGCCATGTGATTACATGTGTTGAAGTCGAACATGGTAGAAACCACTCGATTACTGGTCATTGATGAAAATTGTTAACAAGTGCAAGGGAAATCATCATTGATGTCAATGACTCCCAAGGTACTAAAGTACAATCCAAATGAATGTGAATGAATGAGATGAAGTCGAACACTTGGTGGAATCTCTCGATCAAGGACCAATGATGTGAAACCCCTGTCAAAAGCAAAGAGACCTACCATTAAGGCATGCAGGTTCCAAGGTATTGAATGATTTCTAAGTCTTATTCCCAGATAATGAGTTGGAGTCGATGGAAAAAGACTCTTCACAGGAGGGCCTTGATGTATCCCCCATCAATGACACAAAATGAGTAACAGATTTTGAGGGCAAGTCAAAGTACAAATATGGTTTGAAACGGACACAGGGAAGGATGACATGGTAATAATGGACAACTGTAGATGATCGACTCAATGGGGGGCTCGTTTGAACTTCTCTTGAACATATAAACGATATGACAAGGGACTTGGCAGCATTGACTCAAAGATGGCCCAAGATATGACCTTGTAGCAAGTCAGACAAGAGACAAATGGATTTCCCAATGCGGATTCAAATGACAAATATGGGGTGTCATGTTCAAGAGCGATGCTTACTTCCATTAATACGAATACAAAAACACATCCCTTTCCCAAAATTTCCCCCACCATTTCTGGTGAGTACCTCTTTATTTTTACACAATATTGAGGAGGATAACATATGCTTGTCAATGTAAGCTCATCCTTCAGATGAGTACCTCGAAGTACATTTAACGAACCCTAGGAAGGAGTGGTTCAGTCCCATTATGGGTCTTTCAATGTTTGTTTAACGAGTCCAAGGATAGAAAACTCGAGGATTTTTCATGTTTTGAGAGTCTGAAAAACACTTAAAGAGAAATCTCCCAGTCCCTTTTTCGTAAATGAGTTCGACGAGACCGAAAAAGTGATAAATTATTGCCTGTCGAACGTTTTCTTCAAATACTTTAGCGAGCATGAAAAGAACAAGATCGCTTGGCAATCTTTTCGTTTTTATGGAGCGTGAAAAGAGCTTAAAGGGTACTCCCTTACGTTCGTTGTTTTCATGTTACCATGACGAGTACGAAAAGACGAGAAAAAGTATACTCAGTTTCATTCTCATGTATTTTCGAGCGCGAGAATGAACGAAGACTGAGCTTGAGGTTTTTCCTACAAAAACCCTAAAAAAGTAGTCATACATGTGACAAAAAAAGAAAAAACACTCGTACACCATTTTTCAGACTTCAAAGTCACTATATTTGCGAAAAAATCATACTCACAAGGCTATTAGGGTATTAGGTTTTTTAAGAAAAGCAATAAAATCAATATAAAAAATAAACAAGAAATAGTAAAAAGTGAATAAATATGGGTGAAAAAGCCTTTTTAACCATTTCATTGTTACTTTGCCAAAAACTTGTCCAACATACCTCATTTTTCCCCAAATTTCTTTTCTCGATTGTGGGAGGTACAAGCAATCATTTGGAAAATGGTTTCAGCCAACGAGGTAATCTCCTGATTTTCCAACTTTTCCATGGTTTACTTTTGATTTTATTGGCAATTTTTAGAGTTTTGAGTCCATTTGAGGGTCGGTGGGCGCGCTCAAGCATTCTCACAGGTGGTCCATTCGAGACCTGCAAGAATCTAAGATTCTCACAGGTGGGATTCAGTGCACCTACGAGAATCTCACACTGTGCAAAAGCTTCACCTGTGAGGACCGAAAAATAGATTTGTGTGTGTGGTTTTGCTCAATAAAAAATTATGAAAGAGGTTAAAACAAGTTGTTGACTTCCTTCTCATGGCTCCATTGCAGGTGTTGACCATCACGATGTTGGAATGGAGGGAAAGAGAAAATGAGGAGGATGATTCCATTACTGGGAATGATCCGGGTACAGTCATTTTCCTCTGGGAATGTGGGCTCTTAAAAATTTTTAGGATCCCGGGCATGAGAGCCCAACTCAGACTGTTAGAGTACCTAGTCCACATGTGGGATGTGGATCAACAATTATTTCATGTAGGGATCCACACGTTGACACTAGATATCGAGGATATCTATTTTCTAACGGGGTTGTCACGATGTGGATACCAGGCTACATTGACCGGAGGTATAGGCAACGGACTTCCTATGAGCGAGTATGTTCTCCGATCTTGTGTTCCCGAGGCAGAGAGAAGCAAGGGTAAGGTTTCCATTTGGGGGGTCCAATGTTTGACCCTACAGACTATCTTTTTTACTATTGCATGCATGGCTGGGAGCGTCACTCTGCACATGGCCCTCCAGAGCTATTTCCAATACGTCATAGAGTGCACAGAGCCTCGAGTTTTCAACTAGTCGGAAGCGGTTCTCCGCAGTATGAAGAGGCAACTGAAAAAGTGCAGAAGGGGTAACCTGAAGCAATTTGGGTACAGGTCACTTTTGGTGTCATTCTTCCTCGAGAGGGTCCCACTACTACGACTACAGGTATATTGGGGTTTACTGGCCCCACAGGATTTGAGGATGTTGAGGTGGTGTAACCTCATGGCTCAACACGTAGCAGGGCCTATAATCAAGTATAATGATTCATTTTTTGACTGGTTGAGGCCCCAGATGCTGATGATTGATGACTACGCATATGTTGGTTTGGATTTCCGAGGAGATCTGGATTTGGTCCTGCCTGAGGATGCTCAGTTGGGTGACTTAGGTGAGAAGTACACATTTTGTTCTTTTTTAATGTTTTTGCAAATTTTATCATATAAAATATTTTTATGTTTATCCAAGAACTAATCAAAAAACTTCTTTTGATGACACAAATGTGGGACCGTATTGACCTCCAGGAACGTCTCCCATTCATAGGTGAGGAGAAGTGGCTCCAGTGGTGAGATGGGATGCCAAGGACTACGAGGCAGTGGAACAGAACTTAGAGGGGCTGATTGCTGATGTCCCGGACATCGCTATTGGGGAGATCCCAAGCCATTATCAGTGCCATACTGTGGGTGTGTCCGAGTCTATCAGTCGACTGCTCCGTAGGGTAGCCCGAGCAGTTGTATGTTATCGTGAGCATCATCCGTGATGTTATTTTGTAGAAGCTATGGGCTTCATATTTGAGATTTTGATCTTTGGACAAAAAGTTTTGTAAAAAAATTTGATCGTTAAATACATATATACAGCTTCTACCAGCTTATTTTGTGTTGTATAATACATGTGATGTATGATTGGTTCATAAATTTCCCAAGTGTCTGTCTAACACATAATTAGCTAAGGCATTAGTCAATGTATTTAGACATCTAGGAATGTGTTGATATTCGATATAATCAAAATAATGTTCCAAGATGTGAATTCATAAATATACCCGTAATAAAGTAGGACTTCGGACAGCATAGACATTACTTAACTGTATTACTACTAGCTGTGAATCGAGTCATATAACCAGGTGGCAGATATCAAGAAAAATAGCATCAATCAACAATTCGATGATGGTTCTATATTCTGTGATATTATTGGTCGCACGACCAAGGCACACACCTCGTAGACTGATAAGTTCATTTGTAGGTGCGTAAATTTCCCGTGTAGCAGAAGCAAGGTTCTGAGTACTACGACCAGCGCCATTGGTGAAGCCAGTGTGGGGTAGCGAAGACTCCGACATATGGAAACCAAGCACAACGCAAGATAAGCAGTCGAGGGCAGAGCCCAAATAACAAAAAATCATACTAAAGTAACACACAAAAAGTATGATACAATAAAATACAAGCACTCATGCACAGGTGATCATAAGCATAGTACTTCTTTAAGTACAACCCATTTCTGGGTTCACTCAAAGGGATACCGTCATTGTCCACCAACTCGTAAGATCCTTTCTCCAACACTCATCTGACGATATAAGGACCTCGACACATAGATTCAAATTTTTTGACTCCTAGTATATCCCGATCTTGTTCGTAAAGGAGAACCAGATCACCTTCAGAGAAAATGCATGGCTTGACATGTTTGTCGTATTGAGATTTAACGCATTTCTTCTAGGCTTCTATAACTAGGGTGGCATCGCGACGGGTTTCATCTAGTTGCATGAGATGCAAGAGACACTCTTCTTCAGTAGAAGTGTTTGGGAGAAGTTCAACGACTAGTTTTAGAGAAGGTATCTCACATTCAATCGGCAAGATGGATTCTAGACCATAAACTAACTAGAAAGGTGTAAACCTGGTAGCAGACTTAACGGATGTCCGGTAAGCCCACAATGCTGAAAACAACATCGTGTGCCAACTCGTTTTGTGAATTCCTATCATTCGTCGAAGCATGGTAATGATGACTTTGTTTATTGCTTCAACTTGGTCGTTGACTTGTGGGTAATAGGGTGTTGAGTTTTCATGGCGAAGACCCAACTTTTCGGTGAGTTCAGACATCATGAAGTTTCTGAAGTGGCTACCGTGATCAATAACGATAGCTTGAGGAACACCAAACCGAGCAATGATGTGATTGAATATTAATAATGCTGCAGTCTTTCCGATATTGTCGAATGTTGGCATCGCCTTAGCCCATTTCGTAAAATAATATACAACTACAATAATGTATCCATGCCCCCCAGTCAAGTGAGGGTGACATGTCATGAAATCGATACCCCATTTCACAAAAGGACCAACAAAGACCATAGGGTGTAGAGGAGCAGGGTGTGCTCGTATTTTGTTGTTGTAGGTTTGGCAAGCATGGCATTTTTGGACAACGATTATACAATCATTGAATAAAGAAGGCCAAAAATATTCCGCTCGTAAGATCTTCTGGGCAGTAGCATACCCAGACATGTGACCACCACATGCTCCAGAATGGAAGTCATTCAGGGCTTTCTCGGCTTCGTCAAACGTGAGGCGATGTCGAAAAACAGAGTCAATCCCACGACGATAAAGATTATCACCGAGGATAATATACTGACGGGATTGGTAGTGTATGCGACGGTGGTCAGTGCTAAACAAATCAGGCCAAAAAGTTTGGGTCTGGAGATATATGATGATATCCCCATACAAAAGGTTGTCGGAACTGATCAGGAAAAGGGATTCATTGGGTAATGAATCCTCTGCTACATTTTCCGTCTCAGAACAGGGAAGGTCGCATATCAACTCGGAAAACACCAAGGATTTCTTGGACTTAGCGCGTTCGAATTCTAAGTCAAAATCCTGGAGTATTACGAACCATTTGGAGTATTTTCCCCCTAGCAATTGGCATGTAAGAATGTGCTGCATAGGGTTGCAGTTGGAATTCACAGTAGTCTTGTGTAAAAGGATATAGTGCCGGAAATGTTGAACAACTTGGACGACGGCCAAGGCCAGTTTTTCAACATGTAAATACTAGGTTTCGGTAGTCGTGAGACTCTGACTCAAATAATAAATGACATGTTCGTCATGAGAATCATCCTCTTGAATGAGAACCATAGCGATGGTATAGTCCGAGGCTACGAGATAAAGGAAATAATCCCGACTGTTATCAGGTGGGGGAGTAGTGGGGTACAAGTTAAAGATAGTTTCAAAGCTTCAAAAGCTTTGTCAGTAGTGGTATCCCATACGAACTCAGCACCTTTCTTGAGCACTCGAGTAAAACCAAGATTTAGCTCAGCATAGTTTGGGATGAAACGATGGAGAAAGTTTGTCTTCCCTTACAAACGTTTTAGCTGGCAAAGTGAGGAAGGAGGAGGAAGATTGAGAATCACCTCGACTTTCAAAGGATCTACCCTAATCCCTTGACGTGAAACAATAAAGCCCAGAGGTTGGTCAGATTCTATGCAAAAAACACATCTGTGGGGATTCAAACGTATATGGCAAAACCGACAGTGAAGGAAAATGATGCAGAGGTGTGTTGGATGATCTACACAGCGCATGGAATGACTTGTAAGTCATCGAGATATGGCTGCACAATTTGATTTATATCATGAAAGGCATAAGACATAGCACATTGAAAAATTGCATCAGCATTCTTTAAACCGAATGAAAGTTTCTGGTAGGCGAAAGTGCCCCAAGGACAAATAAAAGTAGTCTTGTGTTGGTCTGCGGGTACGATATTGATTTGATTATATCTGGAGAAACCATCCATCAGAGAGAATATTTCACTTCTGGAAAAATCGTCGATGATATAGTCAACGAAGGGGGTAGGAAAGTTGTCTATAGGACAAGCTTTATTAATGTCTCTATAATCAACGTACACGCAGATCATACCTTGTTTCTTGTTAATTGGAACAAGATTGGAAACCCATTCAATTAGAGCCACAAGGTAAATAAAGCCAGATTTGAGAAGTTTCTCAACTTCAAGCTTGATAGCGGCTGCTTTACATGGGTGGATCAGACGAAGTCGTTTCCAGATGGGTTTAGCGCCCTGTATGTCTTAATCTCATGTACAATAATGTCAAGGTCAATACCCAGCATTTCTTCATAGCTCTGGGCGAAGACGTCACAAAATTCTTGAAAAAGAGATTTATCGGTGACAATTTCTTCATTGGAACACAAAGCTCCGATATGCACATTTTCGACAACTCTAGGTTTAATGGATATGTTGAGGGGGATGGTGGGTGAGATATTACTTAAGTTCCCTTCATAGAACATATTGTGTGTAGACTCGGGAACGGTAGAAATGACAATAATGGTCAACGGGGTTGAGATCCGTTGGTAACTCTCAATGGTGTGTTGTTCCAAGAAGAGGATGGAACAATGATTTCCATCGTCCCAAGGGATATCTTCCATGGATATAACAGACATAATCATCTCGTCCGTAGGAAAAATGATGCGGAATGGATCTGGAGATAAATCACCAAGAGAGGGGTTAGAAAGGGTTGTCGATTGAACGGCTTGATAAGAGGATTCAACCGGACTCAAAGGCATTTGGTCACCATCACGAAGATGATCACCGGGGTTGGGTACTATCCACGGGTCATAAGACACAGGGGTTTCACGAACAGAGGTGGAGATCATGTTGATCGAGGCGAAAAACATATGTGGAACATCGGGTGGTGGAATGGGGAAAGTACCCATCAAAGAGGAATCTTTAAGAAGACCCACACCGACGTTCTCATATCCACAGGGGTGTTTTGCAATGAAAGGGACATTTCTGGTACATGTATCAGAGTTGAAGAAGGCCAATTGGTCAACTGTAATGACTTTCCTTGATGTGGGAAATGTATGACGCAGAAAAGAGTGGACACAACTACATGCATGGAATCGATCAAGCTACGACCAAGTAGAAGGTTGTAAGCAAGAGGAGTATCAAATACCTCCACTTCAACGTTGACCATTTTGCCTTCTAACGTAATAGGCAATGACAGGAGGACACTATAAGGCTTAAAAATAGAGCCATTGAAGACTTTAAGCGTGTTGTGGGATTCAGTTAAAGGAGGAGATTCGATGGATTTCCATTAGGTAATAGACATGACACACGTCGAGGAACCCTCATCAATAACTATTCTACAAATGTTCTTGTCGGAGACAATAACTTGTATTTGGAATGCGATTTGAGGGGGTAACCGTGGAATGTGATCTTCCAAGTCAAAAATTATTAAATTTGTATCGGTAGGGTCGATTCCACCAATAGCTTTCAATAATGCCTTCCATTGTATAGGACAACTCTGAAGGACTTCGAGGGCTGACATCGCGGACGGTGCTTGGACCAGATCTTCGACAATACTATAGTTTTGGGCAGCACGTGCATGAGGATTGAAAGAATATTTTTGGACAACACCCTTTGGGGGAGGGTGAAGAACTATATCTAGGCTCGGTCATTCGAGATGAAGAGGACCGTTGGTAGGTGGAGTTGTGGGAGATGGTTGGACCAACGAAGGAGGTATTTCATCAACCTTCTCTTTGGAGGAAGAATAATCTTTGGCTCGAGTGGTAAGTGTGATGTCATTCTTCTTTGAATCACCTGTACACATTAAGACATAAGATGCAGTGGAGAGGGAAGGTTGTTCATGAATGACCAATTGGGCCTGTTGTTGAGAAGGGAAGGGTTGTGACAACACGGCCAGAGTAGGCAGTTTCGGGGTCCCTTGAAGGAACTTAGTAACCTCGACTCGTCTTGGACAATCCTTAGTGTAGTGATCATCACCACAGATAAGACAAGGGTATCGAGGTTTGCGCTTATCTTTATCATCAACAGATTGTGTTTTGGTCTTCTCAGATTGCGGATTATTTTTATCCTCCTTGTTCTTACCCTTCCCTTTTTTGGATTTATTTTTTTCGACGAGGTTAGATTGAACAGAGTTCACCTCAGAAGTCTTTCCGGTGGGAGGGGTAAGAGATGAAGCATTTTGAACATTAGAAGCATCAGGTTTGGGGTTGTTGCTAGAGGCTTGGACAGAATGGGGTTGGGCATGAAAAGTTCCAATCACACCATCAGTTGCATGAGAAGTAGAAGGAGTAGTTGAAGTAGCAGAAGTAGAAGGACGAGGTGCGTCAGGGAGTAAGTCGTAAAGAGTACCTGTTTGTGAGTAAACGAGGTCGAGGTATTGAGCACGACTAATCACCTATTCTTCTATGACAACTTCACCCATGGCAATGTCACGAGCAATGTCATTCACGAATGATTTCATGAACCACTCTACCAGCAACTGATTGGGGAGTTCGAGTTTGATGAGACATCATCTCCATCACCACTCATGAATGTGATCAGAGATATGGGTGGATTTGGTTTGTTTGAAAGAACTCAAAATTTCGGTTCCCGTTTCATAGTGGATCAGTAACTGGTAGTGGGTGAGGAAAGCCATAGCGAGGGTGTTGAAGTCGGTGAAGAAGACTCATGGTAATTATATATACCACTTCACGGCGGAACCTGTGAGAGTTCACTGAAAAAGGCGTAAATGAATAGATCATCCATCAAAGAGTTGGATGAACACCAAAGGTGAAAATTCATTACATGATTTTTCGGGTCTTCTCCTAGTTTACCATCAAATTTAGGGATGTCGGATGGTAGTTTGGCCGGTATCGCAGGCCATTGAGGAGAGTGACGGATTGGATCATTTAAAATTATTGTTATCCACATTTTTGGTTATCAAGATGATATTATGATTATGTCATGATAATGGAAGATCAAACTCTTCATTAAGAACATTTTCCTGAAGAAGGTTACACTTGTCATTTTCTCAAAAATCATATTTTGAAAGTAGTCTGCATGTTGCATATATCTTTACTGCGGAAATACTTAGTTCCCGCATTCTGCATTAATCTTGATTGCGGATTTTCCGTACTGTGTCAATGGTTAGGGTGCGGATATGTTTCTAAAGGAGAAAATGAATAAAGTTCTCGATCCTTCTAGAAGGAATCTTCTAGAAGGGTGAGTTGGAGTTCGAATGGTTGGCAAAATATTGACTTTCCAGATATCTTGGGAT
>ML788601.1:677506-719605 GCA_009831015.1 Picea engelmannii
TAAAGGAGAGCGTTCATAAGGTATGTCCACCATACATTTCTCTTAGTTCATTCAATATCTAGATCTAGGGAAAGAGTAGTATTCTGTCACGGTTTGTTCCAGATCCAGGTGGATCTGGGGAGATTGGTCTGTGTCCGCACTCAAGAATTTATCCTAAAACAATTATGGAAAGATCAGGGAGGTCCAGGGTGTCTAAAAAGGGTAACTGTCTATTCACGTGTGAGTACTGGTGACTTTGGGAAGGGAGTCCCGTCGGTAGACCAGTGGGACCATAAGCAGTTTGCATATAATGTGAAGATCCAGGAAGATTTGGTTGTTGGTGTGCAGGCAAGTAATTTATAGGGTTGTATTGGTTGGGTTTGTTCCCTTGAACAGGGGCATGGGGTTGAGATTTCAAGCCCCAAATAGGATTGGACATACCTGGATATGGTTGGCCTGTACTAGGGGGTATGAAGGAGCTAGTTTGAAGCTATTGCCCCCCAATCGAGTGAGGATTGTTTTGGATAATATAGTTCCAATACTGGGCCAAGGATGGAGGTATGTTTTGTCCATAGGGTGGGGTAGGTGGGGGTTTCCCTCCAATCGAGGGTTGCATCCCACTTGGGATTTGTCTTGCAAAAGGGGATTGGGTTTGGCCTCCTTGGTGAAATTGTCCACTGACAAGAATCTGGTAATTAGGTGTGAAAGACGAGATGTTGCCACTAGGGTTGGTGCCTCCGATAGAGGATGGAAGAGGTCCTCTGAAACGGGGTCGAGGAAGTGTTGAAATGAAACCATGAATGATATGGTTCCCAAAGGAGTGGAAATGCTAGGAGTCCCAGATAGAATTTGTGTAGGAGTGGGAATAGAATCATTCAACGCATGATATCTGGGTGGAAGTGTTGGGGTGAATCTAGGTGAAAGCAACATGTCAATGGGATCTTGGCTAGCCACCATAATCTTGGTGTGAGGACGTGTAGTATCTGGGACCATTGTGTAATGGACCGTTTGTAGGGGGATAGTCAAGATGTGGTCGGATGGCGAAGCGTCTGAACCAGGAAAATAATAGGCCATAGTAAAAGGTATTGCATCTGGATCGGATGTTTCGGACAGCTCAAGTGTGACAGTGATATCAACGCCTGCTCCTGAGCCAAAGAGATCCCATCTAAAAATGCCAGTAGTCCAAAAAGGATCTTGACCGTCAAGTCCTGTGAAAGGTCCAATTGGTAATCCAGAAGACTCAACAACTATTTCTCTGGAATAATTCACTCGAACAATACGTCTCAGAGTCGAGTCGAAGTTGGAAGTCCTCTCGAGAATTGGTAATTCAGAACCATTCTAAAGAGTTAGTTCTTTCCACTTGTGGAGTGGCAACATCTTGGACTTCACTCTGTTGAGGAGAGCCCTCTGGTGAGTTGGTAGGCAAGGGTTGAGAACCTTCCAGATCTTCTAGGGGTAGGCCTTGCATTCTACGTGAATGTCGTGGAGGGTCAATTGTGATCGAGTTGAAATATTACGAAAGAAAATCTATGGCCAACTTGGGTAAACAAACATCACACACTAGTAAAATATAGGAATCAAAACCAAGCAAACAAGACCTTCCAATTCCGAAGTCACTAGTTGGTGATGAAATCCAATGTTGCGACGACAAGACAAGAAGGGGCTGGGCGAGGGGGGGAAAGTTACGTTGAGGACCTACTTAACAGACTTACACCCTGGTGCAAGCTCCCACACATAATCATGGATATACCCTCCAAGGAACTCGAGTGAGTCTAGCCAACGTCAATTCTAGGTACCGTGAAGACTTACCCCTTCACAGTCACCTTGCGTAAGACCCTAACAATATAGGCTACTAAGGTTACCACAAATAACAATGATGCCTGGGGAAATAGTCAACAGTTCGATCCACATGCAAGGGCAGGGTATCAAGCCTGAAATCAACTTGAGAGGCTTCCACTCATCATTGTGGGTATATCTTCAAGTGACCCTCGTAATACGTGCATTCTCTACACCAAGATCAACGAAGCAGGGTGAGTAACTCTGTCAATCTCAATGCGACCTCAAGTTTGGCCCTTGAGTGAGAAGGGCTTCCCAGGACAAAATGTTGCAAATGGAATTTGAAACTCCTTATCACAAGATACTATTGTGTGTTTTGTGCTTTGGAGAGTGTGTCTCACTACCTATTCCAAAGCTCTAGCCTAGCTAATGTTGGTGCAAAAGAGCCCTAGAAAAATTGCTAGTTGAATTTTAAAGTTGCGCAATATTATTAAAGGTTGTTGTTATGCAAAAAGGAGCTGGAAATGAAACCAATGTTGTGTAATACTCTAACCCAACAATGCATAAATAGGGATGAATGACACAAATTTCCGTTCGATGAATTCTATCTACAGGAGGGAAAGAGGATTTTTCTGGAACAATGCAAACTACGATGTACGATCTTTCTTGAAATGTAATATCAAACAATCATAAACAATGCAAATTCCCTATGTTTTCTCCTTCAATATTTGAATGCCAATATTTTTCAAATAAATGATTGCTTAAAAAAAAGAAAAAAAAGAAGAAAAAAATCTTTAATTTTTTAGTAGAAACAAAGCAATAGGGATGGAACTAAGAAAAAGTAAGCAACCAATGAAAATGGAATACTCAAAAAACACCCAAATCGATCTTTCAATGAAGATAAAAATAACAAACTAACAAGACCAATCTCTTCAAATGCACATGGACAACAATTTTCCAAGTAGTAAGCAATCGAAAAGAACAATTAATCCCAACTTTTAATCCAATCAAAGGCTCTCGACCAAACAAATACTCAAATTTCAGAATCAGAGATTATACCCTTGTTAAGAAAAGGTCAAGAGGTAAATATTGAGAAAACATGATCAAGAAGAGTTTTTGATTTCCCAAAACTAATCATTCGCAAGATTTGAAGTCAAGAAATAGTCAATCACTAGCAAAAGAAGTTCTTCCCGGACAAACAAACAAATATGGGCATCTGAAGACACAAAAAGACCTAATCCAAAGTTTTTACAGGTGATTTTGTAGTCTGATAGTGGGGTACAGTGCAAGAATTAAGGATTCTCACAGCCTAGACACAGGTAGGGTGCGAGAAGGTTGCACTAAACTAAACACTAGGGTGTGAACTTCAGTGATTCTCGCAGGACACAGAAAGGTACAGTGCGAGAAGGTTTGTAATCAAGCAAAATTTGGAAAAAGGATAGAACTTTTCAGTGAACTTCTAGATCCATAGAGTCTGGAAGGATCTCCTAAAGACTCAGAGATTGATTGGAAATGAAAAAGGGTAGGTCAAGAGAAAATGGCCAAGAAAAACCCACAGAAATGGGTTGAATCCCTAGTGGAGTCGCCAATTTTGTTACTGGATAAATCGGTAGGTGCAGACACTAACTGATCTCCCTAGATCCACCTAGATCTAGAACAAAACAGGATAGGACATGACTCTGTCTCTAAGTTGCATTCATTGAATCTACTACTGGGAAGGAATGAGTGACATACCTTTATATCAATTCCTTAGGTCTCTGTTGTTCCTACTTCGCTCCAGTGCTCTTGTGAAATCAGGTCCAAGACAACAAAAACCAACCAAAGTGAAGATAGTGAAGTATATTCAATTTCAACCTATGCATATGATCAAGGAGTTATGCAATAAAATAAGAGTGATTTTATGGGAAAGGGACATGTTGTTGTATTATATTAAATGAAAGTAGAAGATACAACCAGATCGTCTTGATGTCGCAAGCTTCCTTTCAGTGATCCTTGGTTCCAACACACACACTTTCTCTACACTTGCATGAAGAAGATCTATTACAACTTGATAGACAACTAGAGTCTTCAAGATTCAATCCAAACAGGGTTCTTCACACAATTCTTTCATCAATTCTCCATTCGATCTTCCTTCACCTTTTCCATGAGAAACCTTTCAATATATAGGAGAAGGAGAGATGGTTAAATGGATGAGGATGATCCCACTAAATCTGAGAAGTCAGTAGGATGCCAACCATGCGAATGCCAACTCATTTTCTAGAAGATTCTCTTCTAGAACCTTCGTAACCTCTTCTTCCATTTTTAGCCTTGAAATATGTTTGCACCCTACTTATAGAGCAAACTGTGAACTCCTCGCAGGCCAAGTATAGAGCAATCTATGAGAATGAGGATGTTCACACTCTGCATCATATGCAACCTGCGAACTCACTTTTAAAATATGCTTTATAGAGGAAGAAAATAGTCACTTTTCCCAAGAAAAAAGTCCTTATGAGATCCTGATCACATAACTGTAGATACATCACCAAAGTGACCAAAATCATGTGGAACAATTGGCACCGACAAGTCAGTGATCAGAGGTTTGGCTGGCCTGAGAGCTTCCACTCCAAGGTCAGAAACAGTAGGTTCCTCTGGATTCAAGTAATCTCCTCTTGGAGCAGGCTCTAGCACAGTTTCTTATGGCCCAATCACTTCGAATGACAATTGTTGGTCAAGTCTTCGTTGAAATGATGGTGGTGGTGGCTCTAATGCAACTAGCGGAAGGCCCTAAAGCCTTCGCAATTGACAGAGATATTGATCTTCCACTTTGTGAAAATATCAACGACATAGTAAGGCTTTAACTATCGTTTAAAAACAAGAACACACTAGAAAAATTTCTATACAATAAATCAAGAAAACCACTATCTAGTAGGAAGAACAGTTACACCAGCCAACACTAGAGCAAATTATCTGTGCAAGTGAAACTCCAACATGGAAACACCCTCCAGGTATACTCTACAAAGTGTCACCCGACGTCTACCCTAGGTACTGTGCTATAACCCCGTAGTGTTGATTTTTCAATAAGTTAGGTTAAGCATGAAGTTCATTCCATTTTAGCATTTAACCATAACCATAAATGTTGCAGCAACCAAGATAACAAGAAGAAGCACCATGCACAAAAACACAAGATGTATCCTGGGAAACCCTTCTCAACAAGGGAAGAAAACCCAGCCAAATCATTTGCTACATTCTTCAAGAGAAAGACCTTCACCACCAATATAAACCCTAGCACACAAGAGGGTGATCAAACCCTAGAGCTCTAGCACCCAAGAGAGCTGTGCACTTTTCCCAAAGAAGTGTACTTGCTGAAATTTCCAAACTCACATGAAAGTTATATTTCCTCAAAGGGGAATTTACCTTTACTTATACTAACCTAATCCTATGAACAAAAGTGTCTATTGGCACAACAGGGATGACCTCACTTAGCTTATAATATAATTAATATTAGCAAGATTAATTATCTTTTACATTAATTTCCAATTACATTAAGGTAGGGTCGACCTGTACCCTTTACATTACAATTAGGGTTACAGGCAGGTCTGACTCTTGTACAATATAGAAAAGGATATGATACACCCACTAGTGCTCATCCACTAGAGGCACATCCATAGGGATGTCCATATCTCTGTTTCACTGCATTACACATGAGAACCAGATCTTCACACATTCACCTGTGCTCATCCACAAGCACATCCACTCTACAGATCTTCTTTCCCACTATATCACACAGGAGAATCATATGGATTTTTCTCGTCAACTCTGCTACTCAGAGGAGGCTAATACATCATCTTCATTTTTGTTCACATGACAATGCACCCAACACTTTGGTATTTCACACATTCACCTTATGCTCAGCCACATGCACATATAACTCAACAAATCGCCTTTCCCACTGGATAATCATATGGAGTTCTTCTCAACTCTATGAATGGAGGAGGTCATCTCTATGTTCCAACTCTATCTCAGGTAGGAACCACGTACCCTTCTATAGGGGCTTTCTCTCAAATTTTTAAGTTGAGAGAAAGACTCACATAGCTACAATGATCAGCATCTCACAGGTTTGTAAGTTGGAGAATGTCTCACATAGTTGCAATCATCAACACTCTCTCTCATCTAGGGATGCATTCTTCATCATGCCAAGTCTCACATGGATGTACTCTAAATTTTGTCTTGGATGGAGTCATCAATACTCCCTCTCAACTAGGAAGGCATTCTTCACTAAGTTAGTTTGGTGAATATGTATGCAATCTGCTCATGTGTAGGAAGGTAATGTATGTGTACGATTTTCCTTTGCATCATATCTTTGATATAAGGATATTTCATCTCATTGTGTTTTATCCATCAAGAAACACTGGGTTCTTAAGGATATTTACACACGACTCTTGGTTATCATCATAGGATTCATCTCATGGTCAAGTAAATCTGTCAGAATCTTGTGAAGCCACATTGCTTCGCACACTCGATTCTATATACTTTTCCTCTATGGTACTCAAGGCCATAGAGTTTTGTTTCTTGTTGCATTAGGAAACCATGGAAAACTTCACGGTAGAACATCAACAGTATGTGCTCTTTCGGTCCACTGTAATTACTTCTCAATCTGAATTGGCATATCTTGCAAACTCAAGTTCACACTGGAGGCATATCTCAGGCCATATCCAATTGTGCCTTGTATATATATCTCAATACATGTTTTGTTATTGTCTAGTGAGTCTGTCTCAGTTGACTCATGACATGACTAAGCACATTCATTGTATGGTATGAATCAATTATGGTGTTAACCAGATACATCAATGATTCAATCAGTTGTGGATCAATCTCATATGAATCATCATCAATCTTCTTCTTTAAATCTATCATGGTGGATTTTGCATTCTGTCATACTAAACTTCTTTAATATTTTCACTACATATTTTTTCTTGACTCGAGAAAATCTCAATGGTCCTCTGTCATACTTCTTGTCCCAAGAAGTAGTGCATCATACTTAGATTCTTCATCTCGAATTCAGAAGTCAAGGATTACTTGTATCCAACAAGGCTTTCTGAATAAGTCATCAGGGTCAGGCTCTCATCACCAATACTATAATGATATAGGTTTGGATCAACAACACTCTTGTCAAAATCCAAACTCATCAAGAATCTATATATATGATATAGTTTCCAACTCATGGATGATAGTACATATGGAAGTGTATTAGGTTCACTGGATCAAGTGTCTCATCATAAACAACTCCCTCTGTTTGTGAGAAACTTCTGGCTAGTATGTTTATATTCCTCTTGCAGAGTGAGTCTAGGTAGACCTATTATGTCTTACTACAATATCTCTGAACATATCAACTGAAGAAACTGGATCAACTGTAATAATGTTTGTCTCCCTCTGAACTATTGAAGGGGGAGAAGGTACTTGTCTTACTATCAATCTCTATTTGAGATTCTCTAGTTTTGTTTGAATGGTTATCTCTTCTTTAAGGAAAAAATCTATGATTGTCTCACATAATAATCAATCAAATATGGTTTGGACTCTCGTACCATGGATAATGGTCCAAGTCTTTCAGGGCTCCCATACTAGGGATTTGTTTCAAAAATGCAATCAACTCTAAAATTTGAAATCAATCAATTTACCTGATTTGTAGTCATGCTTTAGTTTTAGAGGAAGTACTTTTCCTCTCTCTTGTATTCATTCTTTTGAGTTGGGTATGGATCATTGTCAGTGGTGGAAGCATATTGTCTTCCCTTCTTCCTAGTTGGACAGTTTCTTTCATAGTGTCCATAACTGTCACATCTGAAGCACTGAATTTCTGAAACATTTCTTCTTTAATAACCTGGATTTGATGAAGACTTTTCACCTTTAAATGTTTTCCTGAAATTTATTTTGAATTTTCTTCCCTTCTTTGTATGAAGAGAAAGAGCATGATTTTCTTCTGAGGAATCTTCCACTCCTCTATTTCTAAGTCTAAGATCTTCTTGAGTACAATCTGTCCATAGAAGATCAAAGGTTGGTAGAGATTATCTTCCACTGATACTCTGAATGAAAGGCTCCTATGGTTTTGTAAGATTTTGGAGAGTGGTTAATACAAGTTCTCTCTCAGACATGATTTCCACAATGGTCTCTAGTTGTTCTTTAATCTCTGATAGCTTCATAAAGAAGATGGAAATTGTGTCACCCTTTGTCATCTTGGTAATTTGAAGTTGGATATTTAAGGTAAGAGCTCTAAGGGTGTTGTCACTTTCAAACATTCCTTTTAAATCTTCATACATATCATAGGTTGTCTTTATATTGACAATATGAGGCAAGAGGTGATATCTTACTAAGTAGATGATTAATTTTCTTGCTTTGACATCTTCTCCCTTTCTTATCTTCTTCTTTATATATGTAGTTGAGGCTGGTAGGGTTTTAGTTGTCACATCCAAGAGGTCATATTCTTCAAGAGTGACTAGAAGCCTTGATTTCCAGGAGATGAAATTGCTTGCTCCATCAAGTCTATCTTCTACTACTGTTATGTTCTTCATTTGATTGGTTTCTTCAATTTCTCGCCAACTAGATTTTGAAAACCTAATGATTAGGTTGAATTATCAACCTTGGATTATTTTAGACTTATGACTGCCAACAATCAATTTTATAGTTTCATGGAGATGCTTGTTGATTCAGGAGAAAGTTTCTTCAGAAATCTAGAAATAATATTCTACAGGAAATTTCGGCACCCTAGAAACCCTAGGGCCAAAAATATAAATTTCTCGGAATTTCATTTTGAGAGATTTTGGAGATGCGCTGAAAGAGGCCATACTATTCTATGACAAAATTGGCCCTAGTTTCCAAGTATTAAGGGCAGAATCACCAATGAAAGGAGGGTCATATGAAATTTTCTAGAAACCCTAGAAGGGTCATACGGTTCTGCAAAAGGTGAGATGAGACTTGGTGGATGCTTGTGCAATGGGTTATTTCAAGACCTATGCTCTGATACCATGTTGATTTTTCAATAAGCTAGCTTAAGCATGAATTTCATTCCATTTTATCATTTAACCATAACCATAAATGTTGTAGCAACCAAGATCACAAGAAGAAGCACCATGCACAAGAACACAAGATGTATCCTGGGAAACCCTTCTCAAAAAGGGAAGAAAACCCATCCAAATCCTTTGCTATATTCTTCAAGAGAAATACCTTCACCACCAAGATAAACCCTAGCACACAAGAGGGTGCTCAAACCCTAGAACTCTAGCACCCAAGAGAGCTACGCACTTTTCCCAAAGAAGTGTACTTGTTGAAATTTCCAAACTCACATGAAAGTTATATTTCATCAAAGGGGAATTTACCTTTACTTATACTAACCTAATCCTCTCAATGGAAGTGTATATTGGCACAATGGGGCCGACCTCACTTATCTTATAATATAATTAATATTAACCAGATTAATTATCTTTTACATTAATTTCCAGTTACATTAAGGTAGGGTCGACCTATACCCTTTACATTACAATTAGGGTTACAGGAAGGTCTGACTCTTGTACAATATAGCAAAGGATCTGATACACCCACTAGTGCTCATCCACTAGGGGTACATCCATAGGGATTTCCATATCTTTGGTTCACTGCATTACACAGGAGAACCATATCTTCACATGTTCACCTGTGCTCGTCCATAGGCACGTCCACTCTACAGATCTTCTTTCCCATTATCTCATACAGGCAAATCATCTAGATTTTTCTCATCAACTCTGCTGCTCAGAGGAGGCTAATACATCATATTCATTTCTATTCACATGACGATGCACCCAACACTTTGGGATTTCACACGTTCACCTTGTGCTCAGCCACAAGCATTTCTAACTCAACGGATCACCTTTCCCACTGGATAATCATCTGGAGTTCTTCTCAACTCTCTGAATGGAGGAGTTCATCTCTACGTTCCATATATGTCTCAAGCAGGAACCACATACCATTCTTTAG
This sequence comes from Picea engelmannii, assembly GCA_009831015.1. Taxonomy (NCBI): domain Eukaryota; kingdom Viridiplantae; phylum Streptophyta; class Pinopsida; order Pinales; family Pinaceae; genus Picea; species Picea engelmannii. The sequence goes on from ML788601.1 coordinate 687,242, forward strand.
GGGCTTTCTCTCAGGTTTGTAAGATGAGAGAAAGACTCACATAGTTTCAATGATCCACATCTCACAGTTTTGTAAGATGGAGAATGTCTCATATATTTGCAATCATCAACACGCAATCACTTGTGAAAGTCCCTAGAAAATGGGAAACTAAGTTTCGAACTCGCAAACAGTCACCAGGAGGGTACAGTCAACAGTCGGGCAGATCACAATGACCAGGATAACAAGTCTGAAGCCTACCAAGGGTATCGAAATAAAGTGGTCTAAAAGACAACAAAGGATATCGAATGGATTCGAGGTCCATGAAGATACGTAGGCAAATGCAGGCGATAGTATTCCCACAACAGATCCGCGATATGTGTTCCCCACTATGTTTAGTCCAGCTTTGGAGGGGTTATCTTTGTTGCCTTTCCTCACGCGACCTCCTGTTTATCTCCTATGTTAGAGGGGGGTCCCAGATAACTTTCACGTTACTGGACTTTAACACTCCCTATCTCTGACTCCAATGTTTGTTTATTGTCCTTGAAGAGTTTCCTCTCCAACCTAATTCAAGGCCCTAAACCTAAACTAGTTGGTTGAACCTACAAACATAAAATTCTAATTAATTTTATATTTAGCATTCGTTTCAATGGATTGATTAACTTAAAGGATATGGCGATGAAACTAGTGATGTTATGAGAGACAAAAAGAGGAGAAAAAGAAGAAACCCTAAAAGAAAAATTACTTCTATTCAAAAGTAAATATTTACAACTAACTCTTTGTAACCAACTTTTCTTTAACTAACATTTTCCAAGATCTTTAAAAATAACACCTAAAACGAAGTTTTTCTTGACTACAAGATACTTAAGTTTCAAGAAATCAGTAAAGAACTTTAAAAATGAACTCTTTTTCATTTCTAGTAAAATAACTAACTCCAACTACTTTACCAAACTGAAAATGAAAAATTTCTTTTTTTTTTAAATTGCTTAAAACAAAAAAAAATGAAATAATTTTTTTCTCTTTTCTCAAAGAAAATGAAAAGGGTAAAAAGAATAATAAGACACGACTGAAACAGATCTTTGGCCTACTACGGATCGCAGGGAATCACAAAAGAAACCAAACAGGCAGATCAATCATTCCAAGACTCGCTTAAAACCCTTTCAGAAGTAAACACAAGAAACTTCAAAAAAACAAGTAAACTGAATTATAACCCAAGCTAAGGCTATAAAAACAGGGACTCTTAACTATATCAAGAAAACCTAAGAAGTATAAACCTCAATCAGGAAATAGGTTGGCTACCTCTTTTCAAAAAACAAAATCTTGAACTAGGTACGCTATTGTTTCTTCAACAGCCTGTGTATTTACACAGGATGTTTACTAATCAGGGCGTGTATGTACGCGTGATGACCCAAAGCAAGGTGCGTACACCTCTATACTTCCTTTAAAACGAAAGAAAACATACAGTCTTATAGGTTAGGGAGAACTAGTATGGCACCCAAAAGGTGACCAAATTCCCTTAAAAGACTCATAAGACTCAACAAAAACTCGAAAGGAAGAAAAACCAATCAGACAACCCAAAATCACCTAAAAAAACCCTAGAGGCTTCCCAATTATGGTCACCAGTTCTGTTAGCAGGAAACCCCCCCCCCTATGATTACAACAGGGTTCAGAATGTAGGCAAATCAATTAACCGTCTAAAAGTCAACTACTTCTCTAAACTACCCCAAACATACCAAAACTCATATAAGAAAAGAAAAGATGAGGGAGATTGGGTAACTATACCTCTACTCCATGTCTGGTGATGATCTCCTCATGCTTGGAAGTCTTGTTGACTGTATGCCTCCTCCTAGGGTTGACCTACATCCAAAGATTGACAAACAGAAAATGACAAGCATGCTATTCCATATGCAAATTAGGGTTAGGTGTTATAAAGTCAAAACATAAACCAATAAAATTATTCAATACACCATGATTTGGGACAGGGAAAGTAATTCTTTTATTAATAACTCAATGATTATACCTTTACAATCAAAGTCATCTACTGCTCCATGAACCTGGTCCGGGCAACTCTTCACCAAGATTCAAGTACAAATTTGTATTGCTTCTCCTCTCAACCTTTTGATCTCTTCTTGGGAATTGAATGGGTTATGATGGAGGAAGAAGGGCTAATGGGGAAACTCTAAATAAATTCTCACAAAAGGGTTGCAATAATTTAGGCAAGGAGGGGCTGTGAAATAGGAATAGTTTCATTGTTCTTATGTATAGATTTAAAATGAGACCCCAACACCTCCTTTTATGTGGAAAAAGGATGGTTATTTGGTTGGGTGATGGGCTATAGTAGGTGGATTAGTTGGAAAACTACCCAATAGCCCGTAATCTCAATGAATTCCTTGCAACCTTTTATTTTTTGCAACTTTTGCAAGTATATGTGGGATGTAATGGTGCAGCATGCATATGTACATGAGTTGTAGTGGTGCAGCAAGCGTATGTACGCAGGCAGTAGTGGTGCAGGGCATGTACATCTTTAAAAATTTGGTTTTTAAGAAGAGAAACTCAGTAGTTCTTTGGTAAAAAATGCAAGTAAGAGGGCCAAAGGCCAGGTATGCATGTGTAGAGAAATTTAGGGTTATAACAATTACTTATGTTTTATCTTCTTCTGGATGCTAGATATTTCTATGTGGAGTTGCCAGGTGAAATAATCAACAACCAAGTGTCTGAAACTTGTTCACCTTCTAGTATCAGATCTTGCAATGTCATATCCCTAGGGAAATATATATTCAAATTTTATTCCCCGGAAATAGCACCATTTCAGATGTTGTCCCTCGAGATGTTCTAGGTTGTTATTAGAATTATGTTGAGGAATATTGGAAGCTAAGACTTGGAATGAGCCTTAAATCCATACTTGTAATGACATAAATTATAAAAAAATGTGGGTAAATTTTTCTCTCTCTCTTATAGAACTCTCGGACCTCAAACAATTTCAGTCTAGATATTAAAATGTTCAGCCCCAAGAGGCATTTTTCCATGATTTTTTCAAACAATTGAGTTTAAGGATGGCGAGTATATGGATTTAGAAGAAATAAACAATAGACATGTGAGGCATATTTAAGGTGAATCTCGTATTTTATGGAAAGAAAAATGTGTTGAGTCATTAAGAATTCAACAGTTCTAACAGTTGTATCAGATCATTAAATCATGCATCAAACAGTAAACATTTTCATATATTTAAATACATGGAGGTAGCCTCTACATATCATTAAACATGTGAAAAAATGACAAGAAGTGTCCATACATTCAGAGGAAATCACTTCAGTATCATAAACTATACAACACATTGTTACAATGAACATGTCAGAAAACTTTTTTCTCGAGATTTTATTAATGGTGATATGATACAAGAAGTCAAAATGAGAGAGTATTTTTACAAGAACACATGAACAAAAATAAGCACAATATGAAACATAGCATGGGGGATTAATCTCTTAAATCCTGCAACTTTAAAAATCTATCTATGTCTGAGGGGATCTTGATCAAAAAGCTCTAGTTATAAGATACTCTTAAATTTCCAAAAATGTCGACCTAAAAAATGAGCTCCTTATGTTGATTTATATATGCTTCATCTTGAGAGAAAACCATTCATTTGAACCAATACTGCTTCTTGAAACTGAAAAACTACTTGTCATTTTCTTGATACCACATCTAGTTTTCTGATTGTTTTCAACTTTCCAATTGATTTTACTTGATTTTATTGGGGAAAAAACATTTTTTACCACCAGATGTGACATGTTGATACTAATGTTGGGTTTTATATCTTCATCCAATTTAACCTTTGTTTGAATCCCTCTGAGTGGATCAATCAATTCCCATTGTTGCATTGTGGATCCTCCACCTCAGTTGATGAGATGATAGGATAAACATTTCCTTCTAGCTGATGACACCTAATAACATAGGGCACAATTTGTCGATCCCTTGAATCCTCTACTTTAGTATTCCCCAATACATTATTCGAATTGGAAATTTCACTTTAGGGTAGATTCTTGAATGTCCTTCAGATCTCAGATAAGAGCTAATGATACTAGAGAAGGACATTATCCTCTTCATGCAATGTAGAGCATACTCTCTCGACATCTGTGGCCAATATGGTTGATTATATTCTCTTGTGGGGAGGACTTGTGAAGGTGGGTCATCATTTGGTACCCCTAGCATTTGATCAACTAAATTTTAGAGGTTAAACTACTCAGAGTTTGGTTCATTCCATTTTTCTGGTTTTCTCTTATAAAACTCTGACATGTTCTTGGATAGGAAATTGATGGGGCGAGGTGATTGGTCACACCTGGATTGATCTGTTGAGATATGGGACATGCATGATTGGGCATGTCGAAGAAATTATTATTGTCCTCTATCAACTACAGGCAGTGATATGATGATGAGTGAAAGGATGTGAATGTGATGCTAGATATCTTTTTACGCATCACATCTTCTCCAACTAATTTGGCAGAATGTTAGTGAATCCTCCACTCGCCTGAGATATTCTTCCTTGTGCCCATGTTCAAAACATGCATCCTCTTTCTAACAGTTTGGAGCCTTTTAAAAATTTGGGGAAAACACGTAAAATTTGGATGATGTTATGTTGACGTTACCCTGAACTCGTGGACACATGGTGGCTCAATGATGCAGGAGCATCTCAAGCGAGCCAGCGCAGAGACAACAGACAACTGGAAAAGCGCCCATCACAAATTTTGAAAATGTCTTAAAATATTAATGAAGCCATTAAGAAGGAGTGCCCTTGTATAATGTAATTGGACCTTGAGCTATCCGCTCTCGTCCTTAGTAGGTAGAAGGCATTTATAGTAGTTAATGCAAGTAGATAGAATTTAATTCTAGATTAGACAGTTTTAGAATGAGAGAGGGAAACGGGATATAGACACCCTCATCGTGTATTGTAACATTATGAAGATGAAGAGCATAGAGGAGAAGCAGAGAGCTATGTGAAGACACCCATGTACAGAGATTTGAATTAATAGAGAAATCTTTGATTCAAATCCATGGCATCATGTTTGTTCTCTGTGTATGTATATTGAATGTTATTCTCAGGGTTATTTTACCTTTTCTACTGTACATTTGCTTTTATGCTATGTATGAATGATTTCTTTTTGAATGTTTGAAATCTGAGAGGAAAGGGAAAAGGAATGAGTTTCAATTGTTTCTCTATCTGAGAAAGAGTTTCGGCAAGGAGTGTAGTTGAATTGTCCACAAGTAGTGTGTCAACAAAGAGTTCAGAGGTTTGTCCCTGAAAGCTCAGACTAGATAGCTTTTGTTCTCATTCCCACAAAAGTGCAATCAGGCACAGGAGCCGTGCAAGAAGTGCGCAGGCCGAGTAAAGTCTCAGAGTTGTAAATCTGAGCAAAGTATTGAGAGACCGTTGCTACAAGTGTGCGCAGAGTCGAAGGATTTCACACCGAGAAGTGTTTGAAAGTTGGCCGCAAGGAATGCGAGCAAGAGTTTTCAGAAAGACTCGAGTTCATGAGAAAGTTCAGAAGGATTTGGACCTTCGAAGGAGTCGAAGGAAGGCAAGAGGCCAAGTACCTTGAGAGGTTGGAGGAAGTCGTAGCGACATCGGACCGCAGGAGGATGAGTTCTCAAGGAAAGAATGGACGGTCGGAATTCTCTGTAGAGAATTCGCAAATTTCCGTGAGCCATTAGATCTCATGGAGGATCAGGGGAAATACGATGAGTATTCCCAAAGGATCTAAGCTTAGGAGGAGTAGGACCGTAGATCCAAGCCACAAGGGCTGTTGGATTTGCAAGCGGATTTCTATTTCAGGATTTCGTAGGTGGAAGTCCCGTAAATTTTGCAATGGGAATCGCGATATCACAAAACACGAAGTCTCGAAGACTAAAAGGATGGTGTGGGGCCAGAGGAGTCAGTGAGGCAGACAGGTGGCATACTATCGACACAGAATAAAACTTCGTTGACCATTTCATGGTTTCGCAAGTCGAAGTTCCAAAAGCCTTGCATCAAGACTCGCGAACTCGCGAAGTGTGAAGTCCCAAAATGGTGAGAAGTATAGTTGTGGGGCCAGCACCGAGAAACGTGTCAGAGTCTGACATATCAGGATTTCGGGGAATATAGTATCGAGATTTTGGGGTTCGTGGAGTAGAGTTGCATGACATCACAACTCGCCAAAAAGTTGGAATTGACTGCTTCGAAAGTTCAGGATTCAGAGGTCATATTGAACAGGCGCTCAACCACAGGATTCGCATTATCGCAAGTCTGATTACCCGAAGCGTGAGGTAGGAATCTTACGAGGTTTCACTGTGGGTGCAAATTTCCCGAAAGGAATATAGAAGAGCGTTTTAGAGTTCTTCGGGCCAAGGAGAGAAGAACGATTCTGTGTACGTGGACTTCCTGACCCGCAGGTTGAGAAGGGTTGCGTTAGGGTTTTGTATCAGAGCCCAGAAAGGTTCTTTGCTTTCTGTAGCAGAGAAAAAGAAAATTCACCATGACGCCAAGGAGAAGGGACAAACAAACACTCGATCCACCAGAGGAGAGGGAAATGTCGAGAAGAAGAGGTAGGTAGATGATTGATCCAGCCATGGAAAAAGAAATGCGTGATTTATGCACCAGACTTGAAGACATGGATACAGCACAGAGGCGTACAGTCAGTGTTGGGGATCTTAGTGTTTCCGAAAGTGAAATTGAGGCTGAACATGAAGAAGAAGTTGCAGTTGAAGATGCAGCAAACGAACGTTTGATTAAGGCTATTGCAAGAATGGGTGCAAGAGCGAAAATGGACATTCCAGTTTATGAGGGAAATCTGGGTGCAGAGGAGCTTCTAGACTAGATTAGAGCTCTGGACACATATTTCGACTATGAAGATGTCGAAGAGGACAAGAAGGTCAAACATGTTGTCACGAGATTAAAAGGACATACAGTATTGTGGTGGGATGAACTACAAGCTGACATACGCTGCAAGGGAAAGCAGAAGATCAAAAGCTGGGATAGAATGATCGCAAAGATGAAAGAGAAATTCATCCCCAGAGATTACCAGATTACTTTGTTCAAGAGAATGCAGAACCTGAGATAGAAGTTGATGACAGTAAAAGAATACATTGAAGAATTCTACACGTTGAACATCAGGGCAAGTCATTGGGAGAGCGATGATGAAAAAGTTGCCAGATACATAAATGGCCTGAGATATGACATTCAGGACGAGATGAGCATGGTAACCATATGAACGGTGGAAGATGCTTATCAGATGGCTCTAAAGGTTGAAGAGAAGTTGAGCCAAAAGCAGGGTCAGAGAGGCCGAGGCAGAAGTCAGCCCAGAGGCAAATCAGTTGCCCAGGATAAATATCAGAATCCCAAGGAGGACTGGAAGAAACCTCAAACTTGAACTGAGAGAAGTGGAAGCTCACAGTGAGGGAAATATGTTGAACAGAGAGGACAACATACTGAGTAGAGAGGAGATTATGCTGATAATAATATTTTTCCTCATACTAGAAGTAGAGGAAGAGGAAGAGGTGGAGTAATAACCTGCTTCACATGTGGAAAGAATGGGCCCAAGTCTTACGAGTGTCCAAATAAAAATAAATAAGGAGGAGAGACTCACATCGTCAAAGCACAGATGCGAGATGTTGAGGCAGAAGATGCTGAAGGCGGAAGATCGTTGATGATGCGAAAAGCTCTTTTGACACCAGAGAAGGAGGTGGATAGTTCAGTCCAAAGAACCAGACTTTTCCAGACTGCTTGCAAGACCAAGGACATGGTATGAAAGGTCATTGTGGACAGTGGTAGCATGGATAATCTTGTTTCTACGGAGATGGTAGAAAAGATGGAGCTGGAGATGATTTATCATCCAAGCCCATACAAATTTTTGTGGCTACAAAAAGGACATCAGGTAACTATCACTAAACAGTGTTTAGTTGAATTCAAGATAGGAGGATATAATGATAAGGTACTCTGTGATGTCATTCCTATGGATGTTTGTCATCTATTGCTAGGTATACCATGGAAATACGACAGGAATGTGATTCATGATGGGAGAATGAACACATACACCCTAGAGAAGAATGGGAGGACTCACATGTTGCTTCCAATCAAGGATAAGGAGGTGAAACTAGAAGTAAGCAACATTGTACTTCTCATGAGTGGGAAGGAACTTCTTACAGAGGTGAAGAATAAGGAGGATCCATAATTTATTGTGGTTAGGAAACCGAAGATTGTTTTGACTAGTACAAGGGTAGATGATTTACCAGAAGAAGTTCAGGAACTGCTGGAAGAGTTCGTTGATATAGTAGTGGACGAATTACCTCATTCGTTGCCACCGATTAGAAGTGTGAGTCATCATATTGATCTCATAACAGGATCCAATTTTCCAAACAAAGCCGTGTACAGACTAACGCCACAAGAGAATGAAGAGGTCAAAAGACAAGTCCAGGATTTGTTGGACAAAGGATTGGTTAGGGAAAGCTTGAGTCTGTGTATTGTTCCGATAGTACTCAGTCCGAAGAAAGACGGAGGCTGGAGGATGTGCACCAACTCGAGGGTGATTAACAAGATAACCATCAGGTATAGATTTCCATTACCAAGGATGGATGATCTGATGGATTGCTTGAGTGGAGCAATTTTTTTTTCAAAGATTGATTTGAAAAGCGGTTATCATCAAATCCGCATGAGAGAAGGTGATGAATGGAAGACAACATTCAAAACCAATGAAGGGTTGTATGAATGGCTTGTTATGCCATTTGGATTGACAAACGCGTCGAGTACCTTCATGAGGTTGATGAATGAAGTCCTGAGGGAGTTCATCAGAAAATGTGTTATCGTATATCTGGATGACATACTGATTTTCAGTAAAATAGTGGCAGAACATCTGAAGCATTTGGCTACAGTGATGCAGAGGTTACAGCAGGAGAAGCTGTTGATAAACATGAAAAAATCCTCATTCATGAAGACAGTGCTCATTTATTTGGGTTTTGTTATTTCTGCAGATAAATTAAGGATGGATCCAAATAAGGTGGAAGTGATTAAGAATTGGCCATCACCGAAGAATATCTTTGAGGTGAGAAGTTTTCACGGATTGGCTAGTTTCTACCGAAAATTCATTAGGAATTTCAGTGGAATTAATGCACCGATGATGGACACAGTGAAGAAAAGACACAAGTCTTTTCACTAGACTGAAGAGGCTGAGAAGAGTTTTAATCTGTTGAAGGGGAAGATTATGGAACAACCGATTCTGGTGTTGCCGGATTTCCAAAAGACATTCCAAGTGAAATGTGATGCAAGTGGATTTTCAATAGGGGCAGTCTTGAGTCAAGATGATAGGCCGATAGCATACTTCAGCGAGAAGATGAATGAAGCGAAGGTGAAATACTCCACATATGACAAGGATTTTTATGCTATTATACAGGCATTGAAGAAATGGAGACATTACTTGATCCCGAAGAAGTTTGTCTTGTACAGTGACAATCATGCACTGCAATTTGTGACTCAATAGGAAAAGTTGAATCAGAGACATGTCAAATGGGTTGAATACATGCAGAATTTTACTTTTGTGATTAAACATATCTCTGGTACTACTAACAAAGTTGTTGATGCTTTGAGCAGGAAGTGTTTGCTATTGTAGAAGTTCAGGGTCAAAACGTTGGGTTTTGATGATCTTAGGGACATGTAAAAGGATGATCCAGATTTTAAGGAGGTGTACGAAGCAGCTGAGAATCCAATTCTCGGGGATAGAAGCCAATGGGTAGAATACATGATCCAGGAAGGATTACTATTTAGAGGTAATCAGCTGTGTATTCCAAAATGCTCCATGAGGGAGAATTTGTTGAAGGAGAAACATAGTGGAGGATTGGTCGGGCATTTTGGTCATGAAAAGACGTTCACAAAGTTGAATGAGTCATATTTTTGGCCAGGAATGCGAGCAGATGTCAAGAGATTCGTGGACAGATGCATAATTTTCCAGCATTCGAAGGGAAGAAGACAGAATGAAGGGTTTTATCAACCATTGCCAATACCGAAGAGGTTGTGGGATGCAGTCAGCATGGATTTCATATTAGGGTTGCCAAGAACACAAAGAGGTTTTGACTCAATATTTTTGGTGGTGGATAGATTTTCCAAGATGGCACACTTCATTCCATGTCAAAAGACCAGTGACGCAACTCACATTGCAAATTTTTTTTTCAAACAAGTCATTCGACTTCACGGCTTACCAAGGAGCATAGTTTCGGATCGAGACACTAAGTTCATAGGACACTTTTGGAGGATGTTATGGAAGAAGCTGGGAACTAACTTGTCATTTAGTTCGACTTATCATCCTCAGACGAACGGACAGACAGAAGTGGTAAACAGAAGTCTGGGGGACTTGCTGAGAAGCCTGGTGATAGAACACCACAGCCAGTGGAACAACATATTACCACAGGTAGAATTTTCTTATAACGACTCAGTTAACAGAAGAACAGGGCAGAGTCCATTTCAGATTGTCTATGGCATGCAGCCGAGAGGAATTTCTGAGTTAAGGGATTCAGAAAAGAATGCAACTAGGAGCGCTAGTGAAAAAGAATTCGCAGAGGTGATGAAGGAACTTCACAGCCGGGTGAAGGAGAGACTGTAGAGTTCAAGCCAGGAATATAAGCATAGAGTAGATCAACACAGGAGACAACTTCAATTTGAGGTTGGTGATTTGATTCTAGCACATTTGAGAAAGGAAAGGTTCCCGAGAGGAACATATAATAAGCTGAAGATGAAGAAAATCGGACCATGTAAGGTCTTAAAGAAATTTGGGGCGAATGCTTACGAGATTGAATTACCCGATGGGATCAGAATTTCTCCGATATTCAATATCTCAGATTTGTACCCATATAAAGCTGAGGAAGCAGGGACAAGAAATGAGCAGCCAGTGATCCAGTGGACAAAGCAGATACCAGTTGCAGATAAGCCGCAGATGGAGCGCATACTGGACAAAAGGGTGAGTAAGAAGACCAGGCGAAAGCAATACTTTGAATATTTGGTCAGGTGGAAGGGCCATCCAGTTGAAGATGCCAGCTGGGAGAGTGAAGCAGAGATCCAGAAGCATGGACAGACCATGCGCGAGCTCATGGACAGGAGCCCATGAAAATTTTCAAGCTAGGGAGTATGATGCAGGAGCATCTCAAGTGAGCCAGCGCAGAGACAACAAACAGCTGGAAAAGCGCCCAGCACAAATTTTGAAAATGTCTTAAAATATTAATGAAGCCATTAAGAAGGAGCGCCCTTGTATAATGTAATCAGACCTTGAGCTATGCTCTCTCGTCCTTAGTAGGTAGAAGGCATTTATAGTAGTTAATGCAAGTAGATAGAATTTAATTCTAGATTAGACAGTTTTAGAATGAGAGAGGGAAATGGGATATAGACACCCTCATTGTGTATTGTAACATTATGAAGATGAAGAGCATAGAGGAGAAGCAGAGAGCTGTGTGAAGACACCCATGTACAAATATTTGAATTAATAAAGAAATCTTTGATTCAAATCCATGGCATCGTGTTTGTTCTCTGTGTATGTATATTGAATGTTATGCTCATGGTTATTTTCCCTTTTCTACTGTACATTTGCTTTTATGCTATGTATGAATGATTTCTTGTTGAATGTTTGAAATCTGAGAGGAAAGGGAAAATGAATGAGTTTCAATTGTTTCTCTATCTGAGCAAGAGTTCCGGCAAGGAATGCAGTTGAATTGTCCGCAAGGAGTGCGTCGACAAAGATTTCAGAGGTTTGTCTCTGAAAGCTCAGACTAGATAGCTTTTGTTCTCATTCCCATAGAAGTGCAGTCAGGCACAGGAGCCGTGCAAGAAGTGTGCAGACCGAGTAAAGTCTCAGAGTTGCGAATCTGAGCAAAGTATTGAGAGACTGCTGCTGCAGGTGTGCGCAAAGTAAGAGGATTTCACACCGGGAAGTGTTTCAAAGTTGGCTGCCAGGAGTGCGAGCAAGAGTTTTCAGAAAGACTCGAGGTCGTGAGAAAGTTCAGAAGGATTTGGACCTTTGAAGGAGTTGAAGGAAGGCAAGAGGCCAAGTACCTTGAGAGGTTGGAGGAAGGCGTAGCAACATCAGACCACAGGAGGATGAGTTCTCAAGGAAAGAATGGACGGTCAGAATTCTCTGTAGAGAATTCACGAATTTCTGTGAGCCGTTAGATCTCACAGAGGAGCAGGGGAAATACGGCGAGTATTCCCAAAGGTTCTAAGCTCAGGAGGAGTAGGACCATAGATCCAAGCCACAAGAGCCATTGGATTTGCAAGCAGATTCCTATTTCGGGATTTCGTAGGTGGAAGTCCCGTAAACTTTGCAACGGGAATCGCGATATCATGAAACACGAAGTCCCAAAGGCTAAAAGGATGGTGTGGGGCCAGAGGAGTCAGTGAGGTGGATAGGTGGCGTACTATTGACACGGAATCAAACTTCATTGACCATTTCGGGGTTTTGCGAGTCGAAGTTCTGAAAGCCTTGCATCAGGACTCGCAAACTCGCGAAGTGTGAAGTCTCGAAACGACGAGAAGTATAGTTGTGGGGCCAGCACCGAGAAACGTGTCGGAGTCTGACATATCAGGATTTTGGGGAATATAGTATTGGAATTTCGGGGTTCGTGGAGTAGAGTTTCATGCCATCGTAACTCACGAACTCGTGAAAGCCGAAAATCCGGAGTTGACTACCCAAAAAAACATCATTTAGGGCCTCAAAATGGCCCCGGAAGTTCAGGACCCAAAAAAACTGCTAAAAATAGTAAATTACCAGAAATGCCACAAAACTGTTTTGAGCCAGATGGAAAGGTGGGCGGCCACCGATACCCATCTGGATCATTCCTCCCCCCTTAAGAAGCAATGTTCCCCATTGCGTCAAGTGTCGGGATAAGATGGGGGAATTTCAGTTGAATTTGGCTTCGGGTGAACCACTTGCCCTGATGCAGGAACTGCCCAGCCTTCACGACTCGATAGAGTTGGACACGTTGCTAGCGAGTGCCCTTGACCTGTGAATCCATGATCCGATCAACTGTTGCCTTCTCCAAACAGTCAGGGTTGAGTTCTGTTGTTGCCAACTGCTCGGCCACTTCTGAGGTGTCCAACAATGGTGGAAAATAGGGGCGAAGGAGCTCAACATTGAATAAAGGGTGCAAGCCAAGAAATGGAGGGATGCTTAATTCAAAATAATTATCCCCGATAGCCTTGGTGATAGTATATGGCCCATAACAAAGTGGGCGTAGCTTGCGATGAGGTCCTGTGAGTCTTTCTTTCTGCAAATGCAACCAAACCTTATCACCCACCTGGTATGTGTGTGGCACCCGATGCTAGTCATGACGCTACTTGTACTTGGCATTGGCTTTTTCCAGAATGTCATGGACTTGTTGGTGAATGTGTTGGATCCATTCCACAAATTTGGTGGCTTTCTCAACCTCAGTCTGAGCCCGACAAGATGTTGCCTGTGTGGAGGCAATGAGCAGAGCTACATCGATGGGGGCCAATGGTTGAAACACCATGCATGCTTGAAAAGGGCTATGATCGGTAGAGCTATGAAGGGCTCTGTTGTAGCTATGTTGAACATACGACAGGTTCTTGTGCCATGTGCGGGGGTGTTTAAAATTATACATCCGTAGGATATGCACAATCATGTGATTCACTCCTTTTGTTTGCCCATCAGTTTGGGGATGGAAGGTTGTCGACTGTGTGAGCTTGGTATCCATAAGTGACCAGAGGCTGGACCAAAATGTGCTGAGAAACCTGCTGTCACGATCTGAAATGATAGTCTGGGGTAGCCCAAAATGTACCTAGACGCGTTCAAAGAAGAGTTTAGCAGTGGCTTCGGCAGAGATACTTTTCTTGCAGGCGGACAGAATGACCAATTTAGAGAAGTGATCCACGACCAAAAACACACAGTCATTCCCATGCTTGGTTGGAGGTAGTCCTGACATGTAATCCATGGAGATAGATTCCCAAGGCCCATTGGGAACAGGAATAGGGGTATACAACCCTTGCTTCTTAATGGATGGTTTGGCGATGGCGCAAACAGTGCAGGATCTGATATACTTTCTGACATCTTGTCGGAGCTTTGGCCAATAAAAATACTTCTGCAACACTGCTATTGTCTTTTCAGTGCCAAAGTGCCCTGCGACCCGACTGTAATGTGCTTCCCAGATCAACTTCGCTCGCTCACTTGAAGGAACACAGAGGTGGCCTAGGTGGCATAATAGTCCATCCTGGAGATGAAAATCAGTCACTGGAGTGTCTGCATAAACTGCTCGATAGGTGGCCAAAAAGTCAGGATCACTGTCATATAAGTGAGACCACCCAGAGGTTTCATGGCCACAAGAGTTAAGCACTGTGGTGAGTGCAGCCACAGGCGGTCGACTGAGGCAATCAGCGACATGGTTGGTGCTTCCCTTCTTATATTTTATGTTCAGGTGAAATTGCTGCAGGTATGCGGACCACTTTTGGTGGCGGCCATTTTGCAATTTCCCTTGTGTTTGCACAAACTGCAAGGGCTTGTGGTCAGTGTGAATAATCGTCTCTTTGCCTAAGATGTAATGCTTCCATTGTCGGCAAGCTTGGACAATGGAGTACATTTCCTTATCATAGGTGGGGTACTTTCGAACTGTATCTGAAAGTGTCTCACTGTGATATGCCACTAGATGGCCATGCTAACTAAGGACTGTGCCAACAGCATAATCTGAAGCATCTGTCTCAATTTCAAAGGTTGTTGCAGATCTGGGATAGTAAGGACGGGTGTTGAACATAAGCGCTGCTTAAGTTCCTCAAATGCTTGTTGCTGAGTAGGGGACCAAAATAATTTGGCTTTAGCCCCACCTTTGGTCACGTTGCTAAGGGCCCAAGCAATGTTAGAGAACCCCAACACGAACCTGCGATAAAAGTTGGCCAACCCTAGGAAGTTGTGGAGCTCTGTAATGGTCCTTGGGGTCGGCCAGTCACGAATGACTTGGATCTTGGCCGGATCCACATGCACACCTTGTTCATTCACAATGTATCCCAAATACTGAATTTCCTTCATCCCGAATGAGCATTTTTCAAGATTGGCATATAACTTGTGCTGTCGCAAGGTGCGAAGGACTTCCTCAATATGCTGTAAGTGGTCTTCCCACATTCTGCTGAAGATGAGGATATCATCGAGATAGACGACCACAAAAGAATTGGTGAATGGTCACAGTATATCATCCATCATCCTCATGAAGGTTTCCGGAGCATTAGTTAAGCTGAAAGGCATGACCAACCACTCGAAAAGGCCTTCCCGAGACTTGAAGGCAGTCTTCCAGACATTAGTCGCCTCAATTAGGACCTGGTGATAACCAGACTTCAGATCAATCTTGTTGAAATACTTGGCCCCCTTTAGTTGATCAAGGAGATCATCGATCCGGGGGATAGGATATTGATTCCGGACTGTGATTTTGTTTAAATCTCTATAATCAATATAGAGTCGCCAAGTCCCATCCTTTTTCTGTACTAGCACAATCGATCTCCCGCAAGGTGAGGAGCTTGGTCGAATATGCCCCTTTTGGAGTAATTCCTCGATCTGGCGCTTGATCTCTTCATTTTCCATGAGGGAACGTCTGTAAACTGGCCCATTCGGCACAAGTGCCCCAGGTATCAAGTCAATGAAATGCTTGACCTGACAATGGAGTGGCACTCCAGCAGGGGAAGTGAAGATGTCTTGGTATGATTCCATGATCTTGTCTACTTGTTTGTGTTGTGCAGAGTGAACCTGTGTAGAGGTGGTAGATGTGGCCGCAGTCTTTCGTTTCCTTTCTGGATGAATCATCAGGAGGATGAATTTGTCGGTCTGGGAAATCACCTTCTTGCACTGCTTAACTGTGATGAGAGAGACTGTGATAGTGGCAACTACCTCTGGTATCCGGTAGCATTGTTTTCTCAAAGTAACAATGACACTACGAGGCCTGGATTCATACACAGCATGGTGTTTCCACATATATGGTTGTCCTAAAAGAACATCAGAAACTTCAAGTGGAGAAACATCACACATTACCTCATCTTTGAAGGGTTTGATGCCGTACGGTAGGCGACACTGCTGGCTAACGCGGATGTCTCGCCCTGGAGTGAGCCACCCAATGTTGTATGGTTGCGGATGCGACAATGTTGGCAGGTTCAGCTGCTTGACGACCTCTACTAAAATCAGGTTCTTCTGGCTTCCACTGTCAACAATGAAATGTAATGGCTTCCCTTGTACCCACATCTGCGAGTGGAAGAGGCGCTCCCCTTCTTCTGTCTCCTCTGGATCGTCGGGCTGGATCTTTGTGGTGGCAATGGTAACGTTGGGTTCTACTTCAATGATCTTCCTTCCATGATCCGTCTCTGACTCTGATTCAGATCCTGGATCTGACTAGGGCGATTTCATCTCAGTAAGCAGTGATTGTTTTGCACGACACTCATCAGTGTTGTGCGTCGGACTCTTATGGAGCTCACACCATTTTCCAGTGTCTTTCTTTGTCTTCCAGTTACCCTTCTTCACTTGTGGCTTAGGCTGGTTGTCTGAGGGTTGGATATCTTTGCTATGTACTTTGTTCTACGAACTAGGGTTTCCCTTACCCTGCTTCTGGTTTGTCGAACCGAACTCCCGCTTGTTCTTTTGCTTAAATTTTTGCTCAATTTTCACAGCATACCGGCAAGCAGCACCCAATGACAAGATGTCCAAGAATTCCATCTCAATACAGATGTACCGATGCAGGCCGCTGCAATATTTCAGAACCAGGTGCCGCTTGAAGTCTTTGATGCCGAGCTTCGTGCGCAGGGTATGGAAGTTGTTTGTGTACTCTGTCACTGCTTGGTCCCTTTCTTGTCGCAGAGTTTCCCATTTTGTGTACTAGTTGTCATAGTCCCCCACAAGGAAGTATTGCTCCTTGAGGGAATCAACGAAGGATGCCCATGTGGGTTCTGTCCCAAACAGCATGGGTTCATTACCCTCTTTTTCCTCTTTCTGTTCCCAGAGGGTTTCCCACCAATCCTTGACATGGGGGACTGCCTTAAGAAGTGCAAATGTAATCTTTTCTCTGTTGGAAAAGTTATGGACCGAGAAGTAACCCTCGAGCTGATTCAACCATTTTTCCAGAGCATCTGCATCTATTTGACCTTCAAATAAGGGAATATCAAAATTAACTTGTACCTTGAAAGGGGTCGGTCCTCCAAACTGATTGTTGGTCGAGGTTCCTTCCGTGGCGGTCGGCAACCGTCGAAGAATTTGCGCAAAATTGTCCATCATCTCGTTTCGCTGTCACGTGAGAGCCTCCTCGAGCAACATCTTGATAGGATCTCCTGCTCCGTCATCTCATTTTTCCTCCGCCATGGGCGGTTGTTTGCACCGGAGAGGGGTTTCTCTCTCGAGTTGAACTAATTCGAGACCCAACTCCTTATATCCTGACCTCGTCGGTGACATGCACAAAAAAATGACAAAAGAGCAGTTTGCTCTGATACCACTGATCCAGATTTATGCAAGAAAAAAATGTAAGAAGCAAATAACAGAGTATGCACAATAGTATTGCAGAGAACACAGTGATACAGTAAACACACACACTTCTATTAATTAATGAAATAGAGAAATTGTAAAACAATAAATAGCTAGAATGGTGGTAGCATATCCCTGATAAGAGATGTGGTGCCTACGCTCATCCGTGACCAAGATGATTACAAAAAGAGGTCGAAGGGCCTTATTTATCAAAAGCAGGAAGGTAGAAACCAAAAACCTAACCCTAGAAGATGAAACGCCAAAAGTCAAGTGGGCCCTGTTTGGGTAAGTTAGTCCATCAACTTCCCGGAGTCATAACTATTGCATACGTTCTCTGTTTGGGGCGCACGATAGCTCATTGGAAAGATCTATCTGAGGCCTACAATGCTCGAGACAAAATAGCATCGTAGATTTTATTTTGCGAGAGCAAAATACCCAAAAAAACATCGTTTAGGGCCTCAAAATGGCCCGGGAAGTTCAGTACCCAAAACAACTGCTAAAAATAGTAAATTACCAGAAATGCCAGAAAACTGTTTAGAGCAAGATGGAAAAGTGGGCGGCCACCGATACCCATCTGGATCAAAATATGTGTTGATTTGGCGTATATGTAACTAAGCATAATTAGAATACCACTATCTCGAACCTAGGGGAGTGTTTTAATTTATGTATCCAATCATGCAACACTATCCATCCATCAACACTTGGCTTATCAAAACCGTTGTCGCACCCTAATAAGACACTAAATTCCATGCATTCTTTCGATGTGACATGCATCATTGACTATGGATCAGGCTTACCTGCAACCATTAGATAATTGGGCACTGCATATTCACCAATGCTCGATATTTGATCCTTGGTCTCATGATAAAACCAATATTTAAAGGGGACTTAAGCCTGCTTAGAGTGTGCTAACTCTCTTTGTGCTCCCGATAAGCAACCAGGACCTAAAAACTTGGCTCTGGGATATTAGGGCTTGATTTTCTATTGATTCTTTTAGGGCGCTTGAGCATATGATATCTCCTTTGATCCATGAGATTTGTAAGCTCCTCTGACCTCTGGTTCTACGAATTCGACCTCATAACCTCGATTAGTGTGCATGCTAATGAATATACCAAATCTAGTACTAATAGGATGAAAACGCATCACAACTCATGAACACCATTCACCCATCCCCTAGTTAGTCATAGAGGTGAAAAGGAAAATTAAGGTTGTGAATATACAATGCAAGGAAATATACAGTGGCACACATAACTAGATGCAAATTGTCAATCAAATAGGGAAGCCAATGGATGAATTAAATGAAAGGATGGTTCAAATGTAGAAAAAGTAGATCTATTGATGGATTAGGCACAAAAGGAAGCCAAAATGTAAGAAATTCAAAAGGCAGAAGAGGAATTGGATTAGATGTTCCAATAATCACAAGCAGTACAAGTGACAACCATGGAAACTCAATCCATGAGTGATACATTGCAGTTCAAAGATTACACAATTTCACTAATGATGATTGGTCCACTACAAAACAAAACTAGCCAGAAGAGCTAGACCATGACAAGGCCCAAGCATACCTAGTCGACATAATAATTTTCAAAGGAAACAAGAAAAGGAATTGGAGGCCTTTCTTCAATTCAAAGAATAAATTTTGGATAAAATCCTAAAGTCAAACCATTTGTTTAGGGAAACAAGCCTAAGTTGACTCAAGAGCATGTCAACATGTGTGGTCAATGCTTGTTGGGCCCTTTGTCTTAATGGAGGACACATTGGTGTAGAATCAACAAACAAAGAGAGTGACACCAAGAATGAGGATTATTAGTAGCAATATAGAGTATCAAATATTGAAAGACATTGGAACCAAGATATTAGGTGTAAGTTCAGTTAACTGAAGAGCAAAGTGGTGGAAAATTGAATACATTTGGCCAAATCTAAAGAAGATATCTATTTGTTCATAACATAAGAATTGGGAGTAAGCTAACAATTTTTTGAACTTTGAATGAGTACTCTTTCCTCTGTGTGTGATTATATAACTGTAAGGCTTCAACCTATTTAAGGGTTGGATATTGAATAGATGTGGATTGGGTAGAGATTGTGGAATCTTATATCATGTTTCAGATAATTCCTTTTGTTGTGGCTTGGTGAATGAAGGCATGTTATGTAAGGATGGATTGAATTGTGTTGGAACTAAATGGAATGAGGCCCCCTTTTCAATTTTTGGTTTCCATTATGTTTTATGGTGATGATGTTCTTCATATTAGCTCCTTATATGTTGTGTTGCATGATAATATTCTATTTATTTAGATATTGTGATAATGTTCTATTTATTTAGATATTATGTCCTTATGCTTGATAAATGTTGAACTAGATAATAATGTTCTATCACTAAATGTGTATAAGGAGGTTGTGGTCTGATGTTTATAGATGTGTAGTGTTGGTTATTTGTTAAGTAGGATTACTAGGGTGGGAAATGATTGTATTACTCATATTATTTGAAGCCTTTCACAACCTCTTGTGTGTTGGTACAATGCTTGTGTTGATACCTTTCGCTTTGTGGGAATTAAAAATGCTAGTGCCTATACTACAATGGACCCCTTTTTGGACATTGATGTAGACCTAAGTCTCAAATTGAGCCAACACTTGTGTTTAGTGAGTTTTTCATTCTTAGTATGCAATGTATTTCCTTAGTTTTTTTAATCCAATGAACAATGTCACTGTGAGAGCACCATAAAATAACCACAACAAGAAATCCATTTCAACACTATATTTTTCCCAAATTGGGTTTCTCTAGGGTATCTTGTGTGTTATCTATGTATGTGTGATTGATTGTTTAGTAATGTGAGACTAGAGTTGTTAAAAGAACACAATTATTATTAATGCACATCATGTTATTATATATGTATCCACAAATTTTATCATTCTACATATCAGGATCTATGTTGGTGAAATGTTCGACCATAATCATTTAGTTATGGATCATCATATATGATAAAAGGAGTTTATAAGGAGAAAATCATAAAAGGGGACACCCCTACAGGGAGAAAATGAGAGGTAGGTTGTTGCATAGCTTGTAAAATTTAGGGGTTCAACAATTTTACTCCACGTTAATGTTGATAGATTTCACTATTAAACCACCAGTACAAAATGAGGAAAAAAATCCAAATTGAACGTAAATCACAACACTGAGTTTCACACACTAGGACACTGTTAATAATGCATACATATCATCCCACATGATTAGAGGATGTGTTGTCTAGTTAATCATTCAATATAACTTATCGCATGGAGTGCAATGCATCACCATAACAAACATCAATATTATTATCACATGAAGTTGTTATGGGTCAATCCATCCTTAGATTTTTTATTTTTTATCCTTAGTCTTGTTTAATTTTACTTTTGATCTCCTCCTTATGGTTTTCTTAGGCCTTAGCACAAATAAATTAAGGTTGATGTTGGCCCATACCTTTGGTTTATATCTTCATGTCATCACAAGATTAGACAACCATCCCCATCATCCTTATACCACCACTACCTTGACATGTCACCACTTCCACTATGCGCTTAAACCCCTCCACTTTGTCCCTCTACCCATTAGAAGGTCAAATCAAATTCTCTTTAGTATGTTTCCATCTCATCAGGAAATTTCGTAGCACATCTCAAGTACATCTTCCCTCATCACCATTATTTCACTTATGAGGCTTGTGTCAATCAATCTCCTTGTTTTCAGCATTCATGATTTGAAGGAAATAATCTGGGATTTCAAGATTTATGGCTTTCCTAACTGCTTTCTCAATATTTCAAATTTGCTCCTAGTTCAGCATTGCAGAAACTGCTAAGTTCAGACAGGCACTACAGAATCTGTTGCCAACTGGCTGGCGAAGGTGAATTGGAGGTTAGACCTGTTGCAAGGGGTTTCATCCAATATGAAGCATATCAACTTTTAAGCCACAGTCTCTAGGTACTCCTTGATTTTTTTGATCCCTGTTGAAGATCATATTAAGGCTGTGCTTGTGTTTCCTCTCATGGGCACTACGAATTGATGATCCACATTACCAACCTGCCCCCTTTACCTTTGTTGTCACACATTCTCAGCCAACTGCAATGTTTTTAGCCTCTTTTACTAAGATCAAGAAACCTTTTTGTCAAAGCCATTGTGCCTATCTCTTACTTGGATTTTGTTGTGTGTACTGCGGATTCTGCTGCGAATCCCTTGGTTTAGCATTGCAAACCTATACATCAACTCAGCATCATTATCCTCTTACCATACAACCTGTATTAATTGATTACCTTTAAAATTTCCATTTGTATTTCAATTCTAAAGTCTATCTATGTTGGAAATTGAAAGGAGGCTTGTTTAAAGTTGTGACAATCTTGCAAATGATGGTGAAGTGTTATATTAAATATTTTGCAGCTTCTTTATCCTTGCATATCTATTTTTCTTGAAGGGTTTTCTTCTATTTCATAACCATCAACTGCCCTTTCATAAGCTTAGAGGTCAAATAAGAAGAAAGACTCTAAAGCCTTAAAATAAACCAACTTTGAAGAAGACTCCATCCAAACCCTAAGATCTTTGTCCTTTTGTTTGGCCTTCTTATATCTCTTAGATTGTTGTCTTAGTTTTCCTCATATAACAACAAATGGATACACCACGACAAAAGAAGGATCACAAGGGTGGGGGCATAGTTAGGACCAAACCCTATGGCATGCATCTATTTGTTGTTGAACCTCTTATCAGAGAGGTCTTCCAGAGAGTTGGATGTTTCAATTTTTGTCAGAAAATGCAGAGGGGGCACCCTGAGGTAGCCAGAGAGTTTGCCTTGAATTTTGATGGAACCAAAACTAAGGTGGGAATCCTTGAACTGGAAGTATTTGAAGCAACCATTGCAAAAACTACTGAGATACCCAACAATGGTGAAAGATGGTTTAAATCCATGAATTTAAATGCAACCTTTTCTAAAGAGTTCCTTAAACCAAAATGTCAGGGAGATAACATATCAAAGGGAGTGACTAGGAGCCACTTGGTTGAGGGATTTGACAAGATGTTAAGGTTGATCCAGAGATATTTCACCTGTGAGGGTAGATTCAATATGATTTACCAATACCACATTAGACTTTTGTTGCACTTCACAAGAAAATACCTCATGAACCTCCCATTCTATTTGTTTAGGAGTATTGGGAAAATGGCTGACAGGGTCCAAACCAAGTCCAAGGCTATGGACACAAGTGTTTTTCACTCAGGGTTGATTAGGATGCTTTTGATGGAGGAGTTGAAGAAGAGAAACATAGCTTGGGAGCAGTTCATTGCCTCTGCAAATTTGCAATTGAGTGTTGCTCCTACTCCACAATCCAAAGTGCAAAGCCCTTCTCAAGATGATAGCATTGTTCACACGGAGACAAGTAGAAAGAGGAATGTAAAACACATTGTTAAAAATAATGAATCTCCTAAGGAACAAGAAGAAGAAGGGGGGGCTCATCACTCTCCACAAAGGGAATTTTCACCCCAACCAGCTCCAGAATTGGCAGAAATTCCATCAGCTAAAGCCACATGCAAAAAAGGAAGAAAGATATTATTCCCCTCACCCACTGCTACAGTTGAAACTAAAACTAGGAGACCCTTCACCGGGTCATCAACCAAGAAGGAAACTGTTGAAAAAAAGGTCATAACAGAAGCTCCTGTCAAGAGGAAGGATAAAGGTAAAATTGAGACTGTTGAAAAACATGTTGAATTCATAGACATAACCACTACCCCTGAGAAACCTACCTTCAAAAGATTGATCAAACAGCTTAGAGATGCCAGAAAGGAGATTACTCACTTGAGGGAGAAGGGTTGGATGAGAGGAAAAAGTTGAAAGATTTGATGGATATGTATTTGGAAACCATTGATAAAGTCAGGTTTACAACAAAGAGATTTCTTCCCCTCCGTAGGAGGTTTAGGAATCTATACAGGAAGAACGCGGATTTACAATATTAGATAAGGAAGATTAAGTTGGAGTTGCATCCTTTCAAGGAAGATCTAGCCCAAAGGAATTTGAATGTGTTGGCTCAAGTTGCAACCAGAAGGAGTACCGGACTTAGGAGGTGAAGTGAAGTGGCTCAAAGAATCTCAATTTTGGAAACGGTTAGCCTTGCATTTTTTTAATATTTTGGAGAAGTATAATGCCTATACTTGAATTTTCATTCAAACACCCTATTAGGAGGCTTCTACAGGCTTACCTACCTCTGGTAAACATTTTTTTGTGTTTTTGGGCTCAAACTAGATAATTGGGCAGTTACAGGACATTTCGCAGTGTATGGCGCTGTGAAATAGTCTACATAGTCGGGCATTGCAAAATTCGTTGTGAAATCCACTACAAACTGGCTGATACAGTCAGCACTACATGATTCGCTGCAAACTCTAATTTTTATGGGTTCAAGAGGATCATTGGTCACCAGATGGCTAGTGGAGCATAGAACAGATGCTTGGAGGTCAGTTAGAGATGGAGGACACCTGGAAACAAATGAAATGTGCTCAAAGGATACCTCACCATGCAATATTAGGTGTTAGGATAGTTGCCAGCATTAGCCTTTTTTATAGCAATTTGTTTTTTCCACTTGTGCAGGTGTAAGATTTTCAGTTTTAGAAGGAAGAATCCCATGTTAGAGGATCAAGCTCGCATTGTATGTTGTCATTCCTTGTTTAGGCTATAAATGAAACATTAGAAGAACATTTTTGGGTTCGAATGGTTGATGTAAAAGACCTCTTTAGTAATTTTAATGAAACAAAGCTTACTCTAGATTTGATGTATCAGACTTGATGAAATCTCATTTAATGAAAGTTAGTTCTCTTTTTTCCATCTTATCTCCCTCACTCTGAAATTGTACTGTCATTGAAGGATTCAAATGATATTTTGTAGTTGTATGACAATGGATGTTTGATTGTGATATTGTTATAGTTTTTTCAGAGTTTTGTATGCTTGGATTTAAGAAGTTCTTGTATCTAAAGCATTTCCCTCCTTTGTCTACTAGCATAGTGTGAAGCTAGTGGTAGATTCATTTCATTTTCTTACTAAGTCTTCCTCCTATCCACACTAATCTTTAAAATCCTGACCTAAGATAAACAAGACATCTTTTGTTGATGCACTTTATCCAGAATTCCATGTGTTTTGACATTGCTGAATCGAGTTTTATCCATTTGACACCACATTTTAAGACTTATCTCATAAACCTTTTTGATGGGTATTGAACTTGCACTTTAGCAATCAAAGTGTAACTTTCAGTGGTGACAAATACCATTGTCACAACTAAACTTTTGTTTTTTCCATGCTTCACTCAACTATATTTATCTTGTAATCTTATTTAGGGGATTAAATGAGTATAATGAGTTATTTATACATGAGTAGTTTTCCATAAAAGTTCATCACATATTGGTATAATAAATAATTTTTACATTAGTACTTTTCTATAAACTTTAATGAGAATGAACAATATATTATGAATTTGAATAGTCCACTTAACATCCATTACCTCCAAGGGTAAATAAATGAGATTAAAACTAGATAAATGGATCACATAGCATCAATCATCACAACTTGGACTTACATTTAATCTTTCCAAAAATATCACCCATCCCAAGACTTCATTACGTTTGGGACTTACACTATGTAATGAAGACTTTCCAAGAATATCACACATCTCAACACATAGTTCTTTAAAAGATCCCCTAATCCCAATACTTGTCACCCATGAGATTTACCTTAGTCCCCCAACTAACTACCTCTTCCCATGGAGATCTCCCATCCCAAGATTTCTCTAACTCAAACATGTTTAACCTCTCATAACATAAAGAAATCATCGTTTCATCTTCCCACAAGAATAATGATCTATTTTAAGATAATCTATATCTTGAGAATTTGAAAAAAAAGTAGATTATGGCAAAATATGATCTATCCCACTTATTAAATGACTCTTTTATTATACATTTATACTTAAAATAGAAAAACTCTCAAAAATAAGTCAATAATATTATAAAAATATCAAAACTATAAAACTTAACCTTAAAATACACCCTACAAAATACTTGCTAGTCATAATTCCAAATAATCCACTATTTCACACTTTTAGAGGCATCCTTAAAATAAAATGTGTTGTTTAAACTTTTAGGTTTGGACTTTTTTTACCTAAATCCTGAAATATAAATCTAGGTAAAATAATAACTTTCTGTTATTTAAATTGTATTTTTAAATGCATAAATAAATTTAGGTTCTTAAAAAATCCATAAAACATTAAAAGTATACATACTTAACTACTCAAAATTCCAACAAATATCACATATAAAAAACCAAAACTAAGAATATACATACTTAACTACTCAAAATTCCAACAAATATCACATATAAAAAAACCAAAACATAGAAAATTTAAACTAGGCTAAAATAAAGTTATAGTCTTGGCTCATATGAAAAAGGTCAAAGGAAGAATCAACATGCAGACTCTTAGGTCATTTGACAGCACAAACAAAACGTACATCATGTTATGTTGGCCCATAGTTGGATGGGGTGCATTATTTTCCTCCATTCAAGGCCCATCTGTATCTATTTATGTCTCATTAATGCATGCACATTTTCCCTATCGGGCCCATTTGGTCGCCACATATATCCAAGTCTATCATGAACCGAATGAAATTTCACCCCGGCCTTCTAGACATCAGCCCGCCTCCGTGATCCAGAGATCCTCACAGAATTGGGAAAGTTTATGTAGATATTGAAGATGGTGCTGTGCCATGAAATCGCAGAAAGTCGTTGCAGAGACAGCCATGGCGCATCAGATCTGAAGCTATTTGCCATGGCCGCGGTTCTGGTGACCAGCGCCGGAGGAGTATGTTTGCCGGTTCTGTTTGCCAGATATTCCCGAGGCCTCAAATTTTACGGCACTCTTCTCATATTGGTGAAGTGTTTCGCTGCGGGAGTGATTCTGTCCACAGGATTCGTCCACGTGATGCCGGAAGCCTTCCGCGCTCTGGAAAGCGACTGCCTGCCCGCCCGTCCATGGCGCCAGTTCCCCTTCGCCGGATTCGTGGCCATGGCTGCGGCGATCCTCACGCTTCTGGTAGATGTTTTGGCCGCCAAACATGGCGAAACCAGGCCATATGTACCGCTCAAGTCCTCGGAAGCCGTAGAGGACTCTGCTAAATGTAGAGACGTTGAGATGGGCAGCCCTGCTACAGTTTTTCCGGTGGAGTCCTACCGTGTAATCGGCCAAGATAGCTGTGCTGCTCGCGCCGGTTCCCACTCGGGCATCGAAAGTGCTAAGAGCATGATGACGCAGGAGGAAAATTCGGAGGAATTAGGGGATCAGAGGCAGAAATTAGTATCCAAGGTGTTGGAGATTGGGATTATTTTTCATTCGATTATTATTGGGATAACATTGGGGATTTCAGAGAATCGCTGCACTATAACGCCCCTTGTGGGGGCTCTCGCCTTCCACCAGTTCTTCGAAGGGATGGGACTCGGCGGTTGCCTCGCTCAAGTGAGTTCCTCCAACTTCCACCTCAATGAATTATTTTTCATTATCAGTTTTAGAAATGTGATTCTCTCTTCTGAGTTGTTTTTCTTATCTTATCTTCCAGTGAAAGATCTATGCTGTTTCAACATTTTTTTTATCAATACTGTAAAATTAAAATAACATTTTTATATAAAAAAATTTACAAATATATTTGTTTAATATTTTTTTTTGCCATTCCCTTAAAAAAAATTCTAATTATAAATACCTAAAAATACCAAATTGAGATAGATATGTGGTAGTCAAACAATTCCAAATTGAGATAGATATTTGGTAGTCAAACAATTGTGAATGGTAGTGTTTTTTTACAGTTGTCAGAGTAGCTGGCTTGCATATATCCATTTAAATTTATTTTAATAAACAGTTGTAATCAACTAATGCACCTTTCTTTAAAGCTTTGCTTTAATTTTTAGTACATCCCTTTAAAGTTTTGCTTTAATTTTCTAAGTCACAAGTTCTGATTTTATAGTTTCCATACATAGTGCTACTCTCAGATTTTTCAATGCATTTATGGTGGAGAATCCACTTCCATGACACTTGTAATTTAGTTGAAACGCATTCTTATCATATTTTTTAGGTGGTTGATGTTTTTTTTATTTTATCTTTTTACT
The DNA here is from genome assembly GCA_009831015.1 of Picea engelmannii. NCBI lineage: Eukaryota > Viridiplantae > Streptophyta > Pinopsida > Pinales > Pinaceae > Picea > Picea engelmannii. The sequence continues at coordinate 714,855 of ML788601.1, forward strand.
TCAATATATATGTTGGTGGTTGATGTATTTTATCTCTCAAAAATAAGGATAAAGTTTTGTATTATCTCTCATTATTTTTTTATTAAAGTTATATTTTTTTCATAAATTTTTAAAAAATATCTAAAAAGATTTTGATTGGATTAATCTGATCACTTAAGATTTTTATTTTAAAATAAATGAAAATGTTTTATCATATTTGACTAAATTATAATTTAAAAATTAAATTTTCATTATTTGTAATAAAATATTTAAATTTAATATTTTTTAATAATTTATTAGTTCAAATAATTACTTGAATTTTTTGGATAAAAATTGTATAAATAGTTTTGAAAAGTTTTAACATATCAGTTTCATTTGTTTTCAAAGATGGGTGGAGTGTTTATTGGAAATGATGAACCTTTCAAAATGGTTTATGGGTTTTAAATTCTTTGATGATTAACCAAGTTTTTTTTGAGTTTTTATGGGCATATTTTAGGATCAATATTTATTGAAAATCAGGCTTTTATGGACATATATTCAGATCAATATTTACTGAAAATCCTGTCAAAAATATTGGAACTCAAGATTTACAAATTGAGTCTTTATAATTCGAATTCTTTAAAGATTAAAGGATTTATTAGGGTGTTGAATCCATTTATAGATTCAAAAATACAATTTAAACAACAAAAAATAAGATTTCATCAAAAATCTATTTTGTGTGAATCTGATTAAAAAAATTCAAAAAATAAAATGTTTAAACAACCCCTAACAACTCCAACTCCTCCAACTCCTCTGGATGGGGGCATTTCTCTATTAATGCCCTCCCCCTCCCACTTATAATTTCTCTATTAATGCCCTCCCCCTCCCACTTATAATTTCTCTATTAACTCGGGTGAGAGAAGCTATTATAATTTCTCTATTAATACCCCTTCCTAACAAGGGGTAGAGTGAATAAATCATTTCAAATAAGGCGTTATAATTATAATAATTGTGACATTGCATGTAATGTTGTGTCATGACAGGCGAACTTGGGGACTCGAGTGACGGCTTTGATGTGCTTGTTGTTTTCAGTGACGACGCCCGTGGGAATCGCCACAGGTATGACAGTGAAGTCCATAATGGGGTTCAACGAGAGCAGGCCGGAGGCAGTTATCATTGCTGAAGGACTGTTGGGGTCTGCATCATCCGGAATACTTGTATACATGGCACTCGTGGATCTCATTGCCGTCGAATTTCTCAACACCGAGAAGATGAAAGCCAATCCAGGTCTCATGGCCGCTGCTTATTGTTTGCTCATTCTTGGAGCGGGATCCATGTCTCTTCTTGCACTGTGGGCTTAGATTTACTTGCTTATTCGAGCAATCAAATGAATATCTGTGTCTATTGAATTTAATTGGACTGGAAGAAAGCAAGCTATGCCAGTTCATGAAACAGCTGCCCACAGCTGTTTCGATACTATACAAACGGGGAGTATTCCTTACCACAGTTACCAAATTCGGATTTAGATATTAAAAAGAAAAAAAAAAAGAAAAAAAATTCAATTCCAAAAAAAATGGTGTTGATATATTTTTTAAAAATGGTTGTTTTAGGTTTTTTTTGCATTTCTTCTCAAAATCATGCAACATAAATCACAAAATCATAATTTTATGTTGTTTAAATTACATTTTTGAATATAAAAATAAATTCAACTTAGATTATATAGATTTAACCACTCAAATCTATAAATACAAAAATATTTAACCAAATTTAAAACAAATATCCCAAAAATATACCCTGAAAATATGCCTCAAAACAAACAAATAACACATTTAAACTAAACTTTTAAAACTTTTAATAAAGATTTAGAAAAAAAAATAGCTATATAATTTTTGATATATCTTTCATATTTAAAAGTTTCTGCACAATCCATCCTATTTTCATATTTTGCTTCATTTAGAAGCATTTAATATAAGCAATCTCCCAGAAAAAAAGAATCCTGAGAATTTAGTTGCAGGTCAAATATAAAACTATTAAAATAATGTAAATTAGTAAATAAATTGAACTTTTTAAAGGTTTTTTTTTATTAATTCTTGCATTAATTAATTAAGTGATTTACTGTTAGAATTGTATGCTTTCTGTAATTCTGTTGGCTTCCCATATCTGCCACAATGCCCATTTAGTTTTTAATACAGGTCAGGGCATTCCTGGAAGAGAGATTAACTCTATATTTGAAAGGAGAAATAATACAGGTCAAGGTATTCCTAAAATGGAGATTAGTTATACACAATGATTTGAAAGGAGAAATCTCGATCTCTGGTCCGCATATGAGCGGACCTTCCCCACCACAGAGTTCGCCTGTTACCTCCTCCCTGTCGGGTGTTTTCAGAATCGTCTGCATCTATGAATATCTCTGGTCAGAGAGTTGTTCGTTCTATCTATTTCAGGGGATACCTGGCGGTTTCAGGTGATACCTGGCGGTTAGTGAGAAACAGTTAAATCAATCAATCCATCCATCTGTTAAATCGCTATACTAACGAATCGAATAGAAGTTGAACGAATTTGGTAACCATGTTCCGTAGCCCATCCTAACTCCCCTATTAATCAGCAACTTTTGTCGGTGATATAATTTTTCTATTTTTATACTATAATTTGTTTAATATTTTTCTAATTATTATAATATTCTGTTTAAATTTATGTAATATTTTTCTAATTATTATAATATTCTGTTTAAATTTATGTAAACTCCTTAGCTCCATTCTCATGGTAATTTATGTTCACTAAAGTGACAAAATTAGCTACTAGTCATATTTTATCTTTATCTAATCATTTATTTACCATTTCCATGTTCATTTATGTTTGTTAATATAACTTTATCTTTATTTAATTATTTGTTCAATCATTTATTTACCATTTCCATGTTCATTTATGTTTGTTAATATAACTGTATCTTTATTTAATTATTTGTTCACCCTTTGTTAACATTATTAATGTAAATTTGGAAAGTATACCCATGCAATTTATTTTTAATGGCTAAATGTGCCCCCGCATCATTCTCTTCATCATTTTCCTTCCTCAGGCAGAAACGTTTGCAACTTTTTATCTCTCCCTTTTTAATACATCCATTTCACACTACACATCCCGTTCCAATCACGAGTGTGTAGCTATCATCAATAACTCTTCGCAAATTACGTTCATGATCACCACTTTGTAGCTATCATCCATAACGCTTAACAAATTGCCACATGCTGAAAATCATATTTGCTGTCTTGGACAGTAGCATGTTTCACAACCTCTTGCACTTTGTGCATTTTTAGCAAATTTTAAGTCTTCACGTTGAATTTCTCTTCCATCCTCTCGTCAGCCTATCTAATTTATCTTTTATTCGTCCAACTTATCTAATTTCTCTTTTAAGAATAATGATAATTGGAAAAAAAATCACCTAGATTTTATTTTCCAAAATGATTGTAATACCCCAAGGTTGATTCTATGTTGTAAATGTACATATGTTTTATAGGCTAGTGAGTCATGATTTTTTTTGGCTAGAGTGCTTGTGTGATGTAGGTCAAGGGGCCTATGCGCTGAAAGGATTTATTAATAAAATGCATCATTGTTGCAGACCCATCAGACAAAAAGAATATGGGGGGCTAGAAATCCACTAGAAGAAAATAAGGCTAAGGGTTTAGGAAGAGGGGCTAAGTCAAGGGGGCTTAAGGCAACGCAATAATATAATATATTATTCATAAAGTCTAAATTATGTGATATATTTTATCCCAAGTTCCTAAAGGTGGGGAACATATCACCAAGTGGAGTCAATGTAGTTCCTAGCATGACAAGTGTCAAGTTGGGAACATGCATACATAATGTGGGAACTTCATGTAATTTTCAATCATTCTCATCATTCTCACAATCATTATTGTCATTCGCTCACTCACTCCATCTATTAGTCGTACATGTGCTTGGGAGAGCTATGAAGTTGATTGTACCCAGTAATTCCTTGGTAATATGGGATGAAGAAGCAGGTTGTTAGGCCTGTGAGCATTCTCTCTGGGTGAGATAACTACATGGAATTATTTCCCTGTGTGTTAGGCTAGTGTGCATTGCAATTCTTAAAGCATCCTTGTGTTTCAGGTGCTACAGAGCTTTGAGAATTCATGTCTCGCTTGTTGGTGAAGACCTAGAGGGAAGTGGGACAGCCAAAGAACTATTGAGAAGAGAAGGGGTACACTTCGTGGGCGGGACAGGCTATGGGGAATGAGAGACTACGAGCTAGGAATGGTTTTTGGAGTTGACACCTTGGTTTGAGCTTAATTTCGTTGTCTGCTACACCTTAGTCTGACTTAGGAAGCCTTTGCCCTAGTGTAGTTTTAGCCCCACCTCGGGGGTGACCTGTTGTTGAGAGCTTATGAATAGCATAGTCTATGGCTGAGAGGAATGTTTGAGATTTCAAGCTAGCGAGTGATTTACAACAAAAGATAAGTGTCTTTTATGTGTTTGTTATGATTGGTGTGTGATTTTATGTTATTTCTATTATGGTGTTACTGTTATATTTATTGGTGTTACTGTTATATTTATGCTTGAGTATTATATGTTTTTAGGATGCATGTGTGTTCATATGCAGAGCATATTTATTAATTAAATGGAATCAAAGAGGAAAAATTTTGTGTGGCATAGCCCAACTTGGGGTTGGGGGATGTTACATTTTGATATCAGAGCCACGGATTCAATATTAACCTACATGGGCTAGAGACAGAGCGCTAAAGCTGAATTTGTAGGTCTAAAGTGTTAATATTATG
>ML788601.1:744634-772491 GCA_009831015.1 Picea engelmannii
AAATCTACAGTCAGTGTTGGATTCTGAACCCCCCATCCATTCTACCTTTAATGGAGGGGGGGGTCCGGAATGTGTCATAAATAGAGCGCATAGATCTGCGGCTCATAAATAGGTGCATAGATCAACGACCCAAAATGGATTTCAGACCCCCCCGGATGATCTTCTTTTAATTGAGGCGAGGGGGGGGGGTCCGGAATGGCATTCCTCCTACGACGGGTCCCTTGTTATACGTGGCGTCGATCTATTACCCCGAGTCCCATCACCATCTGCTATTTGACAGACCTTCATCACCACTGGACGTCACCCTCCACCTTTCCCGAACTGGTCAGGTCGCATAACTGTTGTCAGTCTTTTCCCCCTATTTGCTCGTGGAAATCCCTTTAGTATGAATTTTAACTCCAATCGATAGCCTCCACGTCACCCGTCTGTATCCCTCAGCCACCGTCACCCACCATCTCATCCTCAAGTGATCCGTTGGCCATTTATTACTGGATAACCTATCCGTTATCCAGTTGACCTGTCTCCCGCGCCCAACCGACCCCTGTTTAATTAGAACTAACGTTATTCCCCCTCACTTTCGCTATTCACCCATCGCACCAGATCAATTCACTGCATACTCCTTTGTTACAGTCTGTTGCCCTCATCCACAGACAGTCGCCCCCACTAACGGTGTATTTTATTGCAGGTACTGTCGCAGAAATGGCGCCAAAATCCAAACAAGCAGAAGGAGAGGAGAATCCGTTTCTCCCGCCTCCTATCGACTTGGACAGGATCCCACTGGTCGACAAAGACCAACTAATCTCGGATACTCAATGCAATTTTGATTTCTCATACCTCCAGTCATGGCTCAGAGAAGTTTTCCTGGAACAGAGTGATGAAATTGGACTCTGGGAGCCCAATTTACCCCTCTACCTCTTCCTTCAGATCCACCATTTTCCCGAGTTCGCTCTCAAATGTCAAGCTCACTATATTCCCGAACAAAGAGTCGTCATCTCCTCGTCCGGAGAGATCCTGTTCCTTATCATGCCCGAATCCATAGACCAGATGATGCAAATCCCCCGAGCCGACTCTGCGTCTCCCTTCAACCTGGAAATTATCACGGAATTGTACCAGAAAATGACCTTCCCCCAAAGAGGTCAAATATTAGAGCTCTTCCTTCCCCAATCTGCTCAATTTCCCTCCACAAATCCTCCTTACCTGTCTTCCATGTTCTCCACTAAGGGAAACCAGGTCATCTCATCCCTTTGTGCTTTGTTAGGATACTATTCTGATCAGTGGGTGGATGAACCCATTTTGGGTTTTCTATCCATCTTCTTTACCGATGAAAATCCCACCACCCAGTTTGATTTTAGTACATTCTTGGCAGAAAATATTCATGAACAGTTCATGAATTTCGGCACGGAAGGCATGTTCAGATACTCATCGATACTAGCATACTTGTTCATCTTCTTCTAGGCAGATAAGTTTGGCTTTTCCATGCAGAAAATGGATGGAGATGGTAGACCTCAGGCAGTCACAACATGGACCTCTTTGCTCAAGAACAACTCCACAGCGTACATCTTCAAAGAGTTCATCAATCAGTTCTACCACCCTTTGGTAAGCATGCTAGGTGGCAGGCCCGAGCCTTGAATAAACGATGAAGTCCAGAGAATCCTTCATCTCTTGGACAACACAAAGACCGGGGATTGGTACTTGTATAAAGATTACACCGATATCAGAGTATACGGGTGCGAGTTGGCACCGTATCTAAGTATCTTCTTGTCAGAATCTTTTCTCTAGAATATATAAGGCAGATAATAAATTCCTATGACATCCATTTGTGTCGTTGAAGAAAAATCAGTAGTTGAGAATCAAGGGGTAGGGGTATGATCCATGTGGGATCATCTCAGAGATGAGGGTGAAGAACAAGAACATCCCCTATGTTCATGAGTCCAAGCCTGAAGTAGAAAAATTTGCAAATCAGACAGCCTGGGAACCCAACACACTGCTCTAAGTACAACAGCAGGATCTCCCGACCACTGTGTAACAAACGACCATGCCACAGGTCCCTAAAGAGAAGAGGACGAGGCAGGATTTATCTCCACCAGTCACTAAGGTATCTTCCAAGGAATTTCAGCAGCATACCAAGAGGCCTAAGACTGTTGCAGCTCCTGGCCTGACCGGGGAAAAAGAAGCCTCGTCTGCCACAGTGACCAAGTCTGTTATTCCACCCTTCGGTTCAAGCCTCCATAAAGGAATAACCTTAACATTGCCGAGAAAATCTACAGATTCTCCATTGACCACCCAGCCAGGCAAGGTGGCACCGAAACTAAGCATCTTCGAGAAGTATGAGCTGATAAAGAAAAGGAACCAGACCCTGACCAACAGTACCTGCGCCCAATTCTGGAAGCAGACGTTGACTGCGCAACACAGGTTGTTGTTGTATTTTGACACAGAGAAGGGCAGAATGCACATGGCCTTCCTCCAGGCACAAGTACTAGATCCAAAGGTGATAACTGACTATAAGAGGGCCACCTTCGAATTCCAGACGAAGGACGTGCATCCGACCGATCAGATGGATCTGCACAAGCAGACAGGGGAAATGGTCTTTTACACGCTGGCGCATGCTTCCACTTCTGCTTCCAAACTGCAGGTGTCCCTGAACAATGTTCAAACAACACTCAAGATGGAGAAGATATTGTCCTTTGCCAAGGACAATAGGATCAAGACTTTGGAGGAGCTGGTCCTCAAGATCGGTTATGATCCTTCAAACGTGAAAGTAGCTGAGGAAATGATAAAGAAGAAGAATGCTGACATAACATCCCTGAGGAAGCAACTGAAGCTCTCGCCCATAGAGGATTCGCAGGCAAAGGAGATAGCAGAGAAAGAAGGAGAGAAAGATGAGATGCTAAGGTTGCTCATGGAGAAGAATGCACAGCTTAAAGAAATGGAAGTTGAGATGGAGAAACTATTAAAGGAGAAAGAGAAATTAAAGCCAATGGAATTCATTCCATTGAGTGCTATTCCAATTGCAGAAGTGAGCACAACATCAGTGACAGAAGTCCCATCCGCGACTCCATTGACATCCCAGGAGAAGACAACCGACCTGGCTAAGTCCATGGAAAAAATGAACCTGCAGGAGACATAAATCAATAGGCTTAAAAAGGAGATTGAGAACCTGCAAGAACTCAAATCTTCCTTCCAGACCAGCCTCTCCAAGGAAAAGCAGGTGACAGAGCAACTCAAGAAGGAGCTACAACAACTCTGGAAGCAAACAATGGCAGGAAAGACTTTGGATGAGGTTAAAGAGAATGTATGGACAGACATCACTAAGTCCATAAACGAGATATGACCCATGATCCAAATCATGTTTGAGCAGAATGAGTTGGTGCTGAGAAGCAAACAAGCCATTGAAAAGATCAGAGTAGAATTGGGAGACATGCCAGCACAGGCAAACGAGATCATCAAGTTCCTCAATTCTAAGACCAGGGAAGAGCTGGAAGAACTGAAGATTGAAGATAGAACAGAGACCATCCTTGAGGTCAAAAGAGTTTTTACCAAGAGAGGATTAATGCTTCAGTTGGAAGAAAAGGTTCAGGCCATGGACCTGGGGGTACAAAAATTCTTCAGTAAGATTGAAGCTCTCCAGAAGAAATCTCTTCCTGGTCTGAAAGTAATCAATGATAAATTGATGACACTCCCAGACTACAAGAAGAGATTAGCCGAAGTGGCTAAGGACAATTCAAAGTTTGCAGGCATTCAAGGGAGCATCACTGGCAAAGAATTCCTAGATGCCCTCCAGTGGGACATCAGTATCCAACACAAGATTCGATACATCTTCCTCACAAAGCCGACATTCGCCAAGTACATAGAAATGGACGAAGTGTACCAAAGACTACTCAAAGTCAACGTGCCTAGTCATCTTAGATGGGAGAAGCTCTGTGATCTGATCGATTAGCAGATGAGCTATCCCGGTCTAGTCAGTTGTCCAGTCAGATGAAGTCGTGCAGAAGCTTCATCAACGACCCACCTAGAAATCAGCGTGCAGTTGCACCACATCATCAAGCAGTTCCTAGATTTAGGAATTTTGTTAAGTTAGTTAGGCTAAAAATAGATTTAGCATGTCTTGGTCATTAATGACAGGATCTTTGTAATTTGAGTTATAAATACTTCACCTTTCGGAGTATTGAGGGTTGTTGATCTTCACACCCCGACGCTATCAGAATATAATCTTTTTGAAGAGATCTGCCATTAAAAAAAATGAGGCACTTTTATAGGATTCTTGCGTGTACTCACTGGTGACGTTTTCCTCTAAGTTGAATGTTATTATCGCTTTGTTATCATACTATTTTCTACATCTAGTCTTTAAGAGTAACGAATGTTGCAGGATTTCTTACGTATACCCTGTTTCTGACTCAAAAGATTTTAGTGTTTATCTTCTGGTGTTTTCAATAAAGAAATTCTTAACTGCTTCTTTGTTGAAGTTATCTTTCTCATCTTTTCTTTTGTTCATCATTTAAGCTACTAAAAGATCCAGTGATTATATTATCTCGCACTGTGAAAGTTTTTCCCTTTATGTTTCTAGTTTGTATTTCATATTTTATTAAAACACAAACCCCATAGCCCAATGGATGTGTAGACTGTCTCAACCAACTCGAAAAAACACTTTGACAACGAAAACCGACCTATTTCTTTACCTAGCCTCATATTTGAAATTTGAAACATAGCTAAATCTAATAGAGAGATCTCTCTATGAAGTTGGAAGGGCTAGATCCCAGCTTCAAAAGTGGTTGGATAAAGTTACCTTAGTAGATTTATTCTATTGTCAACCTCTAGGAAATTTACCAAGTGCTAACATAGTGGTGACCATACTGAGGAAGAACATAAAAATTTATTTTCACGTTTTCTTTCCCCTAAAAAGAAAGTTTGTTCCTGGATATTGCAAATTTGAGAAGAAAGTAATGTTTAGAGGTTGATTAGATTTGTACATATTATTTTCAGACTCATAAAACTAAAATATATATATATATATAAATCAAAAATAAATATGGCTCCTAAGAAAGTTTATACTCGATCTCATCCAAACCCAGAACCTGAAATAGTGACAGATAACCCAGAACAGTTACTCAGGAAAAAGACTGTGGCTGAAAGTTCAGTGAGTCATACTCCCTTGAATAAGTCCTTTTCCTTCTCAGGGGAACCCATTACTTTGCAAAACCCTGACCTTGACACCTTTTCACAACAAAGTCTGGTTAGAACACGGTCCGATAGTTTTGTGACTGGAATCATTTTCGACCCAACCGTTTCACAACCCTGAACCCCTGAAGTTCTGTCTCCCACTGCGAAACCACAAATCACTCCCTTCGTGCTATCTAGTCCCTCCTCGTCCTCGTCTTCAGTCGCTACCCCACCGATCATCCAGGTTGTCGTCCCACCTCCTCCACCCATCATGGCAACTCAATATGCTCCCTTGGTGTTGACTCCACCTCTCCATGCCATGCCCTAGGACTACCAAACGAGACTTCCACAGTTCGATGCGACAGGACCTTTGAGCGCACAACAACATGTAGATAAAATGAATGATTATTATGATCTGCATGAAGTAGACGAAGTTGACGTTCAAATGAGATTTTTTTCCCAAAGTTTGACAAGTGACGCTAAAAAATGGTACAAAGGGTTACGTGTCGCCTCAGTCCTTGACCTTACCGCATTCCAAAGGAGTTTTCTAGACAGATGGGAGGTAAAGAAAAACTCTCTCCAAATATTGTCAGAATACGAAAGTATTAAAAGAAATCAAGGTGAGACAGTGCAAGATTACTGCACTCGTTTCAATAACCTGTACAACGCAATCCCAACTGAAATCAAACCTCCATAGGGTTTGGCCTTGATAAAATTCCATGATGGCTTTGACGCTGACATGTCATACCAACTAAGGGAAATAAATTCTACCACCTTGGAAGACATGCAGAAAAGTGCAATAAGTGTGGAGGCTAATTTATTGGCAAAAAGGGCACGTCAAAGGTCAGAGAGGAGAGTCACAATTAAAGAAGAACCTTCCACATCAACCTCAGATTCCAAATTTAATTCTTTGGCCAGAGAAATGGAAATAATGATGGAAAGACTTACTGTGTCAGACCGAAATCCTCCAAGAGAAAACCCACCAGCTCTTCAGGTTCGTAATCCTAACTTCAGGAGAAACCCTCCTCAAATCAGACAAAGAGATCCTAGGGATCAAAGAGAGAAGAGAGGTCCTGATCAACAGATCAGACCTCCTTTGCAAGAAAATTATGTTGATGAAGGGGAGGAAGTGATTGAGGAATTGGAGGATACCCACATAAATCTCATGGGCATTCACGATAACGAAGCTATTTTCCTTACCCAAGAAGAACAAGAACTTTTCCTTCTCAATCAAATGAAGGTAAGTGAATAAGTCGAAGATGCAGAACAAAAGGCATTCGAAAATGCCATTTTGGAGGTACACCGACAGTATAACCTGCGGAGTAAAAAGATAGAAGGGAGTTCCCCAGAAAAGACGATTGAAATGAAGAAGGTGACCGAAACCAAGAAGACCTTTGAGCCATCTGTCGAGAATATTCCTGAGAAGAGTATTGCCGAAGCTCCTGTAAAGAAAAAACTTACTATTCTGAAAAAATCGTCACAGCCCGAGGTTTCACCTGTTGACCCACCAAGTACTTCTAGCTAGAAGAACATGGTGGAAAAACCAGAATTGATGAGCCAAGGAAGAACTCCTACACCCTTTAGCCTTTAGGGGGAATTAGCCAAAGTAAAAATTCCCATCCCACTTTCAGAGTTGATGAACAAAGACGTTTATCGTTCACAGGTGATCAAAGCACTGACCATTGAACCTGACATAGGCACAAATTCCTTAACCATCGGATCAACCAATCATTCAGATATTGTGAACCTTACTGATGATCAACCTGAACTTCTGTTCGGACCTGAAGTAGATGGTCGAGATGATACTGGTGAGGTCGCTCCTTTTTACATTAGTCTCAACATACATGACCTAATCTTACATAACGTTATGCTGGATTCGGGGGCTTCCCACAATCTGATGCCTAAAGAAGTAATGGAAAAATTGGGACTGGAGGTCACCAGACCTTACAAGGATTTGCACTCATTCAACTCCAATAAAGTTAGATGTATTGGTTTGATCAAAGACCTATGCATCACCTTGGTTCAGATTCCTGCAAAGAGCATGGTAATGGATGTGGTAGTTGCAGACATCCCTCCGAAGTGTGGAATGTTTCTATACCGGTCTTGGGGGGCTAAGTTGAGAGGAACCCTGCAGCTAGATATGTCTTATGCCACTATCCCAGTCTTCGGGCAAAAAAGAAGGCTATACAGAGAAACGTTGATGAAATACATGGTCAGTAGCCAAGAAAAAACACACAACTATCCCCTCTACTCTGCGCATTCTGACTTGGATTCTTTTATCTTGTACAATGATGGTGACACAGGAGAACAAGATACTCAACTGACAGAAGATACATCTAGTCAAGATGAGGGCTAAGAAACCATTGAGGTAGCGAGGATGAAAAACGTGATAACTGAAGTATTACCGGCAGATTTCTAGAGCATGGATTTTGATGGAGCAGTGAGCAAAGAAGGAGATGGAGCAGGAGTTTGGCTTCATAATCACAGAAACAGGTATTCAGAAAACCATTCTTACAAGTTAAATTTCCAATGCACTAACAATATTGCCGAATATGAAGCCTTGATGCTCGGTCTGTAGCATTTGAAAAAAGTTGGTTCTAAACAAATTATGGTAAGAGGTGACTCTGAGTTGATAATCAAGCAAATCAAAGGTGAGTACGCTGCCAAACACCCACGTCTTAGAGCTTATAGGAATGTTGTTCTTGATGCCCTTAGATGTTTCACTGAAGTTGACTTGCAGGTAATGCCGAGGGGACAAAACATTCTTGCGAATGGATTGGCCATGTCAGCAGCCACATGTAAGATTCATTTCCGCCCGACTCGCCCATACACTATTGAGGTGAAATGCAGACCAACCGTTCCCGGAAATATCAGGTACTGGCAAGTGTTTGGTAATGATGATCAAATCGAAGACTTTTTGTAGTGTAAAAACGATTTTGAATGTAGAAATATAGATGTAGAGAACGAAGATGAAAATGTAAATAGATCTGATTTTGAAATTGATAGTGTAAATAGCGTAGATTTAGGAGAATTAGGCGATGATGAAATGGATCCCGATGTTTTACATTTGAAAATAAATGTTTTGCCTAGGGGTCTAGTTCCTTTAGAGGATTTGTTTGATTTTAACGACGTAGCCAAAAAACCCAAAATCGAAGCACATGGACAAGAGGTAGAAGACTATAATATAGGGACTGAAGAGAAACCCAGGATAGTCAAACTGTCTAAATCATTACCCCCAGAGAAAAAACTCAAATACATTGAGTTGTTCAAAGAATATTCAGATGTCTTTGCTTGGGGTTATGAGGGTTTGAAAGCTTATGATACCAGCATCATACAAAACAGGATTCCAATAAAGGAAGACCAAAAACCGTTCAGATAAAAACTTAGGAGGATAAATCCCAAGTTGCTCCCTCTAATAGAAAAGGAAATCAAAAAAATGTATGATGCCAAAATCATAGTACCGTTGCGTTTTTCCAAATGGGTCTCTAATTTGGTCCCTACACGTAAGAAATCTGGGGAAATCAGACTGTGCATTGATTTCCAAAATCTGAATAAGGTCTCCCTGAAGGACAATTACCCCTTGCCCAAAATGGACCACATCCTGCAAAGGGTGGTCAGATCCAGTCGGATATCTTTGCTAGACGGTTTCTCGGGTTACAATCAGGTCCTAGTTCACCCGGATGACCAAGACAAAACTGCTTTCACTACACCATGGGACACTTTCATGTATGTGAAAATTCCTTTTGGTTTGATGAACGCTGGAGCCACGTTCCAGAGGGCGATGGATATCGCCTTCATGGAAGAATTGGGTAAGTTTATTGTCATCTATTTAGATGATGTAACTATGTTTTCCCGATCTGATGACGAACACTTGCGACACCTCAGACGAGTCTTTGAGAAATGTAGAAGGTTTGGGATTTCTTTAAACCCTAAGAAAATCCTTTTTGGGCTGGAGGAAGGTAAACTGCTAGGACACATCATCTCCAAGGATGGAATCAAAATAGACCCCAGCAGAATCGAGGCCATACAAAAATTAGAACACCCCAGAAACCTTAAAGAATTACAGTCTTTTATCAGGAGAATAAACTTTCTACGAAGATTCATTCCAAATCTGGCAGAGCTCCTCAAAAACATTACAAATATGCTAAAAAGGGATGTAAAAATAAAATGGGACTCGGAGTCCATAGAGTCTTTCGAACAAGTCAAACGAACACTTACAGAAGTCCCTGTTTTGATCAGTCTTGATTTTACTAAGGATTTCTATCTTTTTTCTTTCGCTTCCGAACATACTATAACAGCGGTGTTACTACAAAAGAACAATGAAGGGTATGAACAACCCATAGCTTTCTTTAGTAAAGCGTTAAGAGACGCTACTCTGAATTACAAGATAATGGAGAAACAAGCTTTTGCCTTGGTGAAAGCTATAAAATATTTTAGGGTCTACATTCTCCATTCTCATACCATTGCATATGTTCTGAATGCGGTAGTAAAAGACATTTTGACCTAGGACAACCCGGATGGAAGAAGGGGAAAATGGATTGCTATCATTTTAGAATATGACATAGAGATTAAGCCTACGAAACTAATCAAAGGTCAAGGCCTTGCTAAATTAATGTCTGAATCTAACTTCCATGCTCTTGACATTAATTTTGTAGCTATAGTAGATGAACAGGGCGAGATGGCGACTCCAAGTGTGAGAGAGGTATTTCTCAACTCTCCATGGTACCCAGACCTTATATTCGTTTTGCAAAATTTACAAGATCCCCCTGGTTTGACTAAGACTAAAGCTAGATTTGTAAAGTTGAAAGCATTAAAATTTTGTATTCTAGAAGGCAATTTGTATGGGAAAGATCCAGGAGGCATTCTGTTAAATTGTTTATTGAAAGATGAGGCTGACAAAGTGTTACAAGAGTTTCATGCAGGAGAATGTGGTGGCCATCTGAACTGGAAGGTCACAGCCAACAAAATACTCATAGCTAGGTTCTATTGGCCCACCCTATTTGCCGATGTACATCATAAAGTGACTACATGTCATCAATGTCAGTTGTTTGAAGGTAAAAGGAAACTCCTTCCTCTCCCCCTGAAACCGATCTCAGTTGAAGCCCCTTTCCAGCAATGGGGACTGGACTTCATTAGAGAAATACACCCCCCTTCTTCAGGCCAACACAAGTGGATTCTCACTGCCACCGATTATTTTACCAAATGGATCGAGGCAGTACCAAGCAGGAGAGCCACTGACTATGTTATTATCAAATTCCTTGAAAATAATATCTTGTCTCGCTTTGGATTTCCCGGAAAGATTATTACTGATAATGCAACTTATTTTCGGTCGAAGAAACTCATAGATTTCTGCAACCAGTATCACATTGGTTTAGGACATTCCACAGCTTACTACCCTCAGGGGAATGGGTTGGCGGAATATTCAAACAAAACCTTGGTGAACATCATCAAGAAAACGTTGCAGGAAAATAAGAAATCGTGGAATAATAAGTTGGTGTTTGCCTTGTGGGCTGACAGACTGACCACCAAGAGGTCAATTGGTATGTCACCATACCAGTTGTTCTATGGCACAGAAGCAGTTTTCCCCACTTCCCTAGGAGTCCCTGTCATGAAGTTGCTTCAAGATGTACAAGCTGAGCCAAATGACTCACAGAGAAGGATCAACCAGATGACCCATTTGCAGAAGTCTAGGGAAGACATTTTCAACAAGACTCAGGTAGTCCAAGAAAGCAGCAAGAAGATTTTTGACAAAAGAACCAAGGAAGATGATTTTGAACTAGGAGATTTGGTGCTGAGATGGGATGCCAGAAATGAAGACAAGGGAAAACATGGAAAATTTGACTGTTTGTGGAGAGGTCCTTACATGATTCAAGCATTCAGGGGGAACAACGCTTTCTTGCTAAACAACGTTGATGGGACAGATCTTCCAGGAGGACCTGTAAATGGAAGAATGTTGAAGCATTATGTGCCACCTCAGTAGAGATTCGAGTTCCACTCACCATTGTACATACCATTTTTGTTTTTTCACCTGCATTTTCTGAGTGAATAACATTAGTCAGTTGGTTGAATCCCGAAGAGAAGGCCCTAAGCTAGTGACCACTGTTCTTTCAGTTTTTTAGAATAAAACCAATCAATCCACGAAGGATATGAGGCAAAAAATTTCAGAATGACAGGAACCAGGATTCTTGGCACTTCACAGGGCAAGTACCATCCCCAGGTGGAGCCGTTGTTATCACCCTATAAGTTATAGGATCAACTAGTGACTGGGATATTATCTGTCTCTAGTGATTTTGTTGACAAATGATTTTTCATTCTGCAAATAATTTTAAAAAGAAAGAAAAAGAAAAGAAAAGAGGGCATAAAAGAATTTAATGAAAGCCCCATGCAATAATAGCAACTTGGTCCATACCTTTCAAGCATGGCCAAGTTCTTTTTAAATTGATGTTGATAGGGTAGTGAATGAGTTTGGATAAACAGTTCAATCTTAGCCAAAGTGTCTAGGTTAGATTAGCGAATAAACCTGGCCAGACTGTCTAATCTTGGTCAGATAGCCCCAGGGTAGAATAAATTCTTAACCCAACAGTCTAATCTGGGTTAACAGTCATAGGAAACTAGGTTAGAACATAGGTTAGTTGCATTGTTGCTTCGTTTTAATAAAACCAGCTTGATGTAAATATTGCACCATGTTTCAGATGCTTAAAAGTTAGTTTGGTCAAAGCCCCATGGTGGTGTCTACTTGAAAAACCTTGGAAAAACCCATAAAATGCATTTATCCTAAGTTTTTCCCCGACGCATGTGTTTCCCGCTCCCCACTTATGCTCCCATCACATATCAAAGGTCCTGATCGTGGCACCCAGATCTATGGTGGATAGATCATTCTGGACCCCCCCGACCATTATTCTTTTAACGAGGGGGGGGGGGGTTTCGGAATCGATGATAAGACTCACACGCATCTGGACGGCTCAGAATCGAGCGCTCAAATCCATGGTCAGCGTTGGATTCCGGAACCCCCATCCATTCTTCCTTTAATGGAGGGGGGGGTCCGGAATGTGTCATAAACAGAGTGCATAGATCAGTGGATCAGAAATAGGCGCGCAGATCAACGGCCCAAAATGGATTTCGGACCCCCCCGGATGATCTGCTTTTAACTTGGGGGGGGGAAGAATGGAATTCCTCCTACGGCGGGTCCCTTGTTATACGTGGCATCGATCTATTGCCCTGAGTCCCGTCACCAGCTGCTATCTGACAGACCTCCGTCACCACTAGACGTCACCCTCCACCTTTCCCGAACTGGTGAGGTCCCATAACTGTTATCAGTCTTTTCCCCCTATTTGCTCGTGGCAAGCCCCTTAGTATGCCTTTTACCTCCAATCTATAGCCTTCACGTCACCCGTCTGTATCCCTCAGCCATCGTCACCCGCCATCTCATCCTCAAGTGATCCGTTGGCCATTTATTACTGGATAACCTATCCGTTATCCAACTAACCTGTCTCCCGCACCCAACTGACCCCCAATTAATTAGAACTATCATTATTCCCCCTCACTTTCGCTATTCACCCATCACACCAAAGAAATTCACTACATACTCCTCCGTTCCAGTCCGTTGCCCTCATCCACAGAGAATCGCCCCCACTAACATTGTGTTTAATTGCAGGTACTGTCGCAAAAATGGCGCCAAAATCCAAACAAGCAGAAGGAGAGGAGAATTCGTTTCTCCCGCCTCTTATTGACATGGACAGGATCCCACTGGTCGATAAATACCAACTAATCATGGATACTAAATGCGATTTTGATTTCTTAGACCTCCAATCATGGCTCAGGGAAGTTTTCCTAGACCAGAGTGATGAAATTGGACTCTGGGAGTCCAATTTACCCCTCTACCTCTTCCCTCAGATCCACAATTTCCCGAGTTCGCTCTCAAATGTCAAGCTCACTATATTCCCAAACAAAGAGCCATCATCTCCTCGTCCGGAGAGATCATGTTCCTTATCACGCTTGAATCCATAGACCAGATGATGCAAATCCCCCGAGCCGACTCTGCGTCTCCCTTCAACCTGGAAATTCTCACGAAATTGTACCAGAAAATGACCTTCCCCCAAAGAGCTCAAATATTTGAGCTCTTCCTTCCCCCATCCACTCAATTTCCCTCCACAAATCCTCCTTACCTGTCTTCCATGTTCTCCACTAAGGGAAACCAGGTCATCTCAGCCCTTTGTGCTTTGTTAGGATACTATTCTGATCAGTTGGTGGATGAACCCATTCTGGGTTTTCTATCCATCTTCTCTACCGATGAAAATCCCACCACCCAGTTTGATTTCAGTACATTCTTGGCAGAAAATATTCATGAATAGTTCATGAATTTCGGCACGGAAGGCATGTTCAGATACTCATCGATACTAGCATACTTGTTTATCTTCTTCCAAGCGAATAAGTTTGGCTTTTCCATGTAGAAAATGGATGGAGATGGTAGGCCTCAGGAAGTCACAGCATGGACCTCCTTGCTCAAGCACAAATCCACAGAGTACAGCTTCAAAGAGTTCATCGATTAGTTATACCACCATGTGGTAAGCATGCTAGGTGGCAGGCCCGAGCCTCGAATAAACGATGAAGTCCAGAGAATCCTTCATCTCTCGGACAACACAAAGACTGGGGATTGGTACTTGTATAAAGATTACACCGAGATCAGAGTATACGGGTGTGAGTTGGCACCGTATAAGATTCCTAAGTATTTTCCTGTCAGAATATTTGCTCTAGAATATATAAGGCATATAATAAATTCTGATGACATCCATTTTGTGTCGTTGAAGAAAAAGCAGCAGCTGAGAATCAAGGGGAAGATTGGCTCTTTCATCTGCAACAATCATGGCGTTGGGGAAGAAGCAAACAGGATGCTGAGGGAGATGAAGTTCTTCATGAGCTTCCCTTGGCATTATGATCCATGTGGGATCATCTCAGAGATGAGGGTGAAGAACAAGAACATCCCCTATGTTCATGAGTCCAAGCCTGAAGTAGAAAAATTTGCAAATCAAACAGCCTGGGAGCCCAACACACTACTCGAAGTACAACAACAGGATCTCCCGGCCACTGTGTCACAAACGACCATGCCATAGGTCCCTAAAGAGAAGAGGCCGAGGTAGGATTTATCTCCACCAGTCACTGAGGTATCTTCCGAGGAATTTTAGCTGCATACCAAGAGGCCTAAGACTGTTGCAACTCCTGGCCCGACCGAGGAAAAAGAAGCCCCGTCTACCATAGTGACCAATTCTATTATTCCACCCTTCGGTTCGAGCCTCCATAAAGGAATAACCTCAACATTACCGAGAAAATCTATAGATTCTCCATTGACCACCCAGCCAGGCAAGGTGGCACCAAAACTAAGCATCTTCGAGAAGTATGAGCTGATAAAGAAAAGGAACCAGACCCTGACCAACAGTACCTGTGCCCAATTCTGGAAGCAGACGTCAAATGCGCAATACAGGTTGTTGTCGACTTTTGACACAGAGAAGGGAAGAATGCACATGGCCGTCCTCCAGGCACAGGTACCAGATCCAAAGGTGATAACTGACTACAAGAGGGCCACCTTCGAATTCCAGACGAAGGACGTGCATCTGGCCGATCAGATGGATCTGCACAAGCAGACATGGGAAATGGTCTTTTACATGTTGACGCATGCTTCCACTTCTGCTTCCAAACTACAGGTGTCCCTAAACAATGTTCAAACACGACTCAAGCTGGAGAAGATATCGTCCTTTGCCAAGGACAATAGGATCAAGACTTTGGAGGAGTTGGTCCTCAAGATCGGTTATGATCCTTCAAACGTGAAAGAAGATGAGGAAATGATAAAGAAGAAGAATGATGACATAGCATCCCTGAGGAAGCAACTGAAGCTCCCGCCCACAGAGGATTCGCAGGCGAAGGAGATAGCAGAGAAAGAAGGAGAGAAAGATGAGATGCTAAGGCTGCTCATGGAGCAGAATGCATAGCTTAAAGAAATGGAAGCTGAGATGGAGAAACTATTAAAGGAGAAAGAGAAACTGAAGCCAATGGAAGTCATTCCATTGAGTGCTATTCCAATTGCAGGAGTGAGCACAACATCAGTGACAGAAGTCCCATCCACGACTCCATTGACATCCCAGGAGAAGACAACTGACCTGGCTAAGTCCATGGAAAAAATGAACCTGCAGGAGACAGAAATCAGCAAGCTTAAAAAGGAGATTGAGAACCTGCAAGAACTCAAATCTTCCTTCCAGAACAACCTCTCCAAGGAAAAGCAAGTGACAAAGCAGCTCAAACAGGAGCTACAACAACTCCGGAAGCAAAGAGTGGTAGGAAAGACTTTGGTTGAGGTTAAAGAGAATGTATGGACAGATATCACTAAGTCCATAAACGAGATATAGCCCATGAATCAAATCATGTTTGAGCAGAATGAGTTGGTGATGAGAAGCAAACAAGCCATTGAAAAGATAAAGGTAGAATTGGGAGACATGCCAGCAGAGGCAAACGAGATCATCAAGTTCCTCAATTCTAAGACCAGGGAAGAGCTGGAAGAACTGAAGATTGAAGACAGAACAGAGACCATCCTTGTGGTCAAAAGATTTTTGACCAAGAGAGGATTAATGCTTCAGTTGGAAGAAAAGGTTCAGGCCATGGACCTGGGGGTACAGAAATTCTTCAGTAAGATTGAAGCTCTCCAAAAGAAAGGTCTTCCTGGTATGAAAGTAATCAATGATAAATTGATGACACTCCCAGACTACAAGAAGATATTAGATGAAGTGGATAAAGACAGTTCAAAGTTTGCAGGCATTCAAGGGAGAATCACTGACAAATCATTCCTAGATACCCTCCAGTGGGACATCAGTATCCAACACGAGATTCAATACATCTTCCTCACAAAGCCGACATTCGCCAAGTACACAGAAATGGATGAAGTGTACCGAAGACTGCTCAAAGTCAATGTGCCCAGTCATCGTAGATGGGAGGAGCTCTGTGATCTGATCAATTAGAAGATGAGTTGTCCCGGTCCAGTCAGTTGTCCAGTCAGATGAAGTTGTGTAGAAGCTTCATCAACGGCCCACCCAGAAATCAACGTGCAGTTTCACCACATCATCAAGCAGTTCCTAGATTTAGGAATTATGTTAAGTTAGTTAGGCTAAAAATAGATTTAGCACGTCCTGGTCATTAATGACAGGATCTTTGTAATTTGAGTTATAAATACTTCACCTTTCGGAGTATTGAGGGTTTTTTATCTTCACACCCCGACGCTATCAGACTGTAATCTTTTTGAAGAGATCTGCCATTAATAAAAAGGAGGCACTTTTACAGTATTCTTGTGTGTACTCATTGGTGACGTTTTCCTCTAAGTTGAATGTTATTCTCGCTTTGTTATCATACTATTTTCTACATCTAATCTTTAAGAGTAACGAATGTTGCAGGATTTATTGTGTATACCCTGTTTCTAACTCGAAATATTTTAGTGTTTATCTTCTGGTGCTTTCAATAAAGAAATTATTAACTGCTTCTTTGTTGAAATTATCTTTCTCATCTTTTCTTCTGTTCATCATTTAAGCTACTAAAAGATCCAGTGATTATATTATCTCGCCCTGTGAAAGTTTTTCCCTTTATGTTTCTGGTTTGTATTTCATGTTTTATTAAAACACAAACCCCATAGCCCAATGTATGTGTAGACTGTCTCAACCAACTCGAAAAAACACTTTGACAACGAGAACCGACCTATTTCTTTACTTAGCCTAATATTTGAAATTTGAAACATAGCTAAATCTAATAGAGAGATCCCTCTCCGAAGTTGGAAGGGCTAGATCCCAGCTTCAAAAGTGGTTGGATAAAGTTACTTTAGTAGATTTCTTCTATTGTCAACCTCTAGGAAATTTACCAAGTGCTAACACAACCTAAAACAAAGTTGGGGTGTCATCCTCTAATTTTGGGTAGGCCTTGGCTAGCCACAACGGATGTCTTTATCAGCTGTAGATCTGGTTCAATGAAAATTTCCAATGGATATGAGACCAAACAGCTTACTCTCTACCCCCATGCTACACCCTTGATTAATAATGACAATTCCTTATGGGTGGACTATGATGATCAAACTACTCAACCTATCTTGACTATCAGACAAACTTTAAGCCTTAAAGCTGCCACTAAGGATGAAGTAATTAATAATTTTATTTGTGAACCCTCCTCTGTGACTCCAGAAACACATAATCAACTAGATTCACTTTTGGAGTCAAATACCTAGGAAAATCTTAATTCTGAAGACCTACCTCAAACATCAGCTACCATCTCTTCTAAAAGTATACTAGTAGAAATTGAACCTGGAAAAACACTGAATATAAACACCAACTTGACAGTTGCTGAAACACAACAATTAATGAAGTTACTTCTTGAACATAAGGAAGCATCCGCATGGGACTATACATATATGAAGGGAATCTCTCCTGAACTATGTACTCATCGTATCTATATCAAGGAAGATTGTCGACCGATCTGTCAATCTCAACGACGAATGAACCCTAATTTAAGAGAAATTCTTAAAGACGAACTTCAAAAATTGCTTAATGCAGGGTTTATATCCTATATCTGACAGTGAATGGGTTTCATTGTTGGTAATAGTTCCTAATAAAAATAGGAAATGGAGAGTGTGCGTAGATTATAGAGCCTTAAATAAAACCTCTCAAAAAGATCACTTTTCGTTACCATTCATTGACTAGGTATTAGATAGTTTGTCAGGGAAGAAATTCTTCTCTTTCTTAGATGGTTTCAGTGGGTATAACCAGATCAAAATTGCACCCCAAGATCAATATAAGACCACTTTTATTAGCCCCTGGGGAACTTTCTCTTATAGAGTCCTCCCATTTGGACTATGTAATGCACCAACAACCTTTCAAAGAGCAGTTATAGGAATCTTTTCTGATATGATTAATGACTCCATGGAAATTTTTATGGATGATTTTACCCCTTATGGTGTCTCTTTTGAGGAAGAACTACAAAATCTTAAGAAAGTACTTAACCAATATATACAAGCCCACCTCTCCTTAAGCACCGAAAAATGTCATATGATGATGAGTGAAGGAGTGGTACTTGGACATTTTATTTCATCTCAAGGAATTCAGGTAGATCCATCCAAGATACAATTCATTGAGAACCTTCCTATTCCCAAAACCCAAACAAATGTGAGAAGTTTCTTAGGACATGTTGGATACTATAGAAGATTTTTCAAAAAAAATTCCAAAATAGCTTTTCCTTTGTTTGTGTTAATTATGAAAAATGTTGAATTCAAGTGGACTAATCTTTGCCAGGAAGCATTTGATGCACTCAAACATCAGTTATCTACAACTCCTATTCTAAGGGGACCTGATTGGGCACTTCCCTTTCATATATCCTCTGATGCTTCGGATACTTCAATAGGAGTTGTCTTGGGACAAGAAGAAAATCATCTCCCTTATGCTATCTACTTCATTAGCAAGAATATGAGTCCTGTTGAACTTAACTATACAGTTACCGAAAAKRAATTTTTAGCAGTTATCTATGCTATTAATAAATTTYRACATTACATCACTRGCTATTCTACTTTTGTCCATACTGATCACTCARCTATTAAATATTTAATGAACAAATCTGTCACAAATGCTYGAGTCACCAGATGGTTACTATTATTACAAGAATTTGATATTACAATTGTAGATCGACCAGGAAAAGAAAATGTAGTTGTTGATTTTCTTTCTCGGTTAACACCTGATGATAATACTCCAGTAGATGATTCCTTTCCTGATGAATATTTATTTGCAGTATCTTCTCACTCACCATGGTATGCAGACATTGCTAATTATTTGGTTGCAGGGAAGTTACCACCACACCTATCCCACTGAGAGAAAAGAAAAATCATTCAACAAAGTGCTCGGTATAGCTGGATAAGTGGGTGTATTTTCTACACAGGACTTGATCAAGAAATCCGAAGATGCATTAGAGAAGATGAGGTTTATGATTTACTAAAAGCTTGTCATGATGGCCCTTGTGGAGGGCATTTTGCTGATAAAAGAACGACACATAAAATTCTCAGGATGGTTTATTATTGGCCCTCACTTTTTAAAGATGCAAAGAAATATGTTCAAGCCTGTGATAGTTGTTAAAGAATGGTTCAACCTAATCATAGAGATGAAATTCCATTAAACCCCCAGGTAGTACTCGAACCATTTGAAATATGGGCCTTCGACTTTGTAGGACCCATTAACCCTCCATCCAATCAAAAATTTTATATATTGGTCTGCACAGATTATATGCCCAAATGGGTGGAGGCTAAAGCACTCCATAGAGCTACTGAAGAAGTTGTTCTAGATTTCGTATTTGAAGATATCTTTGTTGGATTTGGAGTGCCTAGAGAATTAGTCACAGATGGAAGACCTCCTTTCACCTCTCATGGTTTTAAAGCCACCCTTCAAAAATATCATATTCATCATAGAATGACTACACCATACCACCCCCAAGCCAATGGACAGGTGGAAATTACAAACAAAGTAATAGAAGTCATTCTCACAAAAACAATGAAGGAAAACCGGAAGGATTGGTCTCAAAGGCTCCCTGAAGCATTATGGGCTTACAGAACTACCTGGAGAAATACTACAAGATTCTCCCCCTGTGAATTAGTTTATGGAAAAAGTGTTGTCTTTCTTGTGGAATTTGAAATCAAAACCTTAAGGACTGCTTTGTTTGTTAACCTTGATTTGACTAATGCACAGACAACCAGGTTGCAGCAGCTTAATGAATTGGATGAAAAAATATTAGATGCCATTCACCAGACAACTATGATTCAACAACAAAGAACAAAATGGCATGATAAAATCATCAAGCATAAGCAATTCTAAAAAGGTAATTGGGATTTATTGTATGATTCTCGGTTTAAATAATTTCAAGGGAAACTACGTACAAGATGGCTAGGACCTTACGAAGTGGATAATGTTTTCCCCAATGGAACAGTAAGGCTCTTAACAATTGATGACTCTAAAACACCATAATTAGTGAATGGTCATCGACTCCATCTGTACCAGCGCCCCATTTCCAAAGAAGATTTTAAGGCCACATGTATGGAAGATTCACATTATCTCTTTTTACAGTAGCCTCCTGCCCCTCATTGCATTTAATTTTTTTGAATTTAATTTTTTTAGTATTAGATTAAATTTCTTTTACTAATAATCCCTGCCAAGGGATGGCATGTTACAATTGATTCTTTTGCATATTCTCGATCCAGAAAAGGCCTACCAAGAAAGGACAATCTTACTACAAGAAGATCCAAGATTCATCTTGTGAAGCATTACTCCCTCTTTCTTCAATCCATTCATCTTCATTTCCCATTCAACATCCCCATCATTCATCCCCTCTCATTTATTTATTTTTATTTCCATTCCCCGTCCCCATTTTCCCATCACTGAAACACCACTCTTCAGCAACATTTTTCCCCATTTTCCCATGGCTGAAACACCACTCTTCAACAACATTTTCCCCCATTTTCCCATTGTTGAAACACCACTCTTCAGCAACATATTTCCCCATTTTCCCATTGCTGAAACACCACTCTTCAACAACATTTTTCCCCATTTTCCCGTTGCTGAAACATCATTTCTTCAACAATATTTTCCATTGTTAAAACATCACTCTTCAACAACATTTTTCCATTCTTTTCCTGTTACTGAAACACCACTTTTTCAGCATTGCCCATTTTTCCATTGCTAAGACATGACTATTCAACATTTCCTGTCATAAAAACATCTTCTTCATCTCTTTCGCTCTCACTTCTCCTATTTTTCATACTACATTTTGTCCTTTCACTACCTTCTCCCATGATTAAACAAACCCTTGATACAATTTCTCTCATAATTCTAAAGTTTATTCCATGATTACAATAGATCTATTATGAATAGGCACTATATTTTTCGAAGTACGAATCAAAGGTAAAGATGAGGTATGCAAACATTATATGTAAATAAAATTGAACTATGGCTAATGAGAAGATCTCGATTCATTATTACCATGATCCCCATACACTTAAAGTCATTATTTCAGTCGTAGTTGGGGGGGGGGGGGAATATCGAAACTTTATGCCATCATTTCACACGAACTGACTACCGTCACTTCTTTTTACCCATTATCTCGTCTTTTCACCATCATTTACATGCCCTCATTCGCAAAACTTACTTTGTTCGGGTGGGGTTACTCGACTCTATGACTGTGCATTTTACTGAGATGAATAACTATGGGAGGTCTTCTTATACGATACGAACCCGCCACGACAACCCTGCTAGAATTGTATCCAGAAGTCTACCAAATCTTTCAGCAGGCAGGCAGGCTGGGTTATTTTTAGAGGCTCCAAGGATTTGATCAACAACAAGTTCTTCAATTTTCTCAGAATCTTCAAGAAGACCATTCTATTGTTCAAGGGGTTCAAATTCTAGTCACAGAGGATGATATAGCATAGGTTTTGGGTCTTCCCGTTACTGGCATTCATTGGTTCAGCCGCAAACACATTATTCTCAATGCCCAGCAGGATTTTCTCTTGCCAGGAGAACAAGTTGAGCCTAAAGCTCAGGGTTTTCGAATTAGCTCGTTGTCGCCTCCTTGGCCGAAAGTTGCAGAGTTTGTCAAGCACTACCTTACCTATGAAGGTCGATACCAGGTAGTTTACCAGTACGAATTTGTCTTGTTATCTCATTTATGACATGCTAGACTAGTGAATATTCCTTACTATATTCTCAGATGTCTTAGAAATATGTCGCATTATTGTAGATAGGTTAAAAATCCCATCCTTTCCCTCACCCATCACCGTCTCGTTCAATTACTCATCCAAAAGGGTTTTTCCCAACAAAACCCTCTCCTAAACAATCCACCCATAAACCCTTCGGAAGCTGTTGAACATCCTGAAAACCCTCATGAAGAGCAACCACAAAACCTTCCTGACCCTATGAAAATACCTATTAATCCGCCTACAGATCCAATTGATCCAATTAACCAAGTCCACCCCACAATTTACCAGAATCATCTACTCCTATTGTTCATATCCTTAGCAATGATTCTCAAGCAGATAAACCTGATAACCCTCCCTGCGCCATCACTGAGGAAAAATCCACTCACAAAAGAAAGAAGCAAACTACTATTTCTTGTCTTCTTAACTAAAATACGAATGAGGGATTCAACCAAAGAAGCAACTACTACCACTACCCTAAACCCCCAACCCATTTTGTTAAAATCCCATACACCTCCACCCTCCCAAATCCCGGAATTTTTACCTGTTCTACCCTCGGGCACTGAAACACAAGAGCCAGAGGCCCAGTGTTGTGACATCATTTTCTTTACATCAAGTAGCTATCACACAAGAACCATCTACTCATTCAATAGTTGTTACACAAGAACCAGCTATAGCTGTTACACAAGAACCATCTATAGCTGAAACACAACCAACTGCAGACTTTATTCCTGAAATACAAGAATCAGATGCCCAGGGTGCTGCAACATCATTTTCTTTACATCAAGTAGTTTTCACACAAGAACCAACTACTCATTCAGTGGCTGTCACATAAGAACCAACTACTCATTTAGTAGTTGTTACACAAGAACTAGCTATAGCCGTTACACAAGAACCAGCTACAACTGAAACACAAGAACCAACTGCTGACTTTATTCCTGAAATACAAGAATCAGATGCCCAAGGTGTTGCAACACTATTTTCTTTACATCAAGTAGTTGAAACACAAGAATCAACTGCTGATTTTGTAGCTGTTCCATAAGAACCAGCTACTGAGGTTGTGACTGTTACACAAAAACCAGTCACCCCTCTTGATACACCTATGACAGATCAACAACCAGAACCAACAATGGCTTCTCTCTTACAAGAGAATGAGTTTCTAAGATCAGAACTGGAAGCTTACAAGCAAGAGCTGGTAATGGAAAAGGAAGCCTATGACAGGGAACTTAATTTGTATACCTTAGCTCGCGCAGTGGCCATGGCAGAGAAAAACACAAAACACGATCAGTATAGAGAGTATATGTGTAGCCAATGTGGGGATATTTATGATCAAGCAGGGTACAAAGTGGTTCAAATCCCAATGCCTATAAATTCCCCTGCACCTACGACTTTTGCAGTTCAAAAAGAGGAACGTCCTACTGTTACACAAGAACCAGTAGGACCTTCAAAAATTCCAAAAAGCAAAGATAATATACATGAACCCTGGCCTACAGTAACTGTTAAATCCGAAGCTCCCGTTTTCATTAGTGAAGCTGCTCAAACTCTGCCTATTGACGAATCTGCCCCTCCTGGCAAGATCAATACCCCTACTTTTGTGGAACAAGCCACTCAGACTCTACCTTAGCCTACCACTTGTGATGCTGGAACACAAACTCAACCATGGAATGAGAAGTTAATAATGAACAAATGGAAAAAGGAGTCTGTTATTACACAGGACAAAATCTTGCAGGAGCACAAACTACTTTGGCTAAACCACATATATTCAAACTGGGAAGCTTTGGAGAAAACACGCAAAGAATCTCGTGCCCATAAGAAGTAGAATGAGGAGTTAGAAAGCAAATTGCTCCTGATGTTCGATTTGGTACAAAAATTGTTGGCTGTTAGGAAACCATCCCCAAATTACTCTCTTTTCCTTACATAACGACTTGCATTCTTTCAGATGAAATCAATCAAAGATGGAAGACCCTATGCAGTGTTCAAACCAGAAGATTTTGTTCAAATTTTTGTAGAAGCCTCTACTATTGATCAAAATCTACTATGTGAGTTATATCTTTATAATGAAGCCATTCCTGAGAACAAACAGCTTAATCTTAATCCTCTTTTTGGTGATATCCATATTCAGGCACTCGCCTCCTTCCTTGCCAACCAGATTATGTGGCAGAATGATTTTCTAGCTGCCGGGCATAATGAAGATAATTGTCTCCTCTGGATACGTCCAGAACCACAAAACATTGCCACCTTTGTTGTAGAATATTATCATTTTTTGAAGAAACCAAGGATGATTCAACATATGCGGCAACTACAAGCAACAGTACTTCAGGATTGTCAACAGTTTATTAAATCCACAGAGACTGCTGCCCTAAAATCAAATAACATGTTTTGGCAACAATCTTCTGAGAAAAGGCAGGAGCACAATCCCTTTAGTCCTACCAATCTTGAGACAACAATATTCCGGGTACCTAGTTACATCAAATGTATCGAACAATGCGTTGAAAATTGGATAGGTTATTAGTTCCATTTTCCCATTCTGTGGATGTCAGTAGAGAAGTATCAAGTTCATCATAGGTTGCCCAAGAAGGTTGAAGCAGCAGCCTGGCAAAGGCTACAACATGTTCAAGGATTCAGAGCCCCAATAGAAAGTGCTTTCTACAGCTACTGTTTAAGTAATTTGCACGCCCAGAGTCAGTATCTGGATTCTGATTTAGATTTAAGTTGCCTGAGGACATGCAACCTTTTTAGTTGGGGAGGATGTTAGGACCCTATAATGTACCTTTTTTCTCATACTTTTTGCTATCATTACATCCTTTTCCCGCTCATATTTAAGCTTACATTATCACCTTAATCTATTTTTCGAAAGGTATATAACGTTTCTTCTCTTTGCTATATGTTTAACATGTTTTACATGTAATTTTACATTACTTTCATACTTAGCCATTAATAAAAAAATATATAGTTGCTAAAATAGTTTGAAGACTTCAGTTAATATAGAGGCTCAGAAATCAGAAACAATCATTCTTCCTTGTTTGAGAAGAATAGGGCAGATAGCCCATTGTTGATGTTCTATACTGAGGGAAGATATTCTTTCATATCTCACAGATGTGAGTGAAAGATTGGCCCAAATAATTCAGTTTATTTTAACAATATTTTTCTTTGCAGGTTGGCATCAGATGATTGTTATAGAGATTGCCTGTCTCCAAACAGTAGAGATATACTACTGTGGTGGATTTGTTCCACTGTTTTTGACTATGTGTCACGGTTTGAGTAGTTGCGTACTACCTTGAATAAACACAGGTGTGTTCTATCAATTGATGTTGTACCGGTTTTCATAGGAGATTATCAAGTTGGATAATAATGACGGTGCTTGTGTTGCTACCAGTTGAATGGTCTATTGTGCTCAAGACCATACCTCCCTCGCTAGGAGGGAGTGTTAATATTATGGTAGCTTCGGGAGGTATGAACCTCTATTGTGACCTATGAAGAGATCAGAAAATTCTGGAAGGAAGCAAAGAAATGAAGGAAACCCTAGACAAGTTGTCGGCTGCAGAAATATATTTAAAATGAATTTATTAGTATCCAGAAGGAGAAGTCAGCCCCAGTAAAACTACCCAGACTACTATAAATATAGGGCACCGGTTCTCATTATTCACATCTCAACAATTGTAGAGAGAACTGGATCTATGTAGGTGCAGTAGCATCTTGTGCGCAAGTCTCTGGGAAGGTGTGCGCTAGCCTCTGGGTGGGATAATCTGATCATCTTGGTTTCTATTCTTGCTTGGTGCATTAGCCTCTCTTGGCTATTGGATTGCTACTAGGATTCTCTTCTCTGTCAAGGTCAATGTGCTCGGAGGGTGGCTTCGGCCTATGGTTGGGTGACGAGGGTATCATCAATGGTAAAACGAGCACAATCTTCTATATTCTAACATAAAGTTCATAGGATGCATGCAATATGTTTGTTCAAATTTTCGTAAGGGAAACTTCGGAATTTCCCTATAATTTTGGGAAATTTGAGCTCAAGGGTTTAAAAATTCCTAATTTTAACCCCTAATTGAATGTATATATGCCTGGAATCGATCAAATTTCATAATTGTAGAGCAACCATGGCGTATTTAGGAGAAATTGGGAAAATCCACAATTTATAAGCGAAAATTCAGTGGGGATTTGACACGGGGATGTCAAATTAGTAGTGCAGAGGTTTAATCCACATGCACAGGGCCAAAAATTGGTCGCAACAAGATTAAATTCAGATTTTCATGGTGGCTCTGGAAGATATATCGGAAATTGGGTGTTTTTGGATAAATTTAAAATTTTCGAAACTTCGACAAAATTGGGAATTTTTCCATATGGTGATGTCAATGATGATGATCCGAAAAGATATTTTAATGACCGTGGTTGAGTTATTTAGCATGTGTTAATTAACCATTTATGAAGCTGAATGAAAGAGGAAGAATTTAATGAAGAAGCATAGTAGCCATAATACAATATACAGATCTGAGCTGAAGCAATAAGAACAACAAACCATAACAAGAGAAGTGATAACGGAGTTTGGCAAGGTTGCCTACATATCTGTGCCTTTGTCTTAGTGGGGGAGGATTCTTTATTAATTCTTCAATTCTTGCAAAGTACAAAAAAAGTACATCAAATGGTTCTCATATTGGTCTCATTGTGTTATGCTCAACCTCATAAATCCAACACAACTGACGACACTGAAAAAGACTGAGTGTAGCTCCCAGAAATGGCCTGCAAAGGTCTCCTCCTCAACAACTTCCCTACATAAAAATGGCTTGGATTTGCTTCAGAATAACTCTACTCTGATTGTCCTCCATTGCCTCAAACAAGCCTGGTTTATATATATCTGAAGTTGGTTATCATCCCCCAACTTCCTCCCAAAATCTGGCCTGCAAAAAGGTCCAATATCCCCCCAAAAATGGGCATAATCCTCCATTAACAGGCCAAAAATCAATTAAAAATCCAAAAACCATAGGAAATAACCCACTTTTGTTTAATTATAGGGATTATTCCCCTTGATTGGCGCACGCCCCCTTTTTTTGGTCATATGGAAACTAAATATGACTGTGCGCTGGCCCTCTTATCCTAATTTCTAGTCACATGTCATTAAAACATAAGAATGTGCCCTTAAAACGCGCCAACAAACAAGTGGTTAAGGCCCGAGTCCTAAGCACTGGTAGAAGGGTGATAACTCTGTGCATTGGTGATTAAAGGAATGGTGCCTGCGCCCACTCCTTGTGGTCACACAATACAAAACAAACCGTGGGTTGAGGCTTAGCCCCAGCTCCCTTCTGCCCATATTAAACAAATGCACTTTAAATAAAATTAAACAGGCTTATATAAACAAGCAACATGTGCGGCGCAATGGTATTGGAGCCTTTATGAAAGCGTTGAGATTGGAGGAGAGGTCTCAAGTTCAATTCTTGTGGAGACCGTAAGGTTTTTCACATACCAACGAGCCAACCACAAGGTGCCATGTGGCACCCCCTTATTCGTCCATGAAGACTGCCACTTGTCAACCGTCAGATGGCCTACATGTACTGCCCAGTTGTAACACCCTGTTTCCCCCAGTTTGTAAAAATAACAGGATTGGCCAAGAACTATGGCAAACTCATAAATGTGAATATGTGATGTAAATGGACCTTGAGGAAAAGGTCAATGAATGTGAATAACCTTTTTAATTTTATTGCAGGATTGTTGAGAGGGGATGTGCAGAAAAAGAGACCACGATCGCGCTGGAAGGCACCTGGAAAGGTGGCATTAACTTCCACCGAGAAATAATATCGTATTTGGACTCCACTGGCCCGGAGAACCAAAAGCGACTCGCTGGCCCTGAATTAAATGACTCACAGGCTGGTAGGTAGATGCCTTAATGAGGGATGGGGAGGTGAACCGCATATCCATAGAGCCATCATGACTGACCAACGCGAGGGTAATCGTGACTCATGCA
>ML788601.1:772506-782710 GCA_009831015.1 Picea engelmannii
GCAGAGAGGAAGGATTGTAACCTTCACTCCTGGTCACTGGAAAACGAAGACGCAGTCTCACAGCATTGTGGTCTCAGCTCGGGGGTGGCTAGTGGTAAATTTGTTGGGAGTCGCTAAGCCTACGGTTGGGTGGAAACGAGCACCTCTCTCAGCAGTTGCTTGACTCCTGGTGTTAATTCTGATAAGTGTTTTGCCTCTGGTACCTTGAAATATATGTATTCTGATAATTATGCTCATAAGTTGTGAAACTGTGAATGTTTTCATTATAAGAATGTATGTGTAGTATTTTGATCAGTACTAGTAATTGTATATGCTTATAATAGAAAAACCATGCATGTCTTATGTTGATAAATGAATTTAATTATGCATAGACTGAACCATGTCAGACTTCCAGCCTGTTCTCGGGAAGTTGTTTCCCCTTATCTGTCTCCAAGAATGCCCCGGAATAGATCTCTTCATAGAGATTCCCTCCTTGGAAAGGTTTACCAAGAACCTGGAAAAAGGACTTGAATCTGCAAGTCTTAACAACCCTGTACGAGGAGGAATGACCCTCTTAAAATCCTGAAGTAGCAGCGTAGGGATAAGTATCGATCGACGGATGAGATCCCGTTGGAAGATCCATGGTCATTCACGACCGTTAGATTGATGAAAGAAAACAAGGGCGTTGCATGCCTTGCGCCTTTTTCCTCTATCTTCGTGAATAGCGAGGAAATCGGGATCGTAGACCCCCAAGGTCCATGAGAACCTCTGGACTATTGATTTTTCTACGTGAATAGCCGAGATTTGATCGTGATCGTTGACCATCCTGAAAAGATTCACGAGCGTTGATCTTGGCTGAAGGTCGTCGTCGTCCATCAGAGGGACATGTGGCTGCTGGTAAGCGCTTCAGCGTTTCGCCACCCGAGAAAACAAAAGGCAAGAAACCTTGCCCTCGCGAGTCACGAAATCCTGATACCCGAAATCCCGACGTGCTCGGTAATAGAAAAGAGAAGTCCCAAAGGGGTCTGGAACATCCATCAAGGGAGACGCGTGGTGAGCGGTCAGAGTCCAGGGAAAGTCCTGAACTCTCGTGGACCGTTGGATCCACACTATCAAGAACCGTTGATCTCCTACATGGATCCCCATACCAGAATTCATAGATTTACATGACATGAGTTTTTGGGATCGTTGCATCTCGAATGCCCGGGCACCAAAATCCCGAAAGGATCCAAACCATTTGATCAGGGGAGGCTTACAACCATTGATCTCCCTTTGGAGGGAAACTTGGGAGACTTCGTGGTTTTTCGGGGATTTGAATGAGAAAGGAAGAGGTCATGCATCGCGATTTCTGAAATAGCGAAACACCGGTAAGGGCTTTGCCGGTTTAAGTGCGTGGTCACGGAACGTGGTCACGAGGACAAGACCCAAACATGAAACTTGTACTCGCTAGCCCTTTTAGGGTTCGATGCTTTGCTGTGTCGAGGTTTGTAGAGTCGAGGGACTCAACATTCCGGAAGCACTGAGTCGCGAAGTGAGAAAAGACGTTGTGCTGATTCGGCCCATAGTCGTGAACTACAATCATATGGAGGTGGAAAAAGGAAAGAGCTAGCCTACACTAAGCCTCGTAGGACTTCAGGGATTCTGATTGTTGAGAAATCAATGAAAAAGTTTGATTTGCGCAGTGGGTGTGTGACAAAGTGGTATCAGAGCATGGTTACGACACTCAGCCTGATTGGGCTCATGCACAAGTGGTGCATAAGATCCGTTCGAAGTACTCCTATGAAGAGTAACCCCTAACGTAACTCTCTTGTCCAGGATTAAAACTTGGAAACGAGAACTCGACTGTGTATGCATGTGAAAGAGATATAAATTATGTGAAAATTATAAAAATGTATTTAACTCTTGACTATTAACCATCGTTTTTCTTTTCACTCAAGCAGACGATCAGCCGTGGGAATCTACAGATGTAGAGTATGGTGACTCACCAAGAGGTGGGAGAAGGCTCCCACAACAGGGACGAAGAGTCTGACGAAAGAAGAGAAATAGGAACCCCTCCAGACCTAGCCGACACTGTGAGGAGTCTCATGGTTGAATTGCAAAGTTGCAAGGTCGACAATGAAAGGATGATGAAAGAACAAGAAAAGAAAACCGAAATTAATGCAGTTTTACTACAGAGCTTATTCGACCTACAATGAAAAATGCAGCAGGAACCTGAGAAGCAGAATCGTGGTCGTGTCAGTGGCCATACTAAGAGAAGCACATCAAGAAAGGTCCACCCTAGAGGTAAAGGACCAGTGCTAGATGATTCCACAAAGAAGGAAGCTGGCGATTCAGAAGGCTCTTCCAGCAGCAGGACCAGTTCCTATTCTCGAAGAAAACAAAAGAAGCAAAAGACTTCCAAGGGTCATAAATTTGAGGAATTCAGAAAGGCCAAACCTCCCTCCTTCGACGGTGAGATAAAGAAGGGAGTGGAAGTCGAGGCCTGGCTACTTGGACTGAAGAAATATTTCAGAGTCCATGATTTTTCTGAGAATTTAAAGGCCCGAGTGGCCACTTTCAATCTAAACGGAAAGGCTTCCATCTGGTGGGAAGATCTTAAGAGCATGAAAGGGGTTCGCGAGGAGGACCTGTCTTGGAAACGGTTTGAGAAGTACTTCCGGAAGAAGTATTTTTTCGGAAAGATATTTCGACAAGAAGTCTAAAGAGTTTTATGAACTCAGACTGGGGAAACTCACTATAGAGGAATATGTCAACAAATTCCTTGACTTATTGAGATATGTACCCTACATCAAAGCAGAGAAGGCAAAGGTGCAACGCTTCATCAACGGGTTACCCAAGGAATACCGGAACCGAATCGAATTCGACGAGCCAAAGACCTTAGAAGACACTATACGAAAGGAAACATATTGTCATGAACAATATGGACATCGGGCAGAGTCTCGTGGAGATTGGAAACAAAAGATTGGTTCGAGATTTCAGAAAAAGGGGATTAAATCCTCAGGATTTAAAAACTACAAGAAGAACCCCAGAATGAACTATCTATCCTGGTGTGTACTCCAGCATAACTTTCCCTCGGTGGATGAAAATAAAACTTCTATACCTATACCAGTGAAGACTAATAACCCATAGAAAGAACCTCTGAAATGATGGGGTTGCGGAGAAGAGCATCTCCTGAGAGATTGTCCACACCGAAAATAGAACAGTCAAAAAGTTTATAACATTCAGGAAGCTACCACAGTCAATGATGTGGCAAGGAGTGTGCCCTAGATTTATGTAGCCTTGGATAATAACCAAGCTGACCACCAAGCTTCAGTGGTGGAAATAGAAGGTATGATTTTCAACCATCTAGTGTCTGTTTTGATTGACCCTGGTTCAAATTTGAGTTATATAGCCCCTAGAGTTGTGGATAAGTGTAAGCTATAGCCACACAAAAAAACAAGCCATGGTTGGTACAATTAGCCACTGAAACCAAAAGAAAGGTGGTAGAGGTCATACCAGCCTGCCAGTTAATGTTGGGTGAATTCCCCACCCAAGCAACCCTTAACGTATTACCCCTAGGATCATACGATCTGTTGATTGGTATGGACTGGTTGTCCGCCCATAAAGCCAAATTGGACTTTTACCATAAAACCTTAGAATGTGTGAGCAAAGAAGGAAAAAGGATAACCCTTCAAGGGATCCGAAAACCAGTCTCGGTGAGACAAATATCATCCCTGCAAATGAGAAAGTATTGTCGAAAAGGATGTCCCATGTATGCAATATAGGTGTTAAAAACAATCGAAGGTGCTAAACCAAGCCTTGAGGATCACCCTATCCTAAGAGAATACATAGATGTGTTCCCGGAAGAGGTACAGGGTCTACCTCGGAGAAGAGACATTGAATTCTCGATAGAGCTCGCACAAGGAGCGGTGCCGGTGTCTAGGACACCCTACCGAATGAGCACACCTGAGTTAGTGGAACTCAAATTGCAATTGAAAGAAATGATGGATAAGGGTTATATTCGACCCAGCGTGTCCCCATGGGGAGCACCAGTCCTGTTTGTGAAAAAGAAGGATGGCACCCTTATACTGTGCATAGATTACAAACAACTTAATAAAGTAACCATAAAGAACAAGTACCCCTTGCCCAGGATCAATGATCTATTAGATCAGTTGGGGGGTGCGTCTATTTTCTCAAAGATTGACTTGAGGTCGGGATACCATCAAGTCCGAATTAAGGGTGAAGAAATCCATAAAACCGCTTTCCGAACACGGTATGGTCACTATGAGTTTGTGGTAGTGCCATTTGGGTTAACCAATGCCCCTGCCACTTTCATGTGCTTAATGAACAATGTACTCAGTAAATTTTTAGATAAATTTGTACTAGTTTTTATTGATGACATATTAATCTACTCTAAGAATAGAGAAGAACATGAAGAGCATCTTAGACTTGTGCTGCAAGTGCTAAGAGAGCATCATCTCTATGCTAAATTCAGCAAATGTGACTTCTTTCAGAAGAAAATACATTACTTGGGACATGTTCTGTCTGAGGAAGGGGTAGCAGTAGATCCTGACAAGATCAGGTCTATCATGGAATGACCTACCCCAAAGGATGTCTCAGACATCAGATCCTTTATGGGATTGGCGAGATACTATAGGAGATTTATAAAAGGATTCTCCAAGATTGGTTGTCCAATCACTGCCCTCCAAAAGAAGGGGACAAAATTCATGTGGACACAACAATGTGAAGAAAGATTTCAAACCTTGAAACATCTATTAACCCATGCACCCGTGTTGAAAATCACTGACCTAGAAGCTGACTTCCTTGTGTGCACAGATGCCTGTAAGGAAGGGCTCGAAGGAGTCCTTATGCAGAAAGGAAGTGTGATATGCTATGAATCCCGAAAATTGAATGAACATGAGGTCAACTATGTGACTCATGATCTAGAACTGGCTGCCATAGTGCATGCCTTAAAAATGTGGAGGCATTACCTCTTGGGAAGAAAATTTGTACTTATGACAGATCACTGTGGATTACGGTATTTGTTCGACCAACCAAAGCTTAATACTATACAAGCTAGATGGATGGACCTCCTTAGAGAATTTGATTTTGAAATAAAATACATCAAAGGGAAGGAAAATAGGGTGGTCGATGCCCTTAGCAGAAGCATGAAAACAATTCACCTGGCAACGGTGAGTACCTATGAGACAAATGTCAAGAACAGAGTCATAAATGCACAAGAAACAGATTCCTTCGTTCAGACTATGAACCTATACCTACAGCAAGAACCCACTGGAGAAAAATATGAAGGCTACCAGATGATCGAAGGAGGTCTGCTCACTTACATATATAGACTGTACATTCCAAATCGTGACGACTTGAAGAGATTCATCATGGATGAACTACATAAAAGACCCTACACTGGTCACCCAGGATACCAGAAAATGATAACAGTCACCCAGAAATTTTTTTATTGGCTTGGATTAAAGAAAGACATAGACAAATATTTGGCCCAATGCATAGAGTGCCAATAGCTTAAAGCAGAACATCGACACCCAACAGGACTATTACACCCTTTACCCATCCCAGAATGGAAATGGGAAACCATCTCCATGGATTTTATCATTGGATTTCCAACTTCAACCAAACAGAATGACGCCATTATGGTAGTGGTGGATAGATTGAGCAATTCTTCTCATTTCAACCCCATCAAATCGACCTGCAAGGCGATAGATATCGCCCAGGTATTCATGAAAGAGGTATTCAAACTACACGGTATGCCGAAAGAGATAGCGTCTGACAGAGACACAAAATTTACTTCCAATTTCTGGAAATCACTGATGGTTGGTTTAGAGACCAAATTGTTGTTTAGCACCGCCTATCACACTCAAACTGACGGACATACAGAAAGAGTGAATCAAATATTAGAGGATATGTTAAGGATGCATGTAATGCATCAACCCAGAAAATGGGAAGACTACCTGCCATTGGTAGAATTTGCCTACAACAACGGCTACCAAGCATCCTTAAATATGAGTCCCTTTGAGGTCCTCTATGGTAGGCCGTGTAATACTCCAATCAGCTGGAGTAATCCTGTAAATAGGATTTCTTTTGGACCCGACATGCTGAGATAAATGGAATAGCAAGTGACTCAGATAAAACAAAATCTAAAGGTCGCTCAAAACTGACAGAAAAGTTGTGTTGATCAAAAGAGAACTCCAAGAGAGTTCAAAATGGGAGACCATGTATATCTCAGAATTAATCCCAGAAGGAGTTCCCTGAAAATGGGAGCTTGTGCCAAGTTGACACCCCAGTATTGTGGACCCTTTGAGATTCTAGATAGAGTGGGACCTGTAGCCTATCAGCTAGCACTTCCTCCCCAAGTAAAAGCACTTAATGTTTTCCATGTTTCATTATTGAAGAAATTTGTACATGATGCTAATCATATAATTGACTGGTCTTTGATCCAGGTGGAACCAGAGGGAGAATTTCTACCAGAACCCCAATGCATACTGGACAGAAAGGAAATCCCGCTCCGGAACAGAACCATTGCACAGGTCAAGGTGCAGTGGAAACATTTTGGCCCAGATGATGCTACATGGGAAATGGAGGATGCCATGAGGCAGGCATATCTGATTTTGTTTACTTATGTACATGCAATTCATGTTAGTAGATAAGAACATCGAGGACGATGTTCCTTTTAAGGGGGAGGGAATTGTAACACCCTGTTTCCCCCAGTTTGTAAAAATAACGGGACTGGCCAAGAACTATGGAAAACTCATAAATGTGAATATGTGATGTAAATGGACCTTGAGGAAAAGGTCAATGAATGTGAATAACCTTTTTAATTTTATTGCAGGACTGCTGAGAGGGTCTGTGTAGAAAAAGAGACCACGATGGTGGTGGAAGGCACCTGGAAAGGTGGCGTTAACTTCCACCAAGAACTAATACCGTATTTGGACTCCACTAGCCCAGAGAACCAAAAGCGGCACGCTGGCCCTGAATTAAATGACTCGTAGGCTGGTAGGTAGATGGCTTAATTAGGGATGGGGAGGAGAACCTCCTATCTGTAGAGCCATCATGACTGACTAGCGCGAGGGTAATCATGCCTCACGCAACCTCGCAAGAGGATAAGGCGTGGGGTAGAAGTGATTGCGAGGGGGGGGGCAGATGCGAGGGGAGAACTCTGGCATTACGCAGAGTGAGTGATAGCAGAGAAGAAGGATTGCAACCTTCGCTCCTAGTCACTGGCAAACGGAGACGCAGTCTCACAACATCGTGGTCTCAGTTCGTGGGTGGCTAGTGGTAAATCTGCTGGGAGTTGCTAAGACTACGGTTGGGTGGAAATGAGCACCTCTCTCAGCAGTTGCTTGACCCCTGGTGTTAACTCTGATAAGTGTTTTGCCTCTGGTACCTTGAAATATATGTATTCTGATAATTATTCTCATAAGCTGAGAAACTATGAATGTTTTCATTATAAGAATGTTTGTGTAGTATTTTGATCAGTACTAGTAATTGTATATGCTTATAACAAAAAAACCACGCATGGCTTATGTTGATAAATGAATTTAATTATGCATAGGTTGAACCATTTCAGACTTCCAACCCGTTCTCGGGAAGTTGTTTCCCCTTATCTGTCTCCAGGAATGCCCCGGAATATATCTCTTCATAGAGATTCCCTCCTTGGAAAGGTTTACCAAGAACCTGGAAAAAGGACTTGAATGTGCAAGTCTTAACAACCCTATACGAGGAGGAATGACCCTCTTAAAATCCTGAAGTAGCAATGTAGGAATAAGTATCGATCGACAGACGAGATCCCGTCAGAAGATCCATGGTCATTCACGACCTTTAGATTGACGAAAGAAAACAAGGGCATTGCATGCCTTGCCCCTTTTTCCTCTATCTTCGTGAATAGCGAGGAAATCGGGATCGTAGACCCCCAAGGTCCATGAGAACCTCTGGACCGTTGATTTTTCCATGTCCACGAAGTAGCGGGAGAGTGCACGACATGGGACAATTCTAAGCCGTTAGATCTTAGCTAGAACAAACCGACAGTTGTTGGATTTGTTAAGAGATGCATGAGGGTTAATCCCTCGTGAACAGGAGGTTGAAAGTCCCGACGAGAGGCATGGCCATCGGGATATCGACGTTCGTGAAATCGGGAGTCACGATGATACGAGATCAGGAATTTTCATAGTGAAAATTCTGGAATCAATCTGAGCCGTCCATCATAGGAGGACACGTGGGCAAGATCGGAAGCTCGTCGACACTTCGGAATATCAAAGGGCATATTTCCCTTGTGTTCGCAAGTCCCGAAATCCAGACTTGCGAACCCCCGAGATGGCAGCGTGTGGTTAAGTCTCGATTAATGGATGAAATCCTTTCAGAGGATCCAAGATTGGTAACAACCGTTAGATGTGGGGAAGGATCATGGACGATAGTACCTCGACCCCTCTCCATCCTTGCAAAGCAATGCACGAATGTGATCCTTTCGGAGGATCCAAGGTCTGTAATGACCGTTAGATTTGAGGAAGAGACGTAGGCATTAATGCCACGACCCCTTTTTACTCTTGCAAGAAAGGAAGAAATCAGGACCGTAGACCCCATGATCCATGGAAGCACCTGGCCCGTCCATCGGAGGGACACGTGGTTGTCGGTCGACGCTTCGACATTTCGACACCCGGGAAACCAAAGGGCAAGGACCCTTGTCCTCGCGAGTCGTGAAATCTCGATCACCGAAATCCTGAAATGGCGTGAGGTGTGAATGAGGTTAAGGAAAGCCAGGATTTGATCATGATCATTGACCATCCCGAAAATATTCATGATCGTTGATCTTGGTTGAAGGTCATCGTCGTCCATCAGAGGGACACGTGGCTGCTGGTAAGCGCTTCGACGTTTTGGCACCCGGG
Source organism: Picea engelmannii (assembly GCA_009831015.1). Lineage (NCBI taxonomy): Eukaryota > Viridiplantae > Streptophyta > Pinopsida > Pinales > Pinaceae > Picea > Picea engelmannii. The sequence continues at coordinate 781,374 of ML788601.1, forward strand.
AAACCAAAGGGCAAGAAACCTTTCCCTCGTGAGTCGCGAAATCCCCATACCCGAAATACCAATGTGCTTGGTAATAGAAAAGAGAAGTCCCGAAGGGATCTGGAACGTCCATCAAGGGAGACGCGTGGTGAGCGATCAGAGTCCAGGGAAAGTCCCGAACTCCCATGGACCATTGGATCCACACTATCAAGAACCATTGATCTCCTACATGGATCCCCATACCGGAATTCAGATATTTACATGACATCCGTTTTTGGGATCGTTGCATCTCGAATCCCCGGGCACCGAAATCCCAAAAGGATCCAAACCGTCTGATCAGGGGAGGCTTACAGCCGTTGATCTCCCTTTGGAGGGAAACTTGGGAGACTTTGTGGTTTTTCGGGGATTTGAATGAGAAAGGAAGAGGTCACGCATCGCGATTTCCAAAATAGCAAAAAGTCGGTAAGGGCTTTGTCGGTTTAAGCGCGTGGTCACGAGGACAAGACCCAAACATGAAACTTGTACTCGCTAGCCCTTTCAGGGTTCGGCGCTTCGCTGTGTCGAGGTTTGCAGAGTCGAGTGACTCGACGTTCCGGAAGCACTAAGTCGCGAAGTGTGAAAAGACGTCGTGCTGATTCGGTCCATAGTCGTGAACTACAATCATATGGAGGTGGAAAAAGGAAAGAGATAGCCTCCACTAAGCCTCGTAGGACTTCGGGGATTCTGATTGTTGAGAAATCAACAAAAAAGTTTGATTTGCGCAGTGGGTGTGTGACACCTGTCAGTAACATATGTCTGCCATGTGTCCACTGACCTATCTGCCACCTGTACGAGTGTGACAGGTGTCACCCTTTCAATGGTGACACGTGCACCTCCGGGTTGGTCCATATCAGTTGTATAATCTACCCACTGTGCCTCTTCCACGTGTCATGATGCCACGTCAACATGATGATGTCAGCGTTGACTTTTTGGATTGTTGACCACTTTTTCCCTGTTTTAAAAAATGGTCAAAGTGCGATAACGTTTGCATACAACGCTCGTTTGAGAAAGTAAATATATCGCCGGAACCAGTGTGACGAGCCGGTCGCAATGGAATTGGTTTCATCTGATTATGAAAAATTTCATTTTTGAGCCTGTTCTAGACCTGTGAAGCCTCCTGAATCTGATTCTGGATCAGATGACATGGAACCACATTTCAGGTGACATGGCATAGGTGACATGGAATTCCATAGTGACATGCCACATGGGAAGAGTGGCAGGTGTGATAAAGTGATGGATGACGTGGAGTCATGATGGATGGGGTGTCGGTCGATCCATGAGATAGTAGTTTCGGGGGGTCCCTTGGTTGTTTTGGAAAC
>ML788601.1:782830-804326 GCA_009831015.1 Picea engelmannii
TATTTTGGACCCCCCCCCCTCTCTATTAATGGTTGACAAGTTTGGGGGGGGGGGCGCTGAGAAATATGACCACGGTTGTCGATCTAAATATTTAGCCAAATTTAAAACAAATATCCCCAAAAATATGCCCTAAAAATATGCCAAAAAAAAACAAAAAAATAACACATTTAAACTAAACTTTAAAAAATCTAATAAAGTTTTTTCAATTCGAAAAACATTCGCTATATAATTTATGATATATCTTTCATATTTAAAAGTTTCTAAATAACCCATCATATTTTCATATTTTGCTTCATTTAGAATCATTTAATACAAACAATCTCCCAGAAAAAAGATTCCTGAGATATATTTAGTTGCAGGTCAAATATAATGTAAATTAGTACATAAATTGGACTTTTTAAAGATTTTTTTCTATTAACTCTTGCATTAATGAATTAAGTGATTTACTGTTAGAATGGTATGCTTTTTGTAATTCTATTGGCTTCCCCACATCTGCCACACATTGGCCATTTAGTTTTTAATACAGGTCATGGCATTCCTGGAATAGAGATTAACTCTATATATACTGATTTGAAAGGAGAAGTAATACAGGTCACGGTATTCCTAAAATGGAGATTAGTTATACACAATGATTTGAAAGGAGAAATATTGATCTTTGATCCGCATATGACCTTCCCCACCACAGAGTTCCCCTGTTGCCTCCTTCCTCTTGAGTGCTTTCAGAGTCGTTTGCATCTATGAATATCTCTGGTCAGAGAATTGTTCATTCTATCTATGTCAGTTGATACCTCACGGCTTGTGAGAAACAGTAAAATCAATCCATCCATCCATCTGTTAAATCTCCTTACTAACAAAGTGAATAGAAGTTGAACGAATTTGGTAACCATGTTCCTTACAAATAGCAGTGGTAGCCCATCCTAGCTCCCCTATTAATCAACAATTTTTGTCGGTGATATAATTTTTCTATTTTTATACTATAATTTGTTTTATATTTTTCTAATTAATATAATATTTTGTTTAAATTTATGTAAGCTCCTTAGCTCCATTCTCATGGTAATTTATGTTCACTAAAGTGACAAAATTATCTACTAATCATATTTTATCTCTAGTATCATTTTTATATCTTCCTTTTTAATACATCCATTTCACACAACACATCACATTCCAATCACCACTTTGTAGCTATCATCAATAGCTCTTCACAAATTACATTCCTAATCACCACTTTGTAGCTATCATCAATAACTCTTAACAAATTGCCATATGCTGAAAATCATATTTGTTTTATTTATAGTGTTATTTTCTTTACACATGTCTTGGACAATAGCACATTTCACAACCTCTTGCACTTTGTGCATTTTTAAGCAAATTGTAACTCTTCAGGTTGAATTTCTCTTCCATCCTCTAGTTCAACTTATCTAATTTCTCTTTTAAGAATAATGATAATTGGAAAAAAAAATTATTAAAATTTAACCACATAGATTTTATTATCAAGAATAGGTTAATCGGTGATTGTAATACCCCAAGGTTGATTCTCGGTTGGAAATGTACATATGTTTTATAGGATAGGGAGCCATGATATTTTAGGCCAGAGTGATTTTGTATATATGTTTTGAGGCCAGAGTGTTTGTGTGATTTAGGCCAGAGGGATTATATGATGAAAGGACAATGAGCCTAGCAAATGTGATATGTAATCACACTTGGATTTATTAATAACATACATCATTGTTGCAGACCCATCAGACAAAAAAAAATATGGGGGGATAGAAATCCACTAGAAGAAAAGGGGGCTAAGGGTCTAGGAAGAGGGGCTAAGTTAAGGGGGCTTAAGGCAAGGGAATAATATAATATATTATTCCTAAAGTCTAAATTATGTGATATATTTTATCATAAGTTCCTAAAGGTGGGGAACATATCACCAAGTGGAGTCAATGTAATTCCTAGCATGACAAATGTCAAGTTGGGAACATGCATACATAATGTGGGAACTTCGTGTAACTTTCAATCATTCTCATCATTCTCACAATCATTCTTTCCATTCAGTAACTCACTCCATCTATCAGTCATACCTATGCTTGGGAGAGCTATGAAGTTGATTGTACCCAGTAATTCCTTGGTAATATGGGATGAAGAAGCAGGTTGTTAGGCCTGTGAGCATTCTCTCTGGGTGAGATAACTTCTTGGAATTATTTCCCTGTGTGTTAGGCTAGTGTGCATTGCAATTCTTAGAGCATCCTTATGTTCTAGGTGCTACAGAGATTTAAGAATTCATGTTTGGCTTGTTGGTGAAGCCCTAGAGGGAAGTGGGATAGCCAAAGGAATGTTGAGAAGAGAAGGGGTACACTTCATGGGGTGGGACAGGTTGTGGGGAATGAGAGGTTGTGAGATAGGAATGGTTTTTGGAGTTGGCACCTTGGCTTGAGCTTAATTGTGTTGTCTGTTAGACGTTATTTTGGATTAGGAAGTCGCTGCCCTAATGGAGTTTTATCCCCAGCTCGGGGGTTACCTACTGTTGAGAGATTATGAACAACAAAGTCTATGGTTGGGAGGAATGTATGAGGCTTGCAACTAGACAATGATTTACAACAAAAGATAAGTGTATTTTATGTGTTTTTTATGATTGATGTGTGATTTTATGTTATTTCTATTACGATATTACTATTATATTTATGCTTGAATATTATATGTTTTTAGGATGCATGTGTGTTCACATGCAGAGAATATTTATTAATTAAATGGTATCAAAGAGGAAACTTTTTGTGTGTCATAGCCCAAATTGGGGTTGGAGGATGTTACATTTTGATATCAGAGCCACAAGTTCAATATTGACCTGCATGGGCCAGAGACAGAGCGCTAAAGCTGAATTTGCAGGGTTAAAGTTCGAAGGATGCCTGCAATATGTTTGTTCAAATTTTCGTAAGGGAAACTTCAGAATTTCCCTATAATTTTGGGAAAATTGAGCTCAGGGGTTTTAAAAATCCCAATTTTAACCCCTAACTGAATGTTTCTATGCCATAAATCAACTGAATTTCAAAATTGTAGAGAAACCATGGCGGATTTGGGAGAAATTAGGAAAATCCTCAATTTATAAGCGAAAATTCAATGGGGATTTGACACGGGGATGCCAAATTAGTAGTGCATAGGTTTAATCCACATGAAAAGGGACGAAAATTGGTCACAACAATCTTAAATTCGGAGTTTCATGGAGGCTCTGGAAGAAATATTGAAAATTGGGTGTTTTTGGAAAATTGGAAAATTCAAATATTTTGAAATTTTGGTCAAATTGAGAATTTTTCCATATGGTGATGTTAGTGATGACATTGAACCACATTTCAGCTGACGTGGCAGAGGTGATGTGGAATTCCATGGTGGCATGCCACAAGGGAATATTGGAAGGTGTGATAAAGTGACAGGTGACATGGAGCCATGGTGGATGGGGTGTCGGTCGATCCATGAGATAGTGGTTTTGTGGGGTCCCTTGGCCATTTTGGAAACCAACTGGAGCAGGGGGGAGGGGAGGTGAGGGTAAAATAAATAGGAGGCCACCATCTCACCGAGCTAGAAACCAAGCAAGATCTGTATTTCAGACCCGCCCCCCGCCCTCCTATTAATGGTCGACAATATGGGGGGGTGGGGGGAGAAATATGATCGCAGTGGTCGATCTACCCTGAACCCCCACCGTTCTCCATTGTCCGATCGAAGGGACAAGAAGGTACATGTGTCCCAAGGAAAAATTTTGTGGGATGGGGAACTCCCATCCCTATGACCAATAAAAAGGTGCCACGTGACACCTACGTTGTGGGGCCCAAAAGGTAAGGGAATGTGTGTCGTGCGGAGGTGGGAGAAGAAGTAGGAAGTAATAGAGGGTATTGAAGGATGATGTGGCAAGTATTGGTAGGCCACAAGGTTTACTTGGCATCATCTTGGGGTGCCAGGTGGACCTAGGACACTAGATCAATATCCAGGTCAATAGAAAACAATGAAATTTGCCAGAAAAATTTGGTGTTTTCCAAGTCATTATCTTGTAGACCGTTTTTGAAGGCCTAAACAACGTTTTTAGGCAAACAAAAACCATGAGAACAAAGTGTACCTTTGGTACACTCTGAAACTCAAATGAAATAGCTCAAGCAAATCTTTCCAATAAGCTGATATGTTCGTAAAACAAATCTTGTATGAGGAAGTTACAAGCTAAACAATGCAAGGTAAAAATTAGGCACCAGTTTACTCTAGAGGCCATAACTTCCTGCTCAGAAATTAGTTTGAGGCACAAGAGTAGGATATGGAAAGATATTGAGCCATAGATAGAAGCCATGGATCTAGATTGAAATTTTAGGTACCCAAAAGTGCACATGATGAGAGGGAAGATTCTTGTAGCATTTAGTACTAAAAGAGGAAATTAGTCGAAACTTCGGCAGGTTGTAATTAGCATCCTGAAGCTTGGATGAAGGTGAAAATTGGAAAAAAATTTCAAAATGTGATCATGAAGAAACCCAATTGAGCTTCTGTTAAATTTCCAAAGGAGTAGGTGTAAGGATGCATAAACATATCTAAAATTACACTCGGTGGAAAAGTGTACAAAATGAGTAAATGGGTAATGATCAAATGAATATAACATTATTCTTAAGACTTGCAATTGAGCAAGGAAGTAGCCATTGGAAAGATATCGGATAGAAGAATCTATATATTCACCCAAAAATGTGAATTGAGCAGTAGAATTCATAAGAAAACAAAAAGAATATTTCAGGTGCATTTAAAGGGCAGAATGGTGCCTAATTTTATAGATTTCTTAAATTATTGTGGTCTAACAAATCCTATTGCATGCACATTTTGCAGAGTTAAGGGAAAATAGCATAGATCAAAATCATCAATGAGATCAGAGACATGGAAAATGCACAGAGAACATACAACCATGAAGATGAAGTTATGGGATTGTATGTCAGCATGGCATGGAGAAGGCAAAGAGGAGAGTATAAATTTGGTAGAGACTATAAAGAGTATGCAAAGATATGTGCTACGCTATAAAGTTGATAATGAGAAGTTTCAATTTTCACATGAAAATCTATGTGACTAATTTCAGATCTGAAAATTGCTTCCTAGTGATCTAACAATAAACCATAGTTGTTATCACTGAAGAATTTTACACTAAAATTATTAACTAAAAAGTATAACAGTGGAAACAACAAGATCAAAGATTAATGATCAACACATATGAGACACAAAATTTATATTCTGTAACTTTATCAATCCAAAATATAAGGACAATTTTGTCCTTCCAAAACCACAAAATATCAACAAAATACCCAGGACAAATCCCAACTTGCAAATCTGCTACAGACCACCTGTGCGACTTGTTGATGTCACCTATATTGTTTTTGACGTCATCTTGTACAGAATTTCTCATGCTCAGAAACTTTGTTCGAATGTATGTGATTCACCCTTATGCAACATGCTTACATGTGTGACTGTGCCAAATGCATCTCGTGTATACGTGATTCACCTTACTGCAACTCGCGTACATATGCAACTTTGCTCACTACAATCCATGCACATGTATGAAAAACTCGGTTTTCTTCACATATGCATCCTTCCTCACTTCCCACATATGATCTAGAAACCCTAGGCCAGATTTCCTAGGTGCATAAATCTCCTTACCTCAATTGTCATACTCCCTAGCACAAGGAATTACTCACTTATGCTAACTTCGTGATACCACAATGATAAAATGTTACAATGACTTTTATCCTTTATATACAAGTAGAATGAGTGAGTTTAAGATCCCTTCATAAACTCAACAATTAATTAGAATATTTTATTCCTCTTTGTGAGTGTGACACCCCATCACAAGACCACAAATCCCATAAACTTGTCCATGAGGCCGTAGCCTCATTCTAGGGTTGATTTCACCAAAACAAAAGGATAATTTGGTGCCAATGAAGATTCCCACATGCCTGAAACCTTGGCCTCTTGTGGGAATACCTCCTGAAGATACAAAATCAACACTTCTCTTAGCAAGGGAGGTATTCTCCACCACTCCCGGTAGAAAAAATTCCCATTCACTAGGGGTTTGGTGAGAATATATACAATCTTCTCATCTGTGGAAAATTTTTGGAGCTTCATTTCTCCCTTCTATACTTTGTCTCTGATGAAGTGATATATGATCTCAATGTGTTTTGACATGTTGTGAAATACTGGGTTCTCTGAGAGCTTGATACAACTCTGATTGTCATAGTGAATCATGGTGGGCTCCAACTCTTGGCCAAATAATCCTACAAGAATTTTGCAAAGCCAAATAGCCTCACAACTCACATGTAACATACCCAGTTTAATTCATTCTTATGTATATATAATATGTGGCTACGGCTAAACAATGTAATATGTGAATTGTATTTCCTTGTTTATTTAATAAAAATGTGATGCCAACTGCTAAGGGGATATGGACAAGAGATTGGGGATGAATTAATCCACAAGAGGGGGGAGTGTCTAGGATAATGGACAAGAGGGGTCTAAGGGGAAAATATCCATGTATATGGATTTAACACATTTTCCTGAATTTTTTATTATATATAAACATTTCCATTTCTGATTGAGTGTTCCCAAAGTCAATCATTGAACACATGTAAGAGGGTGGGTGTGAGTGGTCACATCCCAAAGTTATTGGGCACATGGGGTTTGAGTACAACCATCTTGGGGAAGAGTGTGAGTCAAGAAAGGTAATCCAAAGAGAGGAAACTCGTATGGGCCGGGACAACAAGATTTAGTTAGTCAAGTTTGTATGTGGAAAGCAAGCAAATAGAAAGAAAAAAAGATTGAAGATGATACAAACATGGAGGGTAAATTCTAGAGCACGTTGGAGCGTAATTGGAGCAATTTGGAGATGGAAAAATGAAGATCCAGGTGCAGGCTGTCAAGCCTGAAGAGTGAACTCTTGTGTGAGTTACACTGAAACAAAAAGTGTTTGTTGTTGGTTTTTTCATAGTTTTCCTAGAAAAAATTTCCCTTGAGTTCCCAGCTAAGATATTCCTTGCTACCTATGCTAGAGAGACCTTGATAAAAGAATTGTGTTATAAAAACAGAATCGCGGAGCAATAAAATAAAATAAAAAATGTAGAAATAAAACACAGAAGATACACAATACAATGGAGACATAGATATGCGTGGTTCAACCAGTGTGAGCTACGTCCACCAGAGAAATTACCAGGTCCTTTTTTATTATCCAACAAATGAAGGGATACAACCTACAACACACACATTGTAACTTCCCCTTCTTTCTCTCATAGTCTCCTCTCCCAGAATACAATATTCGCAATGATACATAGTCACAATACTTTTCCCTCATAAAAGAGGGTTTCCTTCTAGGGAAAAAAACCCTAACATAACTTCTACTGTCAAATCCGTGACCTTATAATGAATGATCCAAATTTACTATGAAATTACAATATACATTTACAAGGATAATTTTCCTCCCAAGGATCTCTTGCCCCCAAACCCCATAGGGGGAGAAAGTCCCCCTGCAACCCCGCTACGTGGAGGGGTGTACAATATTCTTGGGTGTATAGTCTTCATGGGGTATAAACACGGCTGAAAAACAAAGACCTATGAATCAGGAAAATAATCAAGCCCCACATCCAACAATCTCCCACTTGGAGACTGATCTCAATAACTCCATCGTTGTTGTATATGTTGGACTATGATCCTTCTTGGACCTGGAAAATTTCTCATCTTCACATTCATACTTGAATACCAACTGAAATTGAGTAGGAGCTCAGTTTATCCCTGGTTACTCCCTTTGTTAACATCTCTGCAAGATTTTGGCTAGTATGTATCTTTTCCAACTTCAAATGTTCATCTTCCAAGGAAGATCATATGAAATGATACCTAAGATGTATATTCTTAGTCTTCTAATGGAAGGTTGAGTTCTTTGCAACATGAATGGCACTCTCACTGTCATAGTACATCCTACTATTCTCCTTCTCTTTCCCAATTCCTCCATAAACCTCTGTAAAAATTTTGCTTTTGTTGTTGAAAGTGAGACAACATTTTGTAGTTTTGAAATCCAATTTATTGTTGTTCCACCTATAGTAAAAACATACCTTGGGGTGCTCCTCTTGCTATATTTATCACCTGCCATATCTGAATCAGCATATCCCTGTAGAACAATGTCTGAACCTCCAAAACATAATGCATGAGTAGAAGTACCTCTCAAATACCTGAGAATCCACTTTACTACCTCCCAATGTTATTTACCTGGATTGTTCATATACTTTCTCACAACTCCCACTGCATGTGCAATATATGGACTTGTGCAAACCATCACATACATCAAGTTGCCAACTACTGATGAATAAGGGACCCTGTACATGTATTCTATCTCCTCCTATGTATTGGGACACATTTCCTTGGTTAATTTGAAATGGTTGGCCAAAGGTGTACTAACTGGTTTTTCATTATGCATTCTAAACCTCTCCAACACCTTCTCTATGTACTCACCCTGAGACAATGTCAATTTGCGATTTTTCTCGTCTCTTGTTATTCTAATACCAAGGATTTTCTTTGCAATACACAAATACTTCATCGCAAATGAATTATCTAATTTATTCTTGAGAACATTTAGATCCTACATATTAGACCCTACAACAAGCATGCCATCTACATACAATAGAAAGATAATATAGCTTCCATTTTCTAGCCTTTTAAAATAAACACAGTGATCAAAATGACATCTACTATAACATTGTTTTGTCATAAACCAATCAAACTTCAAATATGATTGTATTGGAGCTTGTTGTAGGCCATACAATCTCTTATTCAACCTGCATACCAAATTATCCTTTCCTTTGACCTCATATCCCTGTGGTTACTGCATATAAATATCTTCCTCCAAATCCCCATGGAGAAAAACTTTCTTTTTGTGCAAATCTCTTTACAACAAGTCTCACCTTGTGCCTCTTTTTTCCTCCATATTCTTCCTTCAACTTGTAAACCCATTTATTCTGCAATGCTCCTTTTCTTCCAGGAAACTAAACCAAGACCCAAGTCTAGTTATTTACCAAGGAATCCATTTCCTCTTTCATGCCTTGTTCCCACTTCTTTTTAGTGTCTACCCGCATTACATATTCATAACATTCTGGTTCACCAGAATCAATCAACAATAAATAATACAATGAAGGAGAGTGTCGTTCAGAGGGTCTACTTAACTTGATAGATCTTCTAACAACACTTGTAGGGGTTTGAGGTACCCATTTCTCATGTTGTTGTACATTTTGATTTTCTCGTACCTTTGGAATTACTTTTTTAGTGATCTCATCAAGCACTGTGTATTCTGGTTTTTTTTTTCCTGTTTATTTCCTTGCATTTGTACATGACTTTCTCATTGAATATGACATCTCTAATCCTAATGATTTTTTTATTTTCATAATCCCATAAGAGATAACCAAAATCATTAACATTTTATCCAATAAAGGTACACTCCTTGGATTTTTCCTCAAGATTTGTTCTATTTTCTTTATCAATGTGGACAAATGCTTCACAACCAAAAGTCTTCAAAAAAGAATAGTTTACCTTTTTACCTGTCCATGCCTCCTATGGAATTCCACCATCCAAAGTGCTTGAAGTTCCTTTGTTTATTAAGAAAACAATGATATCTACAACATCTTCCCATAACTGTAAGGGAAACCCAACATGCAATCTCCTACTCCTTGCACACTCGATGATTGTCTTGTTCATCCTTTCTGACACACCATTTCCTTGTGGTGTTCCTAGAACTATCTTCTCTCTACAAATCCCATGGTATGAACATTAATCATCAAACTCATTGTTGCAATATTCACCTCCATTTTATGATCTGAGACATTTCAACCTTTTTCCTTTCTCATTCTCAACCAAAGCTTTCCATTTCTTAAAAGTATCAAAAACATTAGATTTTTGTTTGCAATAAACCCAAGTTTTTCTAGTTGCATCATCAATAAAAGTAACATAATAACGAGAGCCACAAAGAGTTTATACCTGAGTTGGTCCCCATACATCTGTATGCACAAGCTCTAACCTTTCACTCTTCTTTTCTTTTCCGACTCTGAGAAATCTGACTCTCTTATGTTTTCCATAAACACAATGCTCATATAAATCCACATCAATTTGTATAAGATCTAGCAAAAAAATTATTTTTTGAAGTATCTGCATCCCCTTATCACTCATGTGTCTAAGCCTATGATGTCACAATGTTGTATCCACTCCTATAGAATCTAAAGAGATAGAAGAATCAATATTACTAGTACATAAATATAATGTACCTACCTTCTCTCCTTTTTTTGTCACCAGTGATTCTTTGGTGACATTCCACGCCTTATCTGTAAATATAGATATACAACCTTCACTTTCCAACTGAACTATTGAAATTATATTTTTCCTTAGATTTGGAACATGTCTTACCTCTTTCAACACCCATTGGTCTCCATTCCTTTGCTTTATTTTTACCTTTCCCATTCCAACAATTTTGCATGGTGCATCATCACCCAAATGAACCTGTCCAAAATTGCCTTGAAAAAAATATAGAAAATGTTTCTTATGGGGTGTGGAATGAAATGAATCCCCTGAATATACTACCCAATACTCCAAAATATTATCTACATAAATAATCAAATCATCTTGTAACACATAACATGTTACATTTTCTTCCTGCTTTTTCTCCTATTGTCCATCTCTTTGTTTCTTTAGAGCTCTGCAGTCTTTCTTCAGATGTCCTTTCTTCCCACAATTCCAACATTCTATCTTTCCCATTTTGGATTTGGATCTTCCCTTCCTAGAATTCCCACGGTTCCCTGATCCCTTTCCTCTATCCTTTTGTCTTCTCCTATTCTCCATGTTTAACGCATTACCTGATGTCTCACCTGTGCTTTTTCATTGCATTTCCTCGCTAAGGATAACACCAACAACATCATCAAATTTTAAAGTGTTTGAACTAGAGACAGAGTTACTTACATCCATGACCAAGCCATTCCAACTTTCTAGAAATGAGCACAAGATTAGAAGAGCCCTAACCTCTGTTGGATCATGTTATCATTGATGCCAATGGTTTGATTGATTGATGTCAAGTGATTGATTGATTCCAAAGGATTTATTGATTGATGATTGATGTAATGTAATATGTATTGTCCTTGATGAGAATGCATAGATGAATATGGATCAATGACTTCTCATTGATATGATGAATATGAATGAATGAGTTGTCATTGATACATGATGAAGATGGATCGATGTGGTTTCATTGGTATTTGATGCATTGTTGGGAAAATGTATAGATGAATCATTATTGTCTTATCATGATTGATAAGGTGCACAAATGGATGAACTCCAAAGTGGTCCCCTTATGGTGAAATCCTTCACAGGAAGATGCTTTGCAGATTGAGTTATACTAGAAGAATGGTTAGAGGACCCATGCTCTCATTATTGTCTTATAATGATTGATAAGGTGCACAAATGGATGAACTCCAAATTGATCCCCTTATGGTGAAAGCCCTCATGGGAAAATGATTTGCGGATTGAGTTATCCTAGAAGAATGGTTGGAGGACCCATGCTTGTATGTGGAATAATGAGATGAAGATCAAGGAAATTGTCGCTGAAACTATTGTTGTGCTACTTATATGTTTAGTATAATGCACTCATTAATTATCAATCCACCATTCATAATCAACAGAGTTGCAATACACCAGTAAGAAAGGTAATTCTAATGTCATGACTATAGAACTATTCTAGACTATGCATGCTGAAAATAAAGCAAACTAGAAAAACAAAACATGGTTGTCTTTCACAGAGAGGCTATCTACTCCATTATGGCACATGCAAGTATGAGATGGAGTTCTTTTGATAGATCAACTCTGCTATTTGACCCAGAACGCTAACTATGCAATCATGCTTCTGAAAGGGAAATCACACATCAATCATCACTCATCAATCATCGAGACATAGTATGGGTAGTTCAATAGTCAATATACTGAGTATGTTGTGGTTCACAATGTGTTGTTGTAAACTTCACTAGTTCTCCATCAATTATGTCTGACTATTGCTGCCAACATTCATGTCCATGAAACAAAATCAAATTCATAAAAACATAAACGGAGCATATGCAAAACAGAGTAAGTAAAGATCTCTATAAAATCGAAACCTAAACTAAACTATACTGGTATCCTCTAAAAGGATCAAAGCTTCAACTAATCTAACATTTATACTATTGAAATCAACTACAAACATTAATCTATAAGGATGTTGACCTTTGTTGGTAAGTGGGCCCTTGCCGCTTCAACAGATCAACGACTGGAATTTACAGTAATCTTGTGTTCGATCCACACATTACTCTTACCCAAACTTCAAGACATAGAATTAAACTATGCTAACAACTTAACTCACATTCATTCATAAATGATCAAGACATGGAAATAAATGACATCCTTCTATTAAAATTCAACTCAGAATATGTTCTACAATATGTAACGCTGCTTCACATGCTAGATTATACTAACTCTCTACTACCTCCACCATCCTTGTCATGACTATTTAAACAGTCTTAGTCATGAAACACAAGGAGGTGAAATCTTTAGAAAATCATTCAATTGTCAAATTTATATATTCGATTACATATTTTAAGCTTCATTCTCATGACACAAAGTGTATGAGGATGAAGCAATATATAAACAAGCTTATCATAACCTTGCTAGAGCTTTAATGATTTAGCAAACATCCAACAATTATCTTTGCTACGATCTGGAGCTAAACTTGGTATATTTTGCTTCCTACATTGGTACTGGATCGTGACAGGTGAGATTCGGTAAATGGTACCGAATCAGAACAGTGCACAAGTAGTTGGTACCGGACTAGAACAGTCTGCGACCGATGGTACCAGATCGTGACAGTGAATGGTTCAGTACTAGATCTGAATTGAAGGTGCGCTTGGTACCTAATTTAGACAGTGGAAATATGGCACATAAGTACCGGATGGCTAAGATGGTATAGAAAGGATGGACTCATCTAGAGGTCAAAGGTTACACATGGAAAATTAAAACATTAGTACATGAAACGTTTAGTCTCCTAGCTCAATAAACCACAAAACTGCATGAATTAATTATACTTTACCTTATGACCTCATCAATGGCTAATGGTAGTGTTCTTTGTCATTTATCCAAGCTTGGGTAAGCCAAAAAGGTATAGATGAGGAGTATAATAGGGTAGTGGGGATGTCAATTTAGAGGCTCAACATTCCCCCATGCCAAAACCATTGCATGTCCTCATGCAACTGAAACAAACCCAAAATTTTTCAAAATTTGAGACTCCATTCTTTACTTCTATGGATCATTAATGTTGATGGCCGAGGATTCATCTTTCAACTCCCTTTTTATGACCCTAATGTATTGTAAGAGTCTTAGTACCTTATTGAGATTATTAGAAGTCTCTTCATGGTCATCTTGAAGTTGTTGGTTGGTTGCCTTCAGTTGTTCATTTTCCTTTTTGATATACATGTCCAATAGTTGGTATTCCTTCACTTCTTGTTTGAGTTCTTGGTTTTGTTTTTGCATCTCCCCAATATTTTTCTTCATGTGTGTTTTTGTTAAGGTCCTTGTTGACTCCATTGTTTTTGGATGGATGTATTCTCTTTCCTCCACTTCCTCCCTCATCCCACATAAAGTAATAGTGACTTATTCCTCAGTCACGCTAGGGATGTCATCCTGGACTAATAGGTCTTCAGAAGGGGAGGTAAGATCTATTGGATATTCATGCGTATGAGGATTGACAACTGCTTTTCCTTTATTTTCCATGCTCCTTGTGGTTCTTTTACAAGGGGGTACTAGATCAGGGATGCTCACAAGCTTTATTTTCTTCTTTTCTGTTTGTGGAATGGTTACAGGGGATTGTTCTATAGACTGTTCACTTTTATTTTATGAGTTATTCTTCTCTTTCCTCACATTTTTTGTCTTATGACCCTTCTCCTCAAGTGCTATTGTTGAAGTCTCCTCTACTAATTTGGTTTTACCTTTTGATTCTTGACTTTTAAAAATATTATTGACTGTGGAAGAGGGCCCTGCTTGTTTACTAGATTGATCATTTTGGCTCACTGTTCTGGATGATGATGGAGTTACCTTATATTTCTTGACCTTTTTCTTTTGAGGTTCCTTATCTTTCTCTGGAGCAAGTTGGGCTTCCTATATAGGTTTGTTTTCTGTGGGAAGGTGTTGAGTGATGAGGATTTTCCAGCTAATCCTTTGCTTCCTGATTTCATGTATAACTAACATCTTAATAAGACCTTGATGGTAAATTCTAGTCTTCTCAGTTTTGGATAGGGATTTGACACCTCTTACCATCTTGTTCAGACTCATCCATAAAAAATATGGAAAATCAATTTTAGGGCCTCCTTCAAAGTGTAATAGAAGCCTAAGATGATATATGAAGGTTACATCATACCTATCCTCACAAGTGAGGAATCGTTGAAGACTAGAAAACATTGGATGATATTCTTCCTTGATATAGTTCCTAGGAATCCCCTTTTTCCAATCAGGATGTTGATGGTCTTCTTTAAAAAATTGTTGGAACATTTCCTTGTTGATTCCTACTCCTTTGAAATACTTGGCTCCTCTGTTAGGTAATCACATGGCTTCCCTTAAGGTTGCTTCATTGATTGTTAGTTGCAGATTGTCTATGTGCGCAATCTCTCCATCTTAACCCTGAATAAATGTGTGAGATACCTTCTCATGACAGCCTGTGAATTTCTCCAAAAATGGAATCTATCCCGCTCTAGAATACTTCTCTCTACACAGCTAGAACTCCTCGATATCTCTATAAATATGGAAGACCAGTTCATGTCTACTTACAACCATCTGTATAAATTGTGAGAAAAAAAAAATCGGGCTGTAGCACAAGGATTTAGTCAGTTGATGAGGGTAAGGGTTTGGTACCGGAGATCGTAGGGAGGAGTAAGCTTGGAACTGAAGAAAGGTTGGTAACGGAAAAAAAACTATGGTGATGGTGTCGCTAATTCAGATGGTGAGTTTAAGTAAAGATGTAATAAAGGAAAATTAGGACAAGATGAGGCTCATTTGGATGGCTTCGCCACCCAAATAAGCCATTTCATTTCTGACCGTTAATGCAATGATGGGGACGGAACGTTGGGTGTCGAAGCATTATTGTTGTTAGGTGATTGGACTTCTGAGTGGTAAATTTTGATGTTGAATCGTGGCTTATGACATGAGATACGTCCGTGATTGCTTAAGGACGAAGCATGTTCGTGGCTCATCATTACTAGACATGCTCCATATTCACTCTTTTGACGTGATTTTACCTTCAATCATTTTCAAGTGCTTATGTGATGAGAGGATTGATTAAGGTTATGCATATGGGTATGAGGGAAGTGATAGTTAGGTGCATGGTTTTAATATTAAGGTCATAAGATCTAGTATACGTTTTCATACCTCTTGTAGTTTTATAAGCAAAGGAAAATAAATAATACCATCTTACCTTTGTTTTTACCATTGTATAATCAATACCCATAGCATATGTGTCTACCTTTTTATTTGAAGCTTGCAGATTGTCAAAGTTCATCTTTTTAGGCTGGAGTTTTCTGGAAGCTTGGTACCGGAATTTCCTGTACTTCATAAGACTTCTTTATTATGTGCTTGTATTCTTTTGTGTCTGGTTATGTAGTTTTATAGGGTGAACCTGTTGGTTTTTGAGGATGAGGTGTGAGTCTGAAAAAAGAGTTCTAAAAATATCTCTTTGAACCTCCCCCATGCCGAGGATGTTGCATATCCTTATGCAAGAAGATCTAACATCCTGTATCATAATGGAAGAAAAATGATAAGAGAAAAGAAACCAAATCAAATTCCAAAAGTACATTTATCACCTAGCATATGATCACATGCCTAACAATTTTGAAATTGCCTTTCTTTTGATGACTTATTGACAAGGGTAGCATTCAGCAGTGAAGACAGGGAGGTGTTTATATTTTTGTTGGAAGAATAGATCCAACCTAACTTGCTTCAGAGATTTACTATCATTAGATGTTATGGATAAATTTCACAGTATAAGTAGATGAGACTCCCTAGTTAGGGATCCACTCTTAAGAAATTTCCTTCTTAGGTAATGTAGGCTTTAGATGTCAGGCCGGTAAGGTTGACATAGGGTAATTCTCAAATGGACATTTTCTTGTAATAATTATCTTTGTTTATTAATATGAAGTTGTATCTCATAAATGTTAACAATGAGCTTTGCTTATAGTCTTCATCTTTTAGATGACAAAAGTGAATTTTTCAACCAGAAAAGTATACATGAGACATTTCTCAACCAGAACCCACTGCCATAAAGCCTGTTCAGTACTCCGGTGGGGTAGTTGTGATAATTAGTGAGAAACATCCCTTCTCCAGGAAGAATGCCCCATTGCCAACAGGCCTGTTCAGTGCCCTGATGGGTTTGCCTAGTCATACCACAGACCGGTACCCGCTGCCAGCAGACATGTTCAATATCTTGGTGAGTTAGTCTCTTAAACCCTTTTTCCATCAGAGGCTTCTTGTCCATAGTCACCTATTTTGGTTTTTATTAAAGAATTTTTTTGCACGGTGACAGGGGAGGCTCGTCTGAAAACCTTTTTACAGGCTGGTATGGTATTGGGTTGGAAAGTATATTCTCTTATTTGAATGTCTATAAAGATTTGTCTATTATTTCTTTAGACAAATAAACTTATGTATGCACATTATTTCTTTAGAATTATCTAGATGTATGATTCTATTTGAGTGTGTCCATAAGAGAATGACCTAAAGTTACCTTAGGGTACTGATACATCCTCTTCCATAAAAGTTTTCCTAGTGTGCCCATGACAGAGATTGTTCATATACTCATATGTTACTCTTTAGTAAGGATTATCCAATGAATATTATTGAATTCAAGGTAGGGTGAGATAGTTACTTGTAGGCTAATATATTTTTTTATCCCTTAATCATGCTGAAATACTGGATAAAGGCAACTTCTAGACTTTGAAGAAGATTAAGCATGGTTCTTTTAACGATCATAGGTAAAGATTATGTCTTCTTTGTCAAGCAACAAAACCATAAGAAATTTAAAATTTCTTCCCTTAGCTAGCAATAGAACGAAAAGAAATTAAAAATTCTTCCCTTTAGTCAGCAACAGAACCAAAAGAAATTAAAAATTCTTCCCTTTAGTCAACAAAAGAACCAAAAGAAGGGTTTCCATTTGATGTTGCATTCAGCTCCTTGGTTCCATCTTGAGTTATTATTGCATGGCTTCATACTTCATAAGATTTTGAAATAGGCGTAGCATTCCCTAGGTGATGTGTCCTGATAGTACAGTATAAGGACAGATTTTTGGTACCAGACCAACACAGGACTACTGGTACCAGACCAGAATAGGATTTCTGGTATCGGATCAGCACAACTGGTACCGGACCAGAACAAAGTATTGTTGATGCCTACAAACTGATGTTTAGCAAGTTCGTGAAGGATCAAATAAATTATAAAGATAAAAAGTAAAACAAAAGGAGGTAAGAATCCATTGTTACCTTCAACTTATTAACAAAACACAATACACACCTATGTACAAAAGTTTTTAAAAGTAAACCAATCAATCAATGTGGATCAGTAGGAAGGTCTCCTTCCATACTGATCACCTACATATCTGAATTCTGTAGTATACAAGTAAAAAATTCCTCTTTTGATAGGGGTTTTTTATAAGTTCTCAACCGGTGACCATTCACAAGTAGTGGTGTCTGATGTTCATCGATTGTCTTTATCCTGATTGAACCATTATCATAGACAGTATCAATTTTGTAAGGTCCCATCCAACGAGTAGTTAACTTACCTTTGAAGTTCTTGAATCTGTTGTCATACAACAGGGCCCAATCTCCTTGTTGAAATTTTTTCTTTTTGAGATACTTGTCATGCCATTTTGTTCTCTGCTCTTGAATGAGGGTGGTTCTTTGAAGTGCTTCTTGCCTAATTTTGTCCATCTCATTAAGCTGCAAGAGTCTTTGTTGCTAGGATTCATCCAAGTTCATGCCAACTTGTACTGCAGTCCTGAAGGTTTTGATCTGGAATTCTATGGGGAGAAGCACCTGCTTCCCATACACCAACTCGTAAGGTGTATGTCCTGTTGTATTCCTCCAGGTGATTCTATAAGCCCATAAGGCTTCTAGTAATATGTCAACCCAATCCTTGTGGTGTAGTTTTACTTTTTTGGTAAGAATGGACTCAATAACTTTGTTGGTAGATTCTACTTGTCCATTTGCCTATGGATGGTAGGGTGTATATTTCCTGTGTTTGATTTGGTATTGTTCTGTCACAACTTTGACTAGATTAGAGGTAAATTGAGTCCCTTGATCAGTCACAATTTCTCGGGGTACACCAAATCTAGTAAAGATGTCATTAAAAGGGAAATCTACCACTGATTGTTCGCTTGCAGTTAGTAAATCTTTTGCTTCAACCCACTTAGTCACATAGTCGGTACATACAAGTATATACGTTTTCTTTTTAGATGCAGGGTTAATGGTCCCTAGAAAATCTAATGCCCATTTCTCGAAAGGCTCAATGACTACTTGGGATTGAAGTGGAATTTGGTCTCGTGCAATAGGCTTACCCATTCATTGGCATTCATCAAAATTGGATACATAATTTTTAGCATCTTTGAAAATATGAGTCCAATAATAACCAGATTGCAGAACTTTATAAGCGGTCCTATTGTCTGTGAAGTGTCCTCCACAAGGACCATTATGGAAGGCTTGAAAAATATCATGAATTTCATCTTCCCTTACACATCTCCCGATTACCAAATCTGGTCATGTTTTGTAGAGACAATCATCGTGCCACATGTAGTTTGCACTTAGCTAAATTACTTTTTGTTTTTCTCTAGGAGATAATTTCTGAGGCATTTTCCCTGTCACATGATAGTTAGCTACATCTGCATACCAAGGAGTAAATGTAGAAATAGCAAACAATTTTTCACCAGGAAAGTTATCTTCTACTGGTGCGTTATCTCCCAGATGAATCATTCTAGATAAGAAATCAGCCACAAGATTATCCTTACCAGGTCTATCAATAATGTTGACATTGAACTCTTTTAATAATAACAACCATCTTGTAATTCTAGGATTTTTTACAGGTTTTTTCATTAAGAATTTGATGGTTGAATGATAAGTGTGTACAAAAACTTGATATCCTGTAATATAGTGTCTAAATTTATTGATAGCATGGACCACAACTAGCAATTATTTTTCTGTGACCGTATAATTAAATTCAGCTGGAGACAGATTTTTACTGACAAAGTAAATAGCATAAGGCATTTGATTTTCCCTTTGTCCAAGAACTACCCCAAGGGCTGTGTCTAAGGCATTGGTACAGATATGAAAAGGAAGGGACCAATTTGGTCCTCTTAATATAGGGGTAGTTGACAATTTTTGTTTTAGAATCTCAAAATAAATTTGGCATTCATCATCCCAATTAAATTTGGATTCTTTAGATAATAATTTGAATAAAGGGGTAGCTAGGCTTGTAAAATTCGGAATGAATCTTCTATAGTAGCCAACATGCCCTAAAAAGATGCGAACTTCCTTTTGTGAGGAAGCTATTATGATTTGTGTGATAATATGAATCTTTGCCGGATCAACTCTCATTCCAGAACCAGAGATGTGATGTCCCGAAACAATATCTTCAGTGAGCATCATTTTTTCCTTTTCATTACTTAGGGAAATATTAGTTTCCTTACACCTAATCAAGACTTTTTCTAGACTGGTCAAAGCTTCCTGGAAGTATTTTCCATGGACTGTAAAGTCATCCATGTATACTTCAACACAATCATTGGTCAAGTCAAAGAAAATGGCTAGGACAACCCTTTGAAAAGTGGTTGGGGCATTGCAAAGTCCAAAATGAAGAACCCTATAAGCATAGGTTCCCCATGGGTAGGTGAAATTGGTCTTCTCCTAGTCTTCATGTGCTATTTGTATTTGGTTATAACCACTAAACCCATCTAGGAATGAAAAATAATTCTTCCCAGACAAGGTATCCAACACCTGATCAATGAATGGTAAGGAAAAATAATCCCTATGGGTGGCTTTGTTCAACTCCCTGAAGTCTACACATATTCTCCACTTACCATTTTTTTTGGGAACTATGACAAGTGGAGACATCGATTGACTATCTGAAATGGGGTATATGAGATTGGCTTGAAGGAGTTTCTGTAATTCCTCTTTTACAATATCTTTGAGGGATGGATTCATCCTTCAAAGAGGCTATCTAACTGGTCTGATTTGGTCATTAGTGTAGATTTGATGTGTGCATGTGTTAGGGTGAATGTCTTTCATGTCTGCATAATCCCATGCAAAGGCATCAAATTGTCTTTGGAGCATTTCAATTACTTGTGATTTTTTTTCTAGTTCCAAACTAGAGTTGATATACAAAGGTTTTCCTAGGCTAATCTCAACAATTTCAGTACTTTCTTCCTTTTCTGAGGAATCTGGTGATAAAGTATATAATTGAGTGATATCAGGGTGCCAAGTTTGTTGAAATTCGAAACTAAAAATGTGTGACAACTCTACAAAAGACCTCGGATATTCAATACAATTTGTATCAGCCAAAAATAAACTTAAGACTTGTTCATCTGATTGTTCTTGCATTCCTCTTACTTGTTCAAGTGTTAACAGGGGTCTGATGCAATCTTCTTCTCCATAAGGGTTTTCTAACCAAACAGGTATCTACTGTGTTGGTTGGGCAGGAGGGAAGAGGACAAGATTTTGACTATGTGTGCCATTGGATATAGTCATCTCACCAGACCGAAAACTGATAAAGGCATCTGTTGTGGCCAGCCAAGGATGGCCAAGAACTAGAGGGTTTCCTAGTTTGGATGATGATTTAGAATAGATGACTAAAACGTTTACTGGATATTCCCAAGAAGCTAGAGTGACTGTGACATCATCTAGACTTCCTGCAGGGCTAATGACTGACTTATCTGCCAACTCTATCATGGTTTGGGTTGGTATTAACTAGTTGATTTGGAGCTTTTTCATAGTGTCAAAAGACATTACATTAATTGTTGAACCCAAGTAAATGAGTGTGTTTGGTAAGGAAATACCATTAATTTCAATAGTGACTACTGGGTTCCCAGGGTCATTATATTTGTATGGCATTTCATAAATAAATTCAGATAATTGCCCCACCACCTGAACAAGGGGAGGTTCCTTCTTATTCCTTCCTGGTTTCTTAAGGCAAATATCCCTTATGATTTTGGCATATATGGGGATATCCTTAATGGTTTGCAACAGAGGTATTTTTATACATACATTTCATAATTCATCCTCTATATCTTTGTGCAAGGGTGGTGTTATCACTGAAATTTCGTCCGCACAGGGCGACAAGAACTCCGCATCATCAGCACAGAAAAACAGTCATTCATGGCACAAGGATTAACTCCACAGCACAACAAAAGGGCCAAAACTATACAAAATTGGCTAAAAAATTA
>ML788601.1:850762-863558 GCA_009831015.1 Picea engelmannii
AGCCAATTCACATTTTTCCATTGTCTTATAAGCTGCCTACACCAATGTTTTGCAAACATCAATTTTTCATCGCAATTTTCAAATAAACGACATTTTCATTCTTTGCGACACTTGCACATCTACCTTCGTTTTGTTTTCACGACTGTGAGCGTGAAAACTTAGTCTTTCGAAGTCGCATTAAAATCATTATTTGAACTGTCGTTATCCTTCTTGTTGATATGCTCATTGCACTTACGTTTCATTTATCATTATGCAGTTGGAAAAACTTTTGGTCTGTACCCATTGGACATTCTTGGATTGATCGTGTGACTTTGTCTCATTGAGTTGCATTGGCATTTGGATTTACATGTTTTTTTTATTTGATCTACTTGACCATTGGTTTCATGAAAATATATAAGTGTTATGGTTAAACCCTTGATATATTTCATTTGATATAACACCTAGTTTCAAAATGCATTGGTACCTCGCTTAAACTCTTGATATGAATTGATACATCGCATGTCACGTGATTAAACATATGGTATTGGTTTTAAATTTAATGTTGATGGTTTGAAACATTGGCACAACGTTGATTGCGCGCGTTGGTTTACACATTTACTATTGGGTTCATTGGTTGGGAAAATTACATGATTGGTGAACTATAGTGAGGTTGAACAACTATGAACACCGACGGTGGTACTATTGGCAATAACTATTATGCATGGCCAGCAAATAACTCCACTACCCTCGCACACTTTGGCATTAATGTCTGCCTCCTAACCAGGTTACCTCTGTCAATTTTTGGGCAAATATATGACTTTTGAGTCATGCGTATACCTTGACCAAACCCTACCCAAACCCCTATCCACTATATGTTCTCTACTAGCTCCTGAAGGGTGAATTGAACTCCCATGGTTTTCAGAGTCGGCTTTGGTTTCATTTTTCCAGAGAAGATTGCTTAAGACTGCCCCCGTTATTGCCCCCAAAGTCACGGTTTTGTGTGAGTGATTCTGGGAAAACGGTTTTGAATTAGATCAAACCATTGAAAACGCAGAATCGTTTTTAGCCCCTTTACCTTCACCGCGAGAAGTTTCCTCAGAAAGTGAGTTACTACAGAGATCTAGCTCTTGTTTTACAGGTAAATTTTCAATGGCTGGAACATGCATTTTGGGTCTGTGTGCATTTTCCATAATGCTTATGATTTCTCCATACCTGGTTCTCAGAACCTCTCTCACTCGATCTACCTTGTCCATCCTTGTGCCTCTTGCTCTCTATAAAACCCTTGATCAATCCAAAGATTCATCAAGCAGTTTGTCAGCAAATTGCCAGACAATAGGCTCTGTTCTTTTAATGGAAAGGCAACCACTGCCACTGTTAGCTCGAAATTATCTTGACCAAATCGAATCGTTTTCCTACTGTCCAGGTATATTTTTCAACATTGATTTTTAATGATTTGGTTTGAATTAGCTGATTGTGTTTGCCCCGAATTAGCTCTGTTTGTTTTTAATAGATTAAAAAAAAATATGTTTGCTTCCAATTACCAGAAATGATTTCGTTTTTCTATTTTGAATTAACATAAAAGATTTTGTTTTGAATATAAACTATTGAATCATGTACAAAGGATTGGTTTGGTAAATTGAGTATTAGTTCTGTTTTGATTGCATTGGATATGAAACGATTTCCTTGCTGTTTGATCATGATTCTGTTAACCCAATTTTGTGGTAACAAAAAAAATAGAACCTGCATATCTCTATGATCAGTTGATTGATTTGGATCCTATTTGATTTCGAATGGTATAATAATTTCAAATTAAATGATTCGTTTTCAAATAGTTGTTGGATGTTAATTGAATTTAATTCCTTAAAAGATTTTCAATTGATTTTATTTCTGATTATGTGTCTTATTTTAGACCAGCTACAGAATCAGAGGATTCTGTAGCTAGTCTATAGAATTTGATTTTTATCATTTTATTAATAAAAGATCCTTATAACTTGTCTATTTTTTACCCTTTGCAGGTAAATTCGAATTGAATGGGACATGATGGACAGTCTAGGGGATATTTGAGTGTTTTAGTTTATTATAGTTTCCTAGTTTAGTTAAACTTGGGATATCTTCCCAGATTTTATGTAATCAATTTGATAACTTCCACGGGGAGGTTTTACCCTGTGAAAAACTTATAAATACTTATTATTTTTTGTAATAAGGATCATCCTCATTCGTGGGAGAACAAGGATATGGAATTTTAATACAGACTGAGACAAAAATTGATGTTCTGCTACAGCTTTAGCTTTTCATAATATCAATCTTTTGTTTCATGTTTATGGGTATCAATTTGCATTTGGTTAATGACTACTTTAGCTATCTTAGTCTTTTGCAAATGATATGATTTAATCAATATAATCCATATCTGATTTCTTCCAGTATTTAAAAAACATAGCAATTACTTGATTCAGTTTGTGAATGACAGATTTCTCTTCTTCATCAATTGAATTATTAAGTATAAGTTTTTGCATAACAGGTTTACCTTATTGCAGAGATTTATAAATCATATAATTGTTATGATTTTTTATGTCTTGTTTGTCCTGTAAACAAACTCAAAGAGCATTGCAGCTATCGTTTACGAGAAGCTTTTGGATTATCCGGTGCGATTTTCCTTCCTCCGACCAGCTTCGAAGTCATCATACACAGGACAAATCTAGAGCATTTCTCCAGGTCAGTTTGTGATTTATTTTCGTTAATTTGTTTAGTATAATTTAAGTAGTTTGATTAGATATATTTGTAGTCTAGATTAGTGATTTAGTTTAGTTAGTTTTATGTTTTACTTCTTGTTCATAAAATTATAAAATCAACAAAAATATATCTCTCTGTCTTAGGGCAGAATATAAATGAGTTTTTCAGGTTTTATTTAAATCTGTATTTTGTGGATATTGTACATTTTGTGAATAATTTATATTTCAATTAGTAGTTAGTAGTTAGTATAGTATAAGTTAGTAGTTTGTATATATATAGTTAGTCAGATTAGTTTATTAGTTTGTTTTATTTGTTTCTTTAGATTAGTTAGTTTAGGATAGTTTTCTTTTTGTTTTATTTAGGACCTTAGATCGGCTAACGGAGCCGCTAAACCCGTCAGGGTGGTTCATTCCAAACGGCTTGGGTTATTAGACAACCCCGGACCGGTTCCACTCTTCCAGTTGACGGACGGTCATTTTCGCCCGTCAACAAATGACGCTAGAAGGAGGGTCGACTGACAAGATGGCCTTGTAGGAGCCTTTATTTTTAAGTGTATTCAATTTCCCCCATGGCTCCCCAAATCACTGTGTTGGAACATGCTTTCAACTTCTCATTACCCGATGTTCCCAACGATACAGTCTCTCGCTTGTCCAAACTCACCTTTGATGGTGAAGGCAATATATCTGCTAAAGACCACCTTAACAAGTTTTGGTGCAAGTACATCAAACATGACATCTCAGATTTAAGAGTTTTATGCAGACTTTTTTCTTTTACTTTTAGAGGTCGGATCAAACATTGGTTTGAATCATTTCCAGCATGTCACATTTTTTATTGGTTTCAATTTGTAGATGAGTTTATAGATGCTTTTGAAATTTATGATTTTGATCAATTATGTGAAGAATTTCATACTTCGCTAATTAACGATGATTCATCTTCAAAAAACTTTTTGACAAGAGTCTATCATATCCTCTGTAAATTTAATCTCGATGATATGTCATTGGCATAAAATATCTTCTATGATGCTTCCATCCCTTCCATTCAGTCATGTTCAATCATGAATGAAGAACCAATTGAAAATCCTATCACTCAACTGCAAGAACAATTCTCTTCGCAAGAAGAGAAGGATCCTTCCAACAATGTTGAACAAGCCAGGGAGGTAGAATTTATTGATCAGGCTCTTATTGACAACCAAATTGGTTTTTCCTTTGAATCATTGTATTTTCAGTCTAAGACTAGTATGGAAGATGATTTGTTTCTGGCTCAAGGTGAATACCCTCATTCTTGTAACTCATGCTCTAATCAACATTTAAAATCAGTCATTGAAGAACACTTAAGCAACGAAAATCTTCTTGAATGTTCTAGTACTCCCATGAAATTGATTAGAGAAGAAGTTACGCAACTAGAAGAAGAAACCTTAAACCTTCATCCTCAAAATGCACTTTGTTCACAGAAAAGACTAGATGCTTGTCACATAAATTTTGAATTATCTATCACACAAAAGGCAAATCTATATGATCTTATTATGTTGAGGAATTCGTCACCAAATCAGAATAAGGGTTTTAAAGAAAGTGAAGAGAATTGTCTTGAGAATACCATCGTTGAATATCATAGTTCAAGAGATTATTTTTATCTACTTATTTTTTATTCCTTTTATTCTTTATATCCTGATCTATTCCTGGATTCTGGTGGACTTGACATCTTACCTACAACATACTACTCTTTTCCACCATGATCATATCCTTTCGATATGCTAAATTTTGGTGAAATTAATTCCGAACCTAACACTGATAAACTTGGATTTGATGCTTGTTCACTTTCATCACTCACATGGGAAGAGGACATGTTGCGAGATGATTTTACACAGTTTATTTTTGAAAAAGACAATGCATTATATTTTATGAAGATCAAACATTCTAAGTTTCATACTCGTTCTTTGCTTAGCTCAAATCTTAATGTTGATGCTTCACATTTTGAAATGATCAATCGCATCGAAGGAAATATTCAAACCAATGATCTAATCAATTGCACGAATCCTCCTATGATGAGCTTTTCATTGATATATTCGTTTCATCAAAGTCATGGTTTACATCCCCATTTTTGTGACAGGATCTTAGGATGTCTTGAATATTCATATATGAAAAAATTTCACAATAAAGACAAAGTTGAGCTTGCTTTCTTTTTACCCAAGTATCTTGGAAGTAGGTGTGACATATTTCTTTTAGATCCTCCATGTGAAGAAATTAATGAACACTTAGAGAACTGTAAGGAGGTTGGGGCATTTCAGCCTTGGCTGATGGTTTTTCCATTTCCTCATAATCCTGACGAGTTTTTCAAAACTACTTACACTCACCCATGCCATTATGACCCTTGTCAGCACAAGATTGCGCAATGGCTGGAGGATTCCTACAACAAGAATATCCAAGGAAATGGTAAGATCATGCTTACTTTGTTCCTAGATGTTGATTATGAAGGTAAGCGTGATATGTTTCTATCATTTGTTGATATATTACCATTCCTTTTAATAATGCTTGATCTTGTTTTCATTGCAAGATTAGAGTTACTCCAATGGCTACATTGGAAACATGACTTCACGTAGTATCCTGATATGTTTAATAGTTAGGGTAGGTTTAGGAATAGGTTTTCTTTCAGTTTGATTTCTCACTAGTTCTGTTTTTAATAATTCAGTCATGAACGCAAGTGGGCGCACCATGAGAACCATAATACGGTTGTTTTCAGGGATGTCCCCTTGATCTCTTTCTCTTTGCTCTTAGTTCAACATTTATTTTCAAAAACGCAATATCGTCATGAAAATCTTAAATGGAAAGTAAAGAGATAAATGAATCTGAATCAACCCTGACCCAAGGTACCATTGTAACGACCCTTGATTATTAAGTATAATTAATTTAATAATATAATCCTAAAAGATTAGCTAAACTATATTTATGTCTTAAAATAACATTTCTAATTGATTATTATTAAATAGTTGTTCATGATGGTTAATGATTAATTTAATTATTAATTAATTCATTAATTAATAAAGTATTAAATTAATGGTGGATATTAAGATATAATATTAAATTAGGTTGTGTATCCCACAAGGGATAACATATTAAATACATTAGGATAAAGTAATAAAGGAGGGATAAGGGTATTAACGGCGGGAGGATAAGGGGTAATAAAGGAGTTAGGTAGGGATTTAATGGGGGAGGAGTGTCGGTGAAGGAGGGATAAGGAAGGAAAGGAGTTGGGGGGGGGAGCATTCGACGGGAGGAGTGGAGAAGGATTTTGGGAGCTCTGAGTATTGCAGGGAGAGTGAGACTTTGAGAGTTTGGATTGTAGCAGTGCACTGGGGTTGCTAGGGGTTTTGGGCTCGAAGGGCTAGGATATCCGTTGATATCCTAGGGCTAGGAGATAACTAGTCGGCAGGGAGGTCGGTTTTGGGTAAGTGTTCTAAAGAAGCGGGAAGGAAGCAAGCTGCGGACAACAAGAAGGATTATTAGCATCAGAGTTAAGGTATTTAATTCAAATTTATGCATTGTTTAATTAGATTTATTACTCATTGATAATTTTTACTTGCGTAAGTGTTGAGAAAATTTGGAATTATTCTTCTTCTATAAACCTAGTAGAATTATTGTACATTTGGTAGAATTACTAGAGGTTAATTTAAAATCGGTCTTTACATTTGGTATCAGAGCCCTGGTTCAAAATCTGGAACCGGGGGCCTAAATAAGGGGTAGTTTTTATTTGTACATTCTTTTGAGAAGAAAAAAAAAAAAAAAACTCCAACCACGCTTAACCTGCACATAAAACATAGAACATTAATAAAAATAAAAATAAAATAAAGAAATGCAAAACAAATTACTGAAGTACAATAAGCAACTACGGTTGTTTTAACAGTTTTCTCCTCTTGATATTGTTCTATTTTAAATGTTCTAAATCCTTCTAGTATCTATATA
The DNA here is from genome assembly GCA_009831015.1 of Picea engelmannii. Taxonomy (NCBI): domain Eukaryota; kingdom Viridiplantae; phylum Streptophyta; class Pinopsida; order Pinales; family Pinaceae; genus Picea; species Picea engelmannii. The sequence goes on from ML788601.1 coordinate 857,428, forward strand.
TCAATATACTACTTCCCAAATAATTTGTTGATTTCTACTTACTATCATGGCAATTTGATGTTACTACCCAGATAAGCTATCCATATGTACTGACTATCATGACAATTTGATATTAGTATCCAAATAAACTGTCCAGACTCCATGTGCACTTACCATCATAACTATACTTTTATTTCCCTTCCTATTTCTTCATTTGATGTTTCATGCTTTAGTGGCCCTGTCATTAATCTGTTTATGTCTGCATCCAGGAAAGGAGATGGGACTTGCCAAACAGAAAACACTATTTTAATAGACTTCCATTCTTCAGACTCACCACTATTGATCCCGAATTATCATAGTTGAAGATAATTGTGTTTCTATTAAATATGAGGTTGGTCTAAACAATGTTTAGAAAATTCATTAAAAAACTTACAATTTCAAAAGAAAGACATCCACGCGAATATGCAATAGGATTTCTAATGACAACTATATTCTTTTCCAGCTCTTATTTAATTAAAAACTTGGAATAAAAACGTTAAAAATATATTAAGAATATAAATTATAATACAAAACGCTGAATGCCACTTCTTGACAGTAATCTCTTCGGAGGAAAGGAAGTTACCCGCGTTCGTTAGCAAGCCTCAATCGACAGTCCATATTGACCTCTGCAAGATTATAAAGGGCAGCTACAGCTGTTGCTTGCGCATCTGCTCCAGTAAAATCAACTAAGCGTTTATACACCTGCATTAATGCAGAGATTTTATTTCACTAAATGATCATATGAGTGCTTACCCACTAACTGTACGTAAAAATGAGGACTACCTATGCACTAACTCAAGGAGACCATGTGGGAAGAGTTGTTAGTGTCTCATGGGTGACGCCATCGAAGCCTGGATCCACAGCTGTTCTGTATGGCCCTGAGAAATATAAGTACAAGTACGAAGCACATGGTATTGTGACCAGATACAAGTTCTATAACTATATATCAGGATATATTCATCACTGCACTGTGAAAAATCTAGAGTTAACACAAAATATTTCTATAAGATTGGAATGGGAAACACAAAAAGAGTTTATACCCAAGTCCTCCAAATCAACATCTCCTGCAAAACTTTTGCAAACATCAACAATGGGTCTGTATCTAGTACATCTGCACAAATTGCCTGCGATAGCTTCCTCTGCTTCCAATACCGAAAAATTGGAAAACCTGTGCTTGTGATCAGGTTTTTCTTTAGTTTCAGCTCGGCGAAGAGCATCAAAGAGAGACATACACACTCCTAGAGTGCAGTATCCACACTGTGATGCATGAAAACCTGCCTTATGGAGACTTCAAGGGAAGGTTCTGGCTTCACTCCTATGAAAGTGCAGGGAAGTCACGCACCTCTGGTAAGAACGAAGGCACAACCACGAGCGCCAAGTCGCCCGAGAAATGCCACGAGGATTCCCACAAGGCATCTAAACGCTCTACGCGCTAGTGGGACAGTCCTCCGAATGGTTCGTGTACATAGTACGTCCAAAAGGTCGACCAGGCGAGGTTTGCTACAAGAGGTAAATAGGGTAAAGTAATTACCACTCCACCATAACATGGATATCAACGACCAGAGAAAGAGAGTTTGCGCCTGTACCGAAGTGTGAGATGGTCGCAAGTCTGGTATCTACCCAAGGGTTTAGAATTGCTCTCGGTCGAGCTTCTAATAGAATGATGTCCATCCTTGCAATTCCCAAGACCTTCAAAAGTTGTAACAGAACCGCCATCTATAGAACCCAAGAAGGTCAAGCAGAAACTAATTGAAAATTCTTCTGTATTTTTTGTTTTAGTATCATATTTTGACAGAAGCACCACACAAGCTCCACAGCCACCACACAACACGAGAATTTTCATTCTCAACTCCTCCAAGACCTGGTCCCGACACTCCATATACCACAGCATCGTTCTTTTAGGAGCTTCTGTGTTTCGCTTTGAACTGGGGAACGAACAAAGATCGGCTCTGTTCGTTCTGCATCAGATTGGTCGATTGTTCTGGGGGCTTCTTCTTCATTCTGTCACCTTGCTGCTAGTTATCCATCCAATTGCTTTGGCTTCTCTCTGCCTGCATTTCTGCCTGGGTTCCTTCTGCTCGCTGCTCTGTGCCAGGTTCTGTTTCTTGCCCTTAATTTCTTTGCACGTTTTACCTACTGCTCCTCAATACTCGCGAAAATGAAAATGAAACCCCAATTAAAACAGTCATACTCAAACGGCACACTAACCCCATTCCCTTCCATTGTAAATACTATTCCATTCTGTTCCATTGTCAATACAACTAAAATAAAAATAGAATGAATGATGGCACTCGCATTGAACGTTAATTCAGCCATTACATTTCACTGAATGTTAATTCATCCATTACATGGCACTCGCACTGAACGTTAATTCAGCTCATCTCATCTCGTCTCGTCGCGTCTCGTTTCTCCTTCTAGCACGCGTAACACAACTCCCTCGCGTGAGCTTTAAATTTTTGCCGTCGCGTTCGATAGATTGGGAGATCGAATCCCCCACTCGAAGATATATTTTTACTTCTTGCTCAGGGCTTGAGACTGGAGCAAAATCCCAAATCTGTTCACTGAACCCCGAGCAGGATCCGCCTCTGTATCGGTAAGGACGTGTTTAGGTGAAGGACACAGAGGTGGAGGACGTGTTTAGGGTCAGGGGAGACAGGCGTAAGGATATTTTCTAGGAAGCAGGCACGTGGGCTTCATGCGTGCCCGATTTGACCTCTTTTAATATTTGATTTATTGATTTATTTTATTTTTATTTTTGTTATTTTTTATTTATTTATTATTACGTATGTAAAATTAACTTTTTAAATTTAATTACTCATAAAACATAAATTTAATAACCTTTATTAAATTTAAATCTCATGGTTTAAATAGTAATTTTTTTTTATTTAAAAGAAAAATATATATATAATTTAATAATTTAATAAGCTAGTGTAAGTTTTAATTTAAATAAATTAATATTATAAAAATAAAAAAAAAGTTGGATAAGGCTAAGAGAAATTTATGAGTCCACGGGAGTCGAACCCTGGACCTCCTCCCACCGTGAAAGTTTTAACAAAGTCCGCCCTACCAACGCGTCATGCGTTATTTCTTTTACAATAATTTCACAAATAAATACTTTAACCATCATACCCAAGACCACATGTCAAGCTATCAAGCACCTTTTAGATCCATACAGGTCAAATGCCAAGCTATCAAGCGCCAAAGACATAAATGGAGGATCCCACAAAGGGACGTATGTGCTCAACGCGGCGTGTTAAGAAGAACACTAACGCCAAAAAGTACATAGCGTTGGTGTACGCATATCGGTGTAAATTAATAAACATAGGGTCGGGAGTCATTTTTAATCAAGTTGTAAGCATAAATTAAAAGGGCTTAGACTAGGACAAGCGGGAAGGAGGCGGCATATGCACTAGGAGCGTAAGCATAGAGGCGCAAGGCTAACGTAGCTATAGGGCAGAAAACCAATAGTTATTTTCATAGGGGCGAAGAAACTAAGCTTAGATGCTTAAACCTAACCCTAACCTAGCCAATCCCCTAATGGAGTAACGTTTTTTTATAGACAAGTAAAGAAAACTTACACCTAACCCTGTTTTTAGTTTGAGTAGCACCAATTTAAAACATCCTGGAACTCACCCTGACAACTTTGGTTGATGCAGGTCAAAGCACACAGGATGGTCAGGACTCGAGGGAGTCGAGGCAGGGGAGCGTCGTCACAAGCACCTTCAACACCACCAGCACCACCACCACCATCGCTCGAACTAGCCCTCATACTGCGCTCGTTGGAAGCCATCAACGAGACTTTAAAGGGGCGACAACCGGAAAGGACTGAAGCGGAACCCCCACCGTCTGGAACGGGTAATCCAGAAGCATCAAGGGATTCAGGGGGAGGACCTCCACCTGAAGACATCATGCGAGAGTTGTAGAAGATCAAACTTCTGGAGTTTGTCGGAGGTCGCGCCAGTGAACGTGCGGAAGCATGGTTGGAAGGCATGACTAGGTGTTTTTCCCTAAGGGACTATGCGTCCAACTCAAAGGCAAAGATCGCCATTTTTCAGTTAAGGGACATCGCCTTGAACTGGTGGGGCAACCTGGAAAGACAACTGCACCTTACCCCAGACACAGTATCTTGGGAACTTTTCGAGGAAAGGTTCAGGAGAAAATATCTACCGGCGTACTACGAGGAACAACAGGTTGGGGCATTTCATGCCTTAGTACAGGGAAATAAAATGGTAGAAGAATATGAGATCAGGTTTATGGAACTGGTCAAATATGTGTCGTATATGGATAGTGACCAACGACAGGCAGAGCGCTTCATCTATGGATTGAACCCTAGGATAAGAGCTATGGTGAGGATGTGGAAGCCGTCTTCAGTAGCGGAGGCGGTGGAAAGTGCACGTTACGTGGAAGAACATATGAACTTGACTGGGGATGCAAGATCGACATTTCCGCATCGCCCGAGGTTCGTAGGAAAGGCCCCGCGGACATTTCCTAGGGGAGGGGGCTCAAGGCCACCGCCTTATGGTAACAAATTCGCACCAAGGACAGTAGCTACAGGGATTTCAATGGCGGCGAGTGCAGCATCTCATTCATCGCCAACGGTGCAGACAGGACCATGACCATCTCAGGGAACAGTGAGCAGGGGCAGGGGTTCCAGGGGAAGGAACTCGTTTAGGAATCAGTCACATAACAGTGCATCGGTTCAATCTCGTATTGCCTGTTGGAGATGCGAGGGACCCCATTACGAATGGGACTGTCCAGAATTACAATCAGGGTTCGTGCATAGAGAAGGAAAGGCGTCGATGGGGAGAGCAAGTAGCAACCACCATATTTACACAGCAGTTAATAACCGCCAGGCCAAACATTAATCCACGGTGGTGGAGTCATCAGGTACGCTAAATCATATCAATGTTAAGANTTTGTTTGATTCTGGTGTGACAGATAGTTTCATTTCACCATCTGCATTAGAAAAGAGTGGGTTGGCAGCCTACGAGCATGATAAATTTAAACAAGTCGATATGGCTTCAGGGGAAAAACAAGCAGTAGGACCTAGTGTCGATAATTGCATGGTAGAACTGGGAGTGTGTACTACCAAGTTGAAGGTATACATCACTGTTCTTGGGGAATATGACCTAATCATTGGAATGGATTGGTTAGCATCTCATCGAGCTTTGGTAGATTGTTTCGCAAAGAGGGTGCTTTGTGTTGATGATGAAGGAAGACCAGTAGAGATCCAGGGTGTACAGAGAAAAGTTTCATTACGCTTTATATCCACTATGAAGGTTAAGCGATGCTTGAGGCAAGGGTGTCGACTTTATGTAGTGGAAGCAATGAATGAAAAGAAGGGACCCTCATTGGATCAGTATCCGGTATTGTCAGAATTTCAAGATGTTTTCCCGAACGAGTTACCAGGGTTACCTCCTGAGAGGGAGCTTGATTTTACAATTGAGTTAAAACCTAGTTCAGAACCAATTTCCAAAAATCCGTATCGGATGAAAGCGTCAGAACTTTGTGAATTGCAAATGCAGTTGAAAGAGTTACTGGACTTAGGGATAATAAGGCCTAGTGTCTCGCCCTGGGGCGCACCGGTAATTTTTGTGAAGAAGAAGGATGGATCCTTGCGACTGTGTATAGACTACAGGGACTTGAACCGTGCTACAGTGAAGAATAGGTACCCGATGCCGTGAATAGATGACCTCTTCAATCAGATGAAAGGAGCAGTCGTATTCTCAAAGATCGATTTGCGATCAGGGTATCATCAGTTAAGGATTAAGGAAGGTGATATCCCAAAAACTACCTTCCAAACTCGGTTTGGACATTACGAGTTTGTTGTAGTACCTTTCGGATTGACCAATGCGCCAGCAGTATTCATGAGCCTCATGAACGGCGTATTCCGGAAGTACTTAGACCGTTTTGTACAAGTCTTTTTAGACGACATCCTCATCTATTCCAAGAATGAAAGAGAACACTTGCGAATAGTGTTGTCCTGCCTAAGAGAGAACAAATTGTATGGGAAGTTGTCGAAGTGTTCCTTCTTCCAGAAAGAAATCCACTATTTAGGTCATATCATTTCCGGCGAAGGAATCTCTGTGGACCCAGAAAAGGTAAAGGCCATT
>ML788602.1:12358-44347 GCA_009831015.1 Picea engelmannii
ACAAGAAACCCTTATGAAGTATATAGGAGGTTTGCCTGCACATATTAGAAACATTGTTTTCATGTTTGGACCCACTAACCTTGATGAGGTTTCTATTCAAGCTACGTATATTGAAGCAGGGAAAGCAGGTGTGTCAGGGGAATCGTCGTCTTCAAGGAAAGAGGACAAGAGGAAAAGGCATGGCAATGGAAAGAATGCAAATGCAGTGACAAAGAAGGAAGGAAATCCCTCTTGCAAGCATTGCAAGAAAGAGAGACATGATGAGGAAAGATGTTGGAAGTTGCATCCCGAGAAGAGGCCAAAGTGGTTCAAAGAAAAGAAGGGAACGTAAACAGTGACAACGACATCAAAACCCACAGACTTGGGATCCGATTCAGGTGATGAGTCAAAGATCTCATTGGTTGGTATGACAGGTAAAAATGGTGAAGATATTGATTGTAGAAATAAGTTGTTTCATATAAGAGTAATCATGCGACACACTAAGATAGACACATTAATCGACAGTGGATCTCAATCTAATCTAATCTCAGAAGAATTGTTTAAACAATTGGGATTAAAAACACAAACTCATCATAAGCCTTTCACAGTTAAATGGGTAAGCAATCATCATCAGATGCACATAACAAAGCAGTGCACAATCAAATTTGCAATTTCATCTAAGTATGTGGACGAAGTAACTTGTGATGTTGTGTCTTTAAGAGAATGTGGAATGATCTTAGGTAGTCCGTACTTATATGATCGTAAGGAAATCTTCTACAGGACAAAGAATCAATATCAATTCACTAAAGAAGGTCATGATTATGTGGTTCATGCTCATCGTGTTAAAGCAAATAAAACACTTCAAACATTGGAACAATTAACGAATGCAGTGCACACATGCGACAAACCAATAATTGTTTCAAATGAAGTAATTGATCTTAAGCAAGAACAACACATGGTTGTTGAATGGAAAATCAATCATAAGTTACTTCAAGATAAGCTCATGTTGTGTAGATATATAAAGTATATCAACTCATTTGCAGTCATCTTTTTGATGCTATCATTAGCAATGTTTTCTACATGGATGATAGTAGCTTCAGTAAGATGTAACAGGGTTCAAATGGCTAACAATATACTGTCAATTGTCATGATTATGTTACAGTTGATCTTGATGAGACAGGTGCACAAGACATAGTTCAGAGATAGAGAGCAAGCCGGGTGGCCTATCTCGAGCTTGTTGACTGGTCAGTAACCTTTTGGGGACCAAAAGGTCTTATTGTGGGGAGGTGTGATCTGAAATCGGATCTAGAAGCCTGACAGGGCTTGAAAAATGCTCAAAAATGAAAGTGCTCGGAATGCGACGAAACTAGTTCCATTGCATCCGTCTCGTCTTCCTAATTCCGGTGGTATGTCTACTTTGTTAAACGGGCTCCGTATGGAGAAGATATCGCATTCTGTCCGAAACGACAAATAGGCAAAAAACATTGCTGACTGTGCAGTCCGTATAGTCCGTACGGATGCTGACGTGGTAGGTTCGTACAGATGACACGTGGAAGGTCTGTACAGGCGACATGTGGAATTTTTGGGTAGTGACACGTGGCAGGAAGATTTGGGCATTTTGGCATACGGATGGACCAATACCGAGGTGACACGTGTCACCACTAAAAGGGTGACATGTGGCACAGGTGACGTCAGCATGTGACGTGGCAGAATGATGGGACAGTACGTCGATGATGTCAGTAGATTACGTGTCAGATGATAGGGTAGTACGACAGTGACACATGGCAGGTGACTTAGACGAATCGGCAAGCGACACATGTTAGTTTGTGGTTGGTTGGTTGGGTGCCACGTGGCCCAGTCAAGGGCTGCCACGTGGCACCCTGTGATTGGTTCGTTGTTTTTTTGTTTAAAAATTTGGCATGGTCAGGGGTCGAACCCGCGACCTCCCAGTGCGAAACGGACTGGCAGGGCTGGGCTAACCACCTGCCCGACCGATGGTTCTTATTTACCATACGACATAATATTTATTTATGTTTGTTGAAAGGTTTCATCGGTGGGAAAAAGGGTCGGGGCTTAGCCCCAACCCTTGGCATTGGCACACGACCACAACATATAACTGGGAGCGCGCACGGTTATAACTGTTATAACTGTGGTTCGTTTGACATTTACCACATAGAATGCGCGAGAGTTAAGGGTTTAACCACGGTCCTATCGACTTACACGAGACAGGGAGCTAGCGCCGAATGGAGGGGGGCCAATGCTTAGTCCTTTGGGCTAGCGCTTGGCCATATGAAGCCCATGTGACCGTTCAAAGGGAGCGCGCGCCAGCGGAAGGGGGCTAGCGCCCATATTATGGTTAGAAAGTGGGTTTTCTAACTAATTTTTGGGTTTTTAATTGTAATTAAGCCTATTGTTAATGGTTTTTGGGAGTTATTGGGTAGTTTTGGAGCCTAATGTTTAGGAGGAAGTTGGAGATGAGCAACCAACTTCCCAGCTATATAACCAAGGTCTGTTTGAGGCCAGGGGACAACATTGAGGGAATTCAGAGTAGATTTATGCTGAGGAGAAGCCAAGCCAAAGCCATTTTGAGGCAAAGAATCTTTTGAGGAGGAGACACTGTCAGACCATTTCTGGGAGCTCCGGACTTCCGTTTTGTGTGCCATTTTCTTTGCATAGTTCTGGAGATCTGGAAGAAAATGACTAGATCAGTCTTATAGCCATTTGGTATTACAGTGATGTAATTTTGAGCTTTTGATCAGAAATAAAGAAGCCTCCCCCACAGAGAAAAGGCCTGGAGACATAGGCAAAGTTGTGCTGAACTCCATTATCAATCTGCGTGTTATGGTTTGTTGTTTATTCTTTCATTTCAGATCTGCAAATGTATATATGGCTGTTATAATTCATCTTCTTTCCTCATTCTTTCACTAAGTTTTCTCAAATGGTTAATTAACGCATGCAAAATTAAAACTCAACCATAGTCATTAAAAGATCCGGTGGATCACTAAGTAGCTTCCTTAAAAACATCTTCTAGGTCACTTGGCCCCACTTTCATTATTTTAGGGTTAACCCACTTCTAATTTCTCCATTAAATTTATTATTGAAACAATTTTTTTTATATTCACTTTGAATTATAATACACTCATTACTTCACTTTATTATTTACCTTTTAAAATCTCTTAAACCACTTTGACTACTTTTACCTTTTGGGGCTTCTAGATGACATATGAGGGTCCTCCAACTTTGTAAGGCCATAACTCTCAAATTGTGAGGAGTTATGTGACGTTCCACATACCACCATAAATGGAATGAAATGTACTATCCATATAGAATTGTACTATATGAAAATATATCAAAACTCATACCATTACCCATCAAACAAACTTGGGTCCATTACCCAAACCAGGGGTCTCCAACTTCTCATTGCCATAACTCTTTAACCGTGAGGAGTTATGTGACGTTCCACATACCACCGAAAATGGAATGAAAATAACTATCCATATAGGATAGTTTCCCTAACAAATTCACTGTCCCTCATCTCACTATTCCACAATTAAGCATGGGTTCTCTTACTCTGCAAAGCGTCTTCCCGTGAGGGCTTTTACCATAAGGGGACCACTTTGGAGTTCATCCATATTTACTTCTTATCAACCATGAAAAAACAATAATGAGTCATATTTACATCAAAAAATCTTGGCTCCATTACCCAAACCTTTGTGCTATGGGTATTTCTTCAAGGGTTGACATCAATGACAACCAACCTTAATCAACAATTTCAGTTTCATAGGTTGATTTTCCCAAGTGCCTTTCACATAGTTGTTTGCTGGTAAAATATAGGGGTATTCCTTCTTGCACAAGGATTGATTTTATGCATTTACTTGAGGCATCACATTACAAAACTAAATTCTTAGTGAAGTCAATAGAGAAAGTATCAGCGTTGCACACGTAGCAATCGGCAAATCCTAGAAGGCCCGATCTATAAATTTATTCCAACTGAAAGATTTTGTTTAAGAAAGGTGGTTAGGAGAGAAACAATATTTCCATATTTCTTGATGAACTTATCATAGTAACTAATGAGACCAAGAAAACCTTGTAATTTTTTTTTTAACAAAAATGGTTGAAGATTTATATTAAAAAAGAGATTTTTACTGCAACACATTACATAGAAACTATTTTTTTTTTCTTTGGACTATGTCTAGAATGCTACCTGATTGGTGTATTCTAATGGAGAACTTAAAGATGGTCCAAAAGGAACTACTAATATTCCATGTAAAAATGGCTACATATGAAGACAAAATGAACAAAAAATTACATGCCATCAAAATAAACCTGGCTAGAGATTGTTAGATGCTTTTGCATCTTCTTGAAGACTTGATTGATTTGCTTCTGGAAGTGGAATTCCTTATCTTGATTTGTGCCTTGCTGGAGTCAACGCTAAGTTGGGAGGAGCCTGATTTTGTTCATTACCTGCTTCGGAATGGAATGTTGAGGGGAGGCTTGAATCAATTGATTCATTTGAATTTGAAAGGTGTTGAGGATGACCAAGGGGGTTCCCCAAATGTTGACTAAGAACACCAATATACATGGTACGTCTATTGACCCTGCTAAGAGAAATTGGGAACTCTTGATTATGCCTACGTTCATGTAGGTGTAGCTGGTTCTGTAAATTGGCAGTGTGGCACCAGAGCTCCTAGTTTTCCATTTGAAGTTCCCTGAGTCCCAAGTCTGTTCTTTCCTCTAAATTTCTGATAACCATTCCCAAATTTTGAATTTGGTCTCGAAGATCCTCTAAAGAACAAGATGGATAGGAGTGGTGGGCTCTAGATCTCCGCCACATGATGGAAGGAGGTCTCAGGAGCACAATGACATGAATCTCTTTGTTGAAATGAGGATAGGATTCTAGAGGGGCACAGAGCCTTATCCATGAAAATGGAGAGGAATTAACCATTGCACTCTTGAGAGAATAGTAGATCTAGGTTACCCACGAACTAGAGAGATCATTCGTAAAGGAGGTAACGAAAAATGACTCAATGGTTGTGAGAGAAAGAATCCTAGAGTGTGGGGGGCCTACAGAACAATCGTACAGGATAAAAGAAGTGAAAGAGAGAGGCATGTGAGAGAGGGGGGAGGTACCATCAAGAAGCTACGTGAGCAGAGGAGGGATCATGTGGCAAGGGGCATGAAGAGTTAGGTGTCGGGAACGAGGGAGTGAGGCCCAAAGGAGANGAGGGGAGGGGGGGTGAAAAAAGGGGTTTCTAAAAAGAAAAAGTTCCAGACAAGTGAAGGGGAAGCACCAAATATGGAAGTTCTTATGGGAGCCACGCATGAGTTTCATTTTGATTCATGAAGAGTTGGATATGTTCCATATACTTTGATAATTTTTCTAAATGATCAACAACCTAGTTTGTGGAATGAAGGATATAAAAGAAATAGATCTTGGTGAATTGGAATTTCAAGGTTTTCATCCAGGAATGAAGGCCACTGGGGATTTGGTTTGTTTATTTTTTTAAGCCAAGAAGGTCATTAATAATTAGTTCAGAGTCTCCAAGAACAATGAATTCATAGATGTTTCTTGATTTTGCAATTTGAAGGTCCGGGAAGACTGCTAGGATTTATTCGTTGTTGTTGGTGGTATTTCCAAGCACCCAAGATTAATCCAAGATCTTTTGTCCATCAAAATCAATGATGACTCCCCCCACACCTGTCACCCCTGGGTTACTTGTGGAGGCTCCATTAAATAATATAATTGGAGAGGTTTGTTGTCTTTTCCAATTGAGGAATTCAAGATCACAGAATCATAATTTCCATTTTTCCCTCTTGGTATCTCTATTTGATAGTTGGAGTTGTCTTGGAGAATTTGGACCCAAAATCTGAGCGATCCATTCTTCTTTGTTTTTCTCAAAGGAAATTGTCGGGTCATGCTGTACTGATCTGGAAGAGAAGAATTTGGATATTAAGCCACAAATTTTAGCAAAAATGTGTTTTGGTGGGGACAACTTCTCATGAAAAATTTCCTGGTTCCTTGTTATCCATATTTCCCAGCAGAAAAATTTGGGGATTTGTCTCCAAAGGAGGGAGAAGTGCTTCTTATCTTTGAAGTTTCCAACATATCCCTGTTTCCAAGAGACAAACAAATTATTCCAATTCTCGGGGGGAGGGTTAGGATGGGAGAGAGGGAGGTAGAGGAAATTCCATATTTGGTAAGAGAAAGGGAAATCCAAGAAGAGGCGAGGGATGGATTCATAGGCTGGGAGACAGAGGGGGAATCGTGAAAGACCCAAGATTCCACGTTTTTGCAAGTTCACGGTCGTTAGGATTTTTCCATGAAAGATCAACCAACATAAGATATTAACTTTAGGAAGGGAAGAAGAAGACCATATGATTTTTACATGTTATTATGTTTCTACCCATAGATGTTGGAAGGGACTATATCTTAGGGTTTTGTTGGTGAATTAATGTTTAATCGTGGGTCTTCCCATTAAACCTTGGGTCTACCCATTGTGCACTAAAAAATGGTTCTGGAATGTGGAGGCCAACTAAGGAAGAGAGAGATGTAATTTATTAAAATATATACATAGAAACTATTAGGCAAGTCAATATGAATATACAATGAAATTTTTCTCATTCCTAAATATTTACAATGCCCAAATATTATAATATTTAGATTTCTTAGGATTTTTGTGCTATAAAAATGACTTAGTTTTTTTGGGGACTTAGTCTAAACATTGTACTTTGGATTTTGTTGAGGGAAATTATCATTATCATTGGAATTGGATGATGTAATTGTTGGTGAATTTTAATTTTCCATTGTTCAAATTGCACTTTTGAATGCATAGATCGATCATATGCCCTAAAAATCCACTATTCCACTAAGATTGTGCAATGATCCATCTCCCTAAAAAGACGATATTCCACTAGGACTATGCAATCTCAACAACTGATATCTGCAATTCCAATGATTCTTCTAAATTTCTAACTAGATTTTTGGCAAAATTGTAAATATTCAAAAAATCATATGTTTAAACTAAGTTGTTTCTTTTGTGCCATAAAAATTTACTGCTAAATACAACCATTTTTGATAACATAAATCAATCATTACTATAAAACAAAATGATTCCTTAGTTTATGAAACACTTATAACAATTCCTTAGTTTATGAAGGGGGAGAGTAGGGGAGAGAGGAGAGAGGGGGGAGAGTAGGGGAGAGAGAGAGGGAGAGCAAAGGAAAGTGGTTAGAGAGAGATAGATAGAGGGGGAGAAATAATAAAAAAAAATTCCTTTGATGAGATGAAAAGAAAGATCATTCAAGCATAACTACTCGCACTACCAAACTTAGAAAATCCTTTCGATGTGGAGACAAATGAAAGTGGTTATCCATGTGAGAAATATTGACGAAGGGAGGAAATCCCATCTACTATCATTCTCAAGTATTTCATGGGGTAGTTCTCAACTACCCTACATACAACAAGGATATATATTCCTTGGTACAAGCTGTCAAAAAGTGGAAACACTATCTAATGGGAAATGAGACCATCATCCACATAGATCACCAACCACTACAATATTTGTAGGCCTAGAGTAAGCTACAACGAACTAGACATTAGAGGTGGATGTGACTTTTATAGAAATTTCATTTGGTCATAAAATATAAGAGTGGAACAAACAAGTTGGCATACATACTTTCACGGCCACCCAAATCCAATATTAAAACTTTTGTAACTCTAATGCACATGGATCCTTTTACCCATGATGCATACAAAGAGGCATACACAGAAGATGAAGACTTCAAGGAGGTGTTTCGACAGCTAGAGGGCCAAATTAATATAGAATAAAGTGACAACAAGGATAACTATCATTTCCAGAAGGGGTTACTCTACAAGTTTTACAAGATATGTGTTCCTAAAGGTGAACAATTGTATCTTATTAGAGAGGCTCACACCTCCAAGGTTGTAGGAAAGTTTGGTGTTGGGAAGTTGATCACCAACTTACATAGGTATGTGTATTGGCCTATAATGCAAGAAGATGTAGCATGATATATTATAGGACATATACTTTATTGTACCAACAATCCCAACAACAGAAATCAAGGTCTATACCATCCCTTACATGTACCCACTTGACCTTGGGAAAGAATTTGCATGGATTTTGTGGGAGTTTTACCATAAACTAGGAAGGGACATGACTAGTTATTTGTGTTAGTTGACAGGTTCAACAAAATGTGCAATCTCATTCCCTGTAAAAGTACCATCAATGAAAAAGAAGCATCAAACAAATTCTTTGAACAGGTTTGGGTGCACTTTGGGATACCAAGGAGCATCATCTCAGATAGGGATACCCGATTTCTTAGTGCACTTTGGACTACATTATGGGAGATGATGGACACTAAGTTGAAGAGGTCTATAACATTCCATCCATGGACAGATAGGAATATGGAAGTAGTCAACATGACTTTGGTGCATATTTTTAAGGGTTAAAATCATAAGCATCTAAAGACTTGGGATGAAACTTGTATCTATATAAAACACTCATATAACAGAGTAGTCCACACTTCTACTGGTAATTCACGTTTTGAAACTTGCTTTGGGTATTTTCCACCTTCACCCTTAGATGTTGTATATGGGAAACAAGGAGGAGTGAGGAATGACTTCACAAGATATGCATCAAAAGTATAATTTTTTTTTAGAAGATTAGGAAGATCCATTTGCAAGTACAAGAGATGCTGAAAAAGTCACAAGAAAAGTACAAGGATAGACATGACCAACACAGAATAGAGAAAACATTTAGAGTGGGAGACAAAGTATGGTTACAATTGAATAAGGAAAGGCTACAGGGTCCAAGTAAGAAGATCAAGACTATGTGGTATGGCCCTTTTGAGATATTATAAAAGGTTGGAGATAACACTTATAGACTTAGTCTACTCCCATACGTACACATTTAATTAGTAGTGAATGTGGAGAATTTCAAACTCTATGAGCCCTCCATGTTGGATCAGGAGGAGCAGGTCCTACCTCCTATAGAGGGTTTAGCACAATATGCTTAGGAAACATTGGCAGAAGACAAAATTTTATAGAAGCGGTCCAAAAATACAAGACAAGGGAAGCATGACCTTTGTCATATTGGGTTGAAAGGACAACTTCCACGCAAATCAAATTGGTACTCGAAGGTGAAGTTAGAGGAAAAATTTCCTCACCTCATTTAGTAAATATTTTGGGGACCAAAAACCTCCCTAAAAGGGGAGGTATGATCCATATTGGATCATTATATTATTTTTCATCTATCTCACAACTTTTTGGGTGGAAACATTGGAGGAATCAACTCGCAGGGCCATTTTGTTGGCTAGTCAAAATTTGGATCCAAAAAATAGTCGAAAATATTTTGGAGCCATTTTGAGGTATCGAATGAATTTTTTTTGGTTCAAACGTTGCTATCAATGAATAATCTAAATTATACACATCGATACCTTTCCAACAATGTAGATCATTCGTTAATTAGAGTTTTTATGAGAAAGTTATGTCTCCCGCAAGTTGACCTACCATATTAATCACCATGGTGCGAGTATATGAAACATCAAACTCCATTACTTAGACATGTGGGGCTAACCATGTAATGGATTTTCTAATAATATAATTTTATAAGATACAAAACCTTATCACAATTGAAGGTTGAGGAAGTCAAAAACCTATTCCTAGATGGCTATCGGGCTATGTTAAAAACCAGTCCAATAGGAGGAGAAGGGGTTCCATTCTTTTTTATTGTATCTTGTTCCATTGCTGAGAAGAACATATGAGAGTAGTATTTTGTGAGCATACTAGAGGGGAAGATATTCTGTAGCATCCAATCAGACCACATTTCAAAGGAAACTCTAGAGAGTGTGCCTCTTTCTTTTTACTTGCATCATTTTTATACCAGAGAAAAGAGAGCAGATCAACCTCACCTTATAGCTGGGTTTTCTCCCATTTTTTGTTTAACAGGTCATATCTTGTGTTATTTGTGAATGGTGTGAATGTATTTTAATGTTCTATAGTTTATACATTTATTTATTTTATTAGTAACTAAATATTTTTGAGATTTAAGAGAAATTAACCTTATTTGTAAAGATTTCAATATTTTATTAGATCTGTTGTGTCAAATTGTTCTAGTGAAATATCCATGAGAGTTGATAGATCATAAAACTTGCATTTTCTGGATAAGCTAACTAAGATCTAACGTCATTGTTGTTGATATTCATAATTTATTTTCTAAAATTTCAGTTGTTTTTGTATGAGCACATGAAAACAAGGTTTTTTTTGGGTAAGCACATACCTCGGAGTAGAACTCCAACAACAAAAAAACCCCCTCATCCACATTCTTTAAAATTTCTGTGTGTTTTCTCTAGGTCACTTGGTTAAAAGTTGTTTTAATTAATAAAAGGTCTTGAGATCATGTCTCTTTTTCAAGTTGTTTTTTGAAAAAGTGCATGTATTCATTCTAAAATGCATTTCACTTAAATTATAAAAGTGAATCACTCTAAGTAACTTTAATATTATTTTTTGTTAGTTTGTGCATGCAACTTTAATTTATAAAGTTACTTCATTGTTAAAGTGATTCTCACTTATTCTATAAAAGTGATTCATTCATAAATAACTCAGTTGTAAAGGTAAGATTATAAGATACTTTTTGAAAAAGTGCATGCATTCATTCTAAAGTGAATTTCACTTAAATTATAAAAGTGAATCACTGTAAGTAACTTTAATATTATTTTTTGTTACTTTTTCCATGCAATTTTAATTTATAAAGTATCTTCACTGTAAAAGTGATTCTCACTTATTCTATAAAAATGAGTCATTCATAAATAAATTAGTTGTAAAAGTGAGATTATAAGAAAAGTTAGAGAAGAAGGGGAATTAATTTGTACTTTCCATGTGGCTCTTTGGTTGTTGTTGGGATAGTATTTTGGGACCAATTTTGGGAGCGGCACAACACACACACACACAAAGAAAAAAATAACATTGAATCTGTTAGGCATTTTCATTTCGGTCCATTGATAAAGGATAAGTCCTAATGTAATTGTATAAATATGTAAGGGTTTTGGGGATATAAAGCATAAGAGAACTTGAGAAGAAGTATGCATTGTATGTGAGGGTGTAATAGTGATGAGGGACATAGATAGATAGAGGGATAGGAGAGTGACAAGGGTATGATGTATGAGCACAATACACATAGTTTGTAATAGATTATTCTAAATAATATAATAAGAATTTGGTCATTGTAGACATAGCCCATCTTGGGTGAACCAGTTTAACATGGTGTATGTGTGTTATGATATGATTGTTCTATTTATTGCACACATATAATGAATGTTTGGTTGCTATGAAAGTTTTACATGTTATTATGTTTCTACCCACATAATATAAAATATAATGAACTAAGGCTAAGTATAATGGTTAAGATAACTACCTCACATCTCTTTATGAGTGCAGAAACTTGTAGTCCCCATAGATACCTCGGGAAATACTTCATTTTCTTGCCGGTGATGCCGGAAGGGACTATATCTTAAGGTTTTGTTGGTGAATTAATGTTTAACCTTGGGTCTTCCCATTGTGCACCAACAAATGGTTGTGGAATGTGGAGGCCGGCTAAGGAAGAGAGAGATGTAACTTATTAAAATATACACATAGAAACTATTAGGCAAGTGGGTATGAATATACAATGAAATTATTTTCATTCTTGAATATTTGCAATGCCCAAATATTATAATATTTAGATTTCTTAGGATTTTTGTGTTATAAAAATGACTTAGTTTCTTTTGGGACTTAGTCTAAACATTGTACTTTGGATTTTTTTAAGGAAATTATCATTATCATTGGAATTGGATGATGTAATTGTTGGTGAATTTTAAATTTCCATTGTTCAAATTGCACTTTTGAATGCATAGATGGATCCTATGCCCTAAAAACCCACTATTCCACTAAGATTGTGCAATGATTCACCCCCCTAAAAAATCACTATTCCACTAAAATTGTACAGTCTCAATAAATGATATCTACAATTCTAATGATTCTTCTAAATTTCTAACTAAATTTTTGGCAAAATTGCAAATATTCAAAAAAAAATCATATGTTTAATATAAAAAGGAGCGATTCCTTAGTTTATGAAACACTTATAACCATTCCTTATTTTATTTTATGATTAAAAAAAAAATCATATGTTTAATATAAAAAGGAGCGATTCCTTAGTTTATGAAACACTTATAACCATTCCTTATTTTATTTTATGAAACACTTAACGGAGTTTTGCAAAAATCATAATAAACAATGCATTAACCATTACAATGTGAACATAAAACTTCTCGGTCAAAGTATGTTTTGAAATTGATCCCACTCCACTACAATGTGAACATAAGCCTTTTAGGTCAAAGCATCGTTATGAACTTGATCAAAGCCGAGATCTGAACCATTACAATGTGAACATAAAACTTTGGGTCAATGCACCTTTATGAAATAGATGAAAGTCCATATACATATATATAAAATAATAACTTGATAAAGCCCAGATCTGAAACATTACAATCTGAACATAAACCTTTGGGTCAAAGCACCTTCATTTTATATATACATATACATATAATTTAATTTTAAGGTAATATCAAGTACATTAATTGATATTTTATTTATGGAATAAGGGATTTCTTGTCTGTACTTATTTTGCCTACAAATATATATATATATCCTACCTTCTAGATTTGAAACTTTTAAAAATATTTTATGAGTAAAAAAAATATAAATTGTATTTTAAAATTTATTTGAATAAAAAAATTACATAATAATTGTGTTTTATTTTTTGGGAAGTTTGTTTGATTGTCCCAGCGCTAGATAACATGTTGTGACTAAGGGTGAACATCATATTATTGACCCGACTGGAAGTCTTGTCATGAAGCTGCTGGATGCAATTCTTGTTAAATGAATTTAATAGAGTGTACAATTTGGGATTGTTGATAGTGCAGTAGACTCTATTTTTTATTGTAAAACCGCAAATCATATGAGCCTCAACAAATTTTTATAATATAAAGCGATTATTTTGATGAAAAAAACAATTCTTAATTTATAAAGCATTTCCAACATTGGCCATTCGGGTTTGCAGAAATGGGAATAAATTATACATGGACCATTAGAATGTGAACATAAATCTCCGGGGTCAATGGATCGTTCTGAAACTGGTCGAAGTCCACATCTCTATATATATCATATAAGTATTTGTTGAAGACAAGAAAGCAATGAAGATTTGTAATTACAGACATTCTTATCATATTAAGATGGATATCATATTACAGTAAATCTCGAATGAGTACTGAGTCATACCTTGCATAACTAATACTCTTATTCGTGCGAATTATAAAACAGATCTCAAAGAACAGAAACGGAAATACGTTGGAACGAAAAATTACAAAGTGTCTTATACGCAGTCATTTTGGTACAACGATTAAAAAAAAAAAATGCACTTGTAGTGGGAAAATGGATAAATTAAAACCTTTTGACTTTTTTTCAGCGAAGAATTCTGACCATAATCTTCATTTCACGATGTTCGTACACTTGCATTTGAAATCAATTGCTGTTTATCCCACGCTGACTTAGAAGTCGTTTTCCTTGTACTAATCGTTTGTTTTGAGCGTGCATTAATTTTTGGTTCCACTCTATGGCCAGCAATATCCAGCCCATTAGTTTTTGGTTTCACTATATGGCCAGCAATATTCAGCCTCCTAAGTAGCATCTAATATTGTATTAGGTGGATTATAGGTAGTTGGATTTGAATTGCTTTCAGATCCGACAGTCTATAATCCACTTTCAACAGCATTCACACTTGGAAATAATGGAGTAAGCGCGAGTTATAAGAGTCAGTTTCTAAGACTCGGTTCGTAGTTGTCTAGTGGTTCGTGGTTTGCATGTAACCGACTCAGTAGAGTCTTTTCCTATATAATAATGTAATGGGTCTTTATTGAATAATAGAGAAGTGAGCGTAGCCTCACCGTGTGTTTGTTTCATATATTTTATCTTGATATCAGAGCCATGGAATAAGGTGTGGAAATTCATAGAGGTCAGAAGGTCTCTCCTCTGGTGGCACACTACTCGAACTTTCCGCAGTCAAGCTAGCATTACAGTGCGGAAATCCTTAACCATTTCCGCAACCCAAGTTACTCGGGAGGTTCGGACTCCCCGCAGTCTACAACAGCGAGAGGTGTGAAAACCCATGAGCTCTCCACAGTCTAATACAAGCGTGAGGTGCTGAATAAGTTTATAAGTTTATAGCGTGAGAAGTTTCTATTTGCATGAGGTATAGCGTGAGTTTTTAAAGCAAATCGTGAGGGCCACGAGGATCAGAGGAGGTCGCATGGACTTGTGGAAAGAGGATCCGTGAATCACCACTCGAGTGTAAGTGAGAAACTTTGTTGCACGAGTTTAATCCCGGATTTTCATGCGAGAGCGTGGCGGTAGTTCGCATGCATGAGTGGAGTTTTGAAGTTTGAGTAAAATTCACATATTAGTTTGCATACATAGAGTTTTTTTTAAAAAGCTTTATTCTTAGTGAGTGAGGTTTGGTGTATTAAACGAAGGTGCTCACTTAAGGTGCCATGATTTATTAAGCAAATCGTGAAGATGCTCACTTAAGTGTTTTTTATTAAAGGTTTTATTCAAAGTGGTTTTTCTAAAGTTTATTAAAAGTGAATTTTTTATTCAAAGTGGATATTTTGGATATTAAGGTGCATGCATGATTTAAAGATTGATATATGCATGTGAGGTGGTGTTATGATTTAAAGGTGGATGAATGGATGATTTAAACTGAGAACATAGGTAGATTTGGATCAGTGGATCCGAAGGCAGAGCGAAGGACTGCTTAGCACAGGAGAAAACTTGACATAAAATTGCATATCCTTGGTGTTTCACTTGCAGAGACTAAATTGCAGCAATGACAAATCCATTAGCAGAGACCTACCTCAACGAAGCCAACAAGTTAGATGGCTTGAACTTCATTAACTGAAAATTCAAGATGCAAACGCTCATGGAAGGCTATGGTGTCCGAAACATTGCAAAGGAACTGAACTGAAACCTGATGCAACTGCAGGTGCTACAACAACACAGATCCAATATTGGGAGAAGCGCGAAAACAAGGCCAAGGTATTGTTGCACATGTTTGTTAAAGATAACATAATTCCACGTATTAGAGACGCTACAACTTCTGCTGCAACATGGACAACGCTTAAAGCATTGTATGGAACTAGCAACACAAATTGCATTTTGTTTCTAAAAACTAAATTGCTAGGCATTAAGATGGATGGAAATGAATCTGTTAGTTCATTCTTGGGTTGTATTAAAGAGGTGAAAGACAAGCTAGTAAATATAGGGGAAACAATTTCCAACACTGACTTGGTCACTATTACCTTAAATGGTATGCTAGAAGATTATCATATGTTCATAACAGGTCTCGCAGCAAGGGAGAAACCTCCTACATTTGAAGAATTGATAGGTATTTTGCTATAAGAGGAAGAGAGGTGCGGGAATCTGAAGCCTCAAAATAAAGATTTGGCAATGTGGTCAAATAACATATCTGCAAGAGGGAGATTAGGAGAAAGAGGCAGAGGAGGTAGTTCATGGCAGAGAGACAGTTCATCGCAGAGAAGACAATCTCCAAATCAAGGTATGCAATCTGACACGAATGAGTCGAAGAGTTGTTTTTATTCTGGTCGACTTGGACATATTGTTAATGATTGTCATAAGAAGAAGAGCGATGAGGCTAGGAATAAACCTAGAACACATTCAGGTCATTATGCAGAAAAATCATCAAATCATGATCTCAAATTATTTATTGCTAGTGATGATATTGATGAACCCCCAAATTTTGAATCACGAGATCTTAGGCTGCTTGTGTCTAACACTGCTTTATCTGCTGAAACAGAATATTATGATGCCTGGTTTGTGGATTCCGGAGCATCAGTACATATGACTTGTAATAAAAATTGGTATGTTAATTTTAAAGAAACACAGAATGGTGTCAGCATATATCTTGGAGATGACCGCACTCATGAGATCAAGGAATATGGAGACATTCCTGTGATGTTGCCGAATGGTACAGTTTGTCACATTCACAATGTTGTTTATGTGCCAGGAATAAAGAAAAAATTGATCTATGTGTCCACCATTACATATCAAAACTTGAAGGTTGAATTCTTCAAGAATTATTGCATAGTGAAGGATCTGTCGGACCACTTCCAAACTGTTGCAACATGAGTAAGAGCAGGAGGCCTATACAAACTTGATGTTACCAGCAAAGCACATCACGCACTGACTTTTGCAACTATGCCAACAAAGATTCTTTCACATCAAAGGTATGGCCACATCAATCATTCTAATTTATTGTTATTACAAAAAAATAATATGGTTGAATGACTTCCCATGTTAAATAATGAGAAGGTTGCTTGTGATGGATGTGCATTAGGAAATATGCACAGAGATGAATTCCCCTCTAATCCTGATAGGAAAAAGAGAAATGTGTTAGATCTTGTGCATATTGATGTTTGTGGGCCTATGCAGACTAGGTATTTAGGAGGTACATTTTATTTTCTGTTATTTATTGATGATTGCACGAAATACACATGGGTTTACTTCCTTAGATGAAAAAGTGATGTTTTCGAGTACTTTAAGGAATTCAGAACCATTGTGGAAAAACAGACAGGAAAATCCATCAAAATCCTCCGTTCAAATCAAGGGGGAGAGTATAAATCAGGGGACTTCAACAAATATTGCAAAGATCATGGAATAGTATAGTAGTTTACAGTACCTCACACTCCATAGTTGAACGGAGTCACTAGAAGGAAAAACAAAACTCTGGTAGAGTGTGCACGCATTATAATCAAAGGTAAGAATCTATCAAATGCATTTTGGGCTGAAGCCATAAATACTGCAGTTTATTTAAAGAATAGAAGTCCAACAAAGTGTCTTGATAATGTTACTCCTTTCAAGGCCTTGTATGGTTCCAAACCTGTAGTTCATAATTTAAAAGTATTTGGGTGTAAGGATTTTGCTCATATTCCAAAGGAGAATAGGAGGAAATTGGATGTTAAGGCCATTAAATGTATTTTTAGTGGGTACTATTCTGAATTTAAAGCATACAAGCTATTTGATCCTGCTACTCACAAAGTATTTGCAAGTAGAGATGTACTTTTTCATGAGCAGGAAGCAGTAAATCATGACGACAATAGTCATGAGGAATGGTAGAGACTTATTGATGAAGGAGTTAAAGAAGAGCAACATCAACCATCCCTGTAGTGACAACAACAACCATCCCCACAATGACATCAATAGCAGCAGCAAGAAAGACTCAGTGATATGGACAATTCAAGCAGTCACAGTTCACCTAGAGGTGAAGATAGATCTTCACAAAGTGGGGAGGAAGATAATCAGTTGAAAAGATCTTCACGATAGATTTGGCTTCCTAAGAGGTATAAATACTATTCCCTAATGAGTATCATTTCAAATGTCATAGAACCCATGAGTTTTGATGAAGCTAATGGACATGATGAATGGAAAAATGCAATGGAGGAAGAATATGAATCTATAATGAAAAACAATAATTGGGAATCGACTGAATTGCCTAAACATAAGAAGCCCATTGGATGCAAATGGATATACAAATCCAATTTTAAATCATATCGATGTATAGATAAGTATAAGGCTAGACTGGTTGCAAAGGGGTATTCACAAACATGAGGTATTGATTATGCTGAAATGTTTGTACCAATAGCTAAATTGAATATTATGAAAATGTTAATTGCTTTAGCTACAAAGTACCATTGGAAGCTACACCAGCTAGATGTTAAATCTGCATTTTTGAATGGTGAGTTAAAGGAAGAGGTTTACCTTACTCAAATTGAAGGGTTTGTGGAAAAAGGGAAAGACCACATAGTGTGTAAGTTAAAGAAAGCATTGTGTGGACTAAAACAGGCACCTAGGTCATGGTATGAGAAGATAGACTCTTTATTTCTTCAATAGGGTTTTATGAGAAGCAAAAGTGATCCAAATATGTATACCAAATTTGATGAGCAGGGGTATATAGTATTGATTTCCTTATATGTTGATGATTTGATAATTATAGGAAATGCAGAGAAATTAATTGATGAAATCAAGGAGAAGTTGTCACAGGTATTTGAAATGAAAGATCTTGGTGAGTTACATTACTTCCTAGGTTTTGAAGTTTGGAGAAATGCAGGCCAAACTTTTGTTTGTCAGAGTAAGTATATCAGAGAAATACTTAAGAGATTCAAAATGGATCAGTGTAAGTCTTCTACTATTCCCATGCAACAGAATGTGAAACTTTCTTGTGATGATGGTTCGAAGGAAGTAAATGGAACTGTGTATAGAGAGGTGGTGGGTAGTTTGAATTATCTCACCACAACCAGACCTGATATTTCATATTTTGTGAGTGTGTTAAGTCAGTTTATGGCGAAACCTCATGAAAGCCATTGGAATGTAGCAAAGGCAGTACTCATGTATCTAAAAGAAACACTTGATTATGGTATTAAATATACTGATGCATCTGATGTTGAGTTGACAGGTAATTTAGATTCTGATTGGGGTGGCAATCTGGATGATCGAAGATCAACCACTGGATATGCATTCAGCATTGCATCCTGGGTTGTTTCATGGAGCAGTAAAAAGCAGCCTACTGTATTTTGTCTTCTACTGAAGTAGAATATAAAGCCTTGTGTGTAGCAACTTGTGAAGTTGTTTGGTTAAGAAGACTTCTTCAAGATGTTGGAGAAGAACCAAAGGAACCTACGATGATCAAATGTGATAATCAAAGTACAATCAATATTGCGAAGAATCCGATTTTTCATGCAAGAACAAAGCATGTTGAAGCTCAGTTTCATTTTGTTAGAGAAAAGTTACAGCCAAATGAAATAGCTCTTATGTATTGTAATACTAGTGAAAATGATGCTGATATTTTCACTAAGCCTCTTGGAAAGATTAAGTTTGAACTGTTTAGGGAGATGTTAAGTGTAGAAGTCAATCCATTCTTCATTAAGGGGGAGACTTGGAAATAATGGAGTAAGTGCCAGTTGTAAGCATCAGTTGTAAGCACCAGTTACAAGAGTCAGTTTCTAAGAGTCAGTTCGTAGAGTCTAGTTGTTCGTGGTTTGCATGTAACCAATTTAGTAGATTATTTTCCTATATAATGATGTAATGGGTCGTCATTGAATAATAGATAAGTGAGCGTAGCCTTACCGTGTGTTTGTTTCGCATATTTTATCTTTTACATATTTAGAATCCACCAAGAATTTCTTTCAGATCCGATGGCCTATAATCCATATCCACCCCACTATATACTACCAACTGCAACATTAAATTATCTCCAGATTTGAGTGATTGAGTCTATATAATTCAAGTGCTCATAAGATTTTCTAGTATGTTAAATCCATTTATGCATTCAAAAATGCAATTTGAAGTGGGACAAAATAATAACACATATCATTAAATAATCAACCTCAATTAGGAAATAATAATATATATCATTAAATGATCTACTACAAATACTGTATGATGGTGATATGGTCATTCTTATCTTAATAAGTTCTATGAAAATGTTCATTGTTACATCATAATCCTTTATGAAACATTTTCCCTTATATTAACTGTAGTTTAAAAGTTCTAGGTTTCGTTTTTTTTCTCCTGATATTATCCATTTAATTTGGTGAGAAATTGTTAGATCTCCATAATATATAACAGAGACCAATTCTAGTTCTTATCAAAGAGTATATATATATAAGAGACCAATTCAAGTTTTTAATATATATATATATATATATATATATATATATATATAAAACAGAGACCAATTCAAGTTTTTACCATATATATAGCATATATATAGCAGAGACCAATTGAAGTTTTTACCAAAGGCCAATTCGAGTGCTTTATCATAACGACTTCTTTTGGGAGAGAGAATTTCTAATTTGGATATTCAGTTTGAAAGCAGGCTTTCAAATACACATATAACAAAGACCAAAGACCGATTATGGTTGATATATATATATGACAAAGACCAATTCTTGTTTTGGGAGTGTAGAGTGAGGAATTCAGATTGAGATCCTGGTTTTATCGTATAGAGATTTCTGGGAGAGGAGAGTGACGAATTTGTATTTAGAGTTTATTTAAATATAAATATTAAATGTTTGGTTGCGAGATTTTGACTTCTGAGTTTATGTATTTTGTCAAAGTCGTTTGTCCTGTTTAGGTCTAAAATATTTATTGTAAACGGCCAGGTAAGTTGTTCGTCATGTCGGGCACTGAGAGAGTTGTTATGGTTTTACATATTACAGAATTGAAGTTGGCTAGTTTTTTCAAGTCTTCGAGAATTGAGAGACTTGTTATGGTTTTACATAGTCGCGTTTAAATAAGAAAATTTTAAGGTCAATATTTGAGAACCTGATTTAAAAGAACAGGAAAAATATGAAGTTGGATACGAAAGTTCCAAATTACTCGGTCCAATTTGACCTTTCATCGAATAGCAAAATGAAACGCAAGTGCAGTAGGAATTTGGACAAATTTCAAGCCTTCTGTCGACGTCCTATCAAAGAATTCCGATGGAAATATTCATTTCTGAAGTCTCGCACGATTGCAGTTGAAACAGAGAGGTTTTCTTCCTACTGAATTTTCTTTGGGGGTGCTTTTGATTTTTCCAGTTTGTTTGGTGTTTCGTAAACCACCTAATTGCCGGTGCAACCTGCATCGAAATTGGCGGAAAGTAAGACATGGACGTGTTGAGAATGGAGTCAAGATTAGTTGTGGTAAACTTTTATAATAAATCACGGACAAACTGAAACAGAAAAAATAAGAAACCTGCGCAGCTGCTCATTTCATTCAATGAAATTTTAAGTATGACATTATTTTTGGTCTGTTTTTCTTACGAGAAAAGGGACTATAAAACTAGCAATCGTCGGCAGTCTAGATGTCCAAGTAGCCCACGCTAGAATTATTTCTAATACAATAGATTGAATAAACATTGGGCGGTCAAATGTTAGAGGTTTCAGGTGAAACTCCAGAAATTAATAGATAAAAGAAAGCTTGGAAAGTCCTGTTCTTTTGAATTTGTTTGAATTTGTTTCACTTGTAGTTCAAGGAGAAACATAAACGAAAACTTGGAGAGTCATGTTCTTTTGAATTTGTTTCACTTGTAGTTCAAGGAGAAACAGTAGAACTACCTATTGCAGCAACAAATGTAATCTCTAACCATGAGATGGACAACAGCCTTATGCCCAAGGCAGCTCCTCTTTGCCACTTATCTTCCATGTTGTAATAAAAGACCATTTCTTGGATATTTGTTGGAGGATGCTTGAAGGTAGAGAAGAAGACAATTTCTTGGATATTTGTGTTGCAATTGCAAATGCAGAAAACACAATCAGACAGAATATAAAAGACACAGAGATTTACGTGGGCTACGTCCACCAAGAAGAGGTATCGATTGTCTTATTATTCAAATCTTGGAGATTACAGCAGCCCACTCCCACTCCTTGTTTGCCTCTATGGGCTTACAATTTATATACATTTACACATGAAACTGATTATTAAATGCAATCCTATCAATATTCTACCTTGGTCTCAATAGTTACAACCAATGCTGAATAATAGGATCTCAATTCTATCCTTGAAATTTGTTGTCACCATTTAACAATCTCCACCTTGACAACAATTAACCTGATACCTTGTTCCTTCTTTTGTTCATAAGTTTTTCTGCAAGCCAAGAGAAGCCAAGAACAATCGTAGCTTCTCTAATAGTATTGGTTTTGTGAACATGGCTGCAGAGTCTTCTTTCATATGCACTTTCTCAAGAGAGACTCCACGTTCATCAATGACTTTCTTACAAAATGGTACTTGATAGGTATATATTTTGTTTTACTATGGTATGCTGGATTCTTAGCCAAGTGAATAACACTTTGACTATCACAAAGTAACTTTACTTTGTCTTGCATCCTTCCAAACTCACCAAACGAACCTTTCAACCAAACTACCTCTTTGCAAGCATGTGAAGTAGCTACGCATTCTACTTCTATAGTGGATAAAGCAACAATGTTCTGTAGCTTTGACATCCAACTAATAGCTCCACCTGAAAGAGTAAAGACATACCCTGAAGTCGACCTTCTCTTGTCCAAATCACCTGCAAAATCAGAATCAACATATCCATAGACTGATTCACAACCAATGTTATAGGTGATACAATAATCACTTGTGGCCCTCAGATACCGAAGCACCCATTTAACAACCCCAACTGCATGTGAAATGTTTGGCCTTGTACTAACCATCACATACATTAGACTTCCTACTGCATTAGCATATGGTATTTGAGACATATATTCATTTTCTTCTTTTGTACTAGGACATAAACTTGAAGAAATCTTAAAATGGAAAGCCAAAGGGATTGATACTAGTTTCACATCATTCATACCAAACCTCAAAAGTATCTTCTCAACATACTTTTGTTGTGATAACCAAAGCTTACCATTCCTCCTTTCTCTGAATATCTCCATGCCCAAAATCTGTCTTGCTGCTCCTAGATCTTTCATGTCGAACGTCCTAGCCATTTGAGCCTTTCACCTGGTGATCTCAATTATGCTTTTGCTTGCTAAAAGAATATTATCAAGATACTATACTAAGATAATGAATATTCTATTATTCAATTTTATAAAGTAGACACAATGATCATACTCACTCCTTTTATAATTCTGGCTCACCATGAAAGAGTCAAATTTCTTGTACCATTGTCTCGGCGACTACCTCAGACCATACAATGATTTCTTGAGCCTGCAAACAAATTTCTTGCTATGATTATGAACGAACCCTTTAGTTTGTTCCATGTAAATTTCCTCATCCAAATCTCCATGTAAGAAAACAGTGTTAACATCTATTTGTTCCAACTCCAAATCAAGCAATGCAACTAATGCTAACAAAAATCGAATTGAAACAATATTTACAACCGGTGAAATGATCCAGGTGGATATCGGTGGCCACCCACCTTTTTTAACTGGCTCAAAACAGTTTTCTGGCATTTTTGGCAATTTACTATTTTTAGCAGGTTTTAACTTCTGGGGCCATTTTGAGGGCTTAAATGAAGGTTTTTCGGGATCGACCCAACTCAATGATAGAAAATTTCATATTGATGCCCCAAAATGAATCTCCTCGATTATACATTTTCAACGGGCTATCATACGCCTAAAACGGAGATCGTATGCAAAAGTTACGACCCCGAAAAGTTGATGCACCAACTTACCCAAATAAGGCCCACATAACTTTTGGTGCTTCATCTCCTAGGGTTAGGTTTTTGGATGTTGATGGTTTTGGGCATTCCTATTTATTGTAAAAATGCCTTCAGAGCCTCATTGTAATCATCTTCTTGCGAATGCGAGTAGCCGTCACATCTCTTCTTAGAGATAAGCTGCCACCATTCTAGCCAGTCTTTCACTCTGTATTTTTACAGTCTCTGTACATTTATTTCATCAATAGATATCAATTACTGCATATCTGTGTTTATGGTTTCATCTCTAATATATTTCTGTTATATTATTGAATATCTGCAATATCTCTATGCATTTCTTTATTATATCTCCGCTCTCATTTCATGCTGAAAATAATCTAGATCATGGAAAAATCTCATGAAAGTCAATACCTTCTTTCTGAGAGTATCATTTCACAACCAACTTTTCTTTGTACCTTTCCACCTTATCATCAACACCCTTCTTTAGCTTGTAGACCCACTTGCAACCTACAGTTTTTCTGTCTCTTGGAAGTTCTACCATGTCCCATGTAGCATTCCTCTCTAATGCCTTCATTTCATCCTTCATCGCTTCTTTCCATTTATCACTGTTAGAACCCTTCATAGCTTCCTGATAGCACGAAGGTTCATCATCATTAGTACTTAAATAAATTGATGAAACAAAATCATCATACCTTCTTGGAGGATTTCTGACCTGCATAAATCTCCTTAAGGAAGTTTGTGGCTCATCCACATTTTGTTGATTGTTATCATCAACCATGTCTTCCATTGCTGCAGGAGACTCTTCATAAACATCTTCTGAAACGTGTTCATGTTCACCTTCATTGGTTTCAAAATGAATTTGCTGATACTTTGGTGCTTCTTCCTGTTTCATTTGAACATCTACGTTTGATTTGATGAGAGATGATTAATCAAATATTACATCTCTGTTAATGGTGATCTTGTGGCCAGTACGATTCCACAACTTGTACCCCTTACTACCATCACCATATCCAACAAAGATAAGCCTTTTTTTATTTTGGATCTAATTTAGAATGCCGATGTTTCGGAATTAGAGCATAGGCATCACAACCAAAAACTTTAAGATTAGAATAATTACAAGGGTGACCTGTCCATACCTCTTCAAGAATTTTTCATTCTATTGCTATTGATGGTGATCGATTCACCAGATAACAAGGTGTAGATACAACTTCTGCCCACAGTTCATGCTGGAAGTTGGTGTTACTCAACATATTCCTTTCTCTCTCTAGAAGAGTCTTGTTGATGCGTTCAACAACTCCGTTTTGATGAGGAATATAGGTAGTGGTTTTATGTCTATCGATCCCAAATTTCTTGCAATAATTCTCAAACTCCATTGACGTAAATTCACCACCATTATCAGTTCTTAAACATTTAATGGATCTACCAGTGCTCTTTTCTTCCAAATCTCTAAATTGCTTGAAAATAGTAAACACATCAACCTTTATTTTCAACATATAGATCCACACCTTCCTAGAGAAATCATCTATAAAAGTTGCAAAATATGATGATCCTCCATACGAAATAGTAGGGGATGGCCCCCAAATCCCAGAATGAATATAATCAAGGATTCCTTCACTTGTGTGTCTTCCAGTTTTAAATCTCTCCCTATTCTATTTTCCATAAATACAGTTCTTGCAGAAATATAACTTTAAAGACTTTAGACTAGGAAGAAATTTGTGATCAAATAATATCTTCAATTCCTGTTCGCTCATATGGCCCAATCGTTGATGCCACAATCGAACAAAATCATTGTCATTCTCGGATACCGCTGTCGCATGATCTGACTCAGTTCTTTCTTCTAACAGAAACAAGTTACCTACCTTCTTCGCTTTCATAACCAATAGAATTTTTTTGTGGACTCTCATAACTCCACCTTGAAGAATACTCTTATTTCCTCTAGTTTCTAAGACTCCCAAATAAATTAGGTTATTTCTAAGCTCACGGATATGTCTCACATTAGTTAGTATTTTAACAGTTCCATCAAACATCTTAATTTAAATGCTATCAATTCCCACAACTTTACATGAAATATCATTTCCCATGTAAACTATTCCATCATCTATAGACTGGTAAGTAATAAACCAATGTCTATGAAGACACATGTGATTTGAAGCACCATAATCTAATAACCACTATTGATCATGATGTGAACCAATACTAATTGATAAAACTTCATCAGTCATACCTGAACCTGTTGTTGAACTTGTTTCAATTGTGTTTGTTTCCTTCGTCTCTTTTGGAGGGTCTTCTTTGGAGGCTTATTGTCTCTTCCAACAATCCTTCTTCAGGTGTCCAAATTTTTCACAAAACCAACACTTAAGTTTTCTCTTATTTCCCTTCGACTTTGACTGAGAAAAATCCCTTTGATCCTGTCCTTTTTCTTTAGGTCTACCTCTAACCATCATCGTCTCAGATGTAGAGGTTTCTAGATTGCATTTCTTCCTTGTTTCCTCAGACAGTAAAGCTCCAACAATATCATCAAACTCGATACTTTCTGTTGAACTAAAACTAATATAAGTAACAAAGTGATCCCATGGTGCAGGAAAAGAACACAATAATGTAATTGTCTTATATTCAGATTCGAATTTCACTCCCATGGTAGTCAATTGGACTAACAGAGTATTAAAAGTATTTAAATGATTAGCTATTTTCGTACCTTCCCTCATGCGCAAAATGTACAATTGTCTTTTTAGGAAGATCCTGTTCGTTAATGATTTCGTCATATACAAGCTTTCTAGCTTCATCCACAAATTGGTTATTGTTTTCTCCGTAACAATGTTGAACAAAACATCATCGGCCGAACACAGGCATATGGAATTCGGTGCTCTCACATCAATATCATCTCAGTCATCATCTGTTATGGTCGTGGGTCGCTTTACTTTTCCCAAAAACGTCTTCACCACGCCTTGTTGCACGAGTAGATCGTGCATCTTAACCTTCGAGATCTTGAAATTATTTTTTCCATTGAACTTCTCAATTTTGAAATTAGCACTCTGTGTCTTTGCCATTAGAAGAAACATTCAAAAAAACACCACTGCTTATAATAACCAAGGCCCTTTAAAAAATATGTAGAGGAAAAATGGTATAATCTTCACCAGATTTAATAAAAAATCTTTTACTAAAAATTCACCTTTTTTAATAAAAAACTTTTAATAAAAATTTACCTTTACTTTAATTCCTCCACTTTTACATACTATATTTAATTTCAAATATATTAAACCCTTTTAAAAAACATCCTCCACATGACTTGACTTTTCATGTTTTTAAACAAAGAAATTCATTTTTTGAAAAAACTAAAAAATTCTCCATACCTTAATGTTTCTCAAAAACAAAAAAAACATGCAAATGTTTTCTTTTGGAGAATTAAATGGCCGATCACCAATTATTGATAGAAGTTTTAGAATTCCATATGACTCGGAGGTTAGACGGGCGATGATTTTTAAGAAGACCCTATGTACAACGCTCCCTTCGTGAGGTTAGATGGGCACTGATTTTTAAATTTATAAAAGTCGCAAGGGTTGGCCCAATCAATGCTCCCTTCACCCTTGACACCCAGCGCTGACTTGAAAACCAATGCTCTCTCCAGTCATCCTTTTTATGTGCAGAGATTCAACTCCTCCAACTCCTCCTCCACAGTTTTGGCATTGCTCCTGCTCTCTAAACTAGTGATCAACACCACAGATCTGGCCTCATGGATCTTCAACGACTCTGATACCAATTGTTGCAATTGCAAATGTAGAAAACAAAATCACATAGAATATAAAAGACATAGAGATTTACGTGGTTCACCCAAACGTTGGGCTACGACCAAGCAGAGGTATTGGTTGTATTATTATTCAAATCTTGGAGATTACAACAACTCACTCCCACTCCTTGTTTGCCTCTATGGGCTTACAATTTATATACATTTACACATGAAACTGAGTATTAAATGCAATCCTATCAATATTCAAACTTGGCCTGAATAGTTACAACCAATGCTGAATAATAGAATCTCAATTCTATCCTTGGAATTTGTTGTCTCTGTTTAACAATTTGTTGGAGGATGCTTGAAGGTAGAGAAGAAGACAATTAAAGAGAGTTCAAACTTTTGAGGACCAAAACATTGTAAATGGAGAGGTATGAAGTGAATATCTTTGCAAACTTTGTAACAAGTATTTAAATGTTTTTTGTTTTTGTCAAAGTTGAGGAAATGTCCAAAATTCACTTGGAAGTTGAAAGAAACTATTTTGAAGGCTAGCCTTCCAAGGTAGCCCATTAAAAATGAAGATTGTGGAGAAGAAGGGAATTCAATAGAGAGGAGAGATGAGGATAAAATGAAGAAGAAAAGTAGTAAATATAGAGCATGAAGCAGTCTACTTCATGATTGGAGGAGAATAAGACATTGAGTCTATCCCACTATGGGTGAAGATTGTTGTTGAGCCATGACTATCTACAAATTTATTGAATGAGAATAATACATTGAGTATATCCCTTGATAAGTGAACATTATTGTTGAGCCATGGCCATGTATAAATTTCCTATGAACTAGTAACAATACACTAAATCTGTATATATCTCACTATTTTGTAATCGTTTTCTTGATTAATAAAATCTCCATAAAAATCTGCATGCTTTTTCCATTTGGGATTTCCATAAAAAACTGTCCATTGAACATTTGAACTCTTTATCTTATCTTATGAAATTTCTACATGATTGAATGTTCTCTGTTTAAATCTTATTTGGACATCGTGTATGATTGAATGTTCTTTGTTTAAATCTTATTTGGACTTCGTGTTTTAAATCTTATTTGGACATTGTGTTAACCGAAACACTTTGTTCGATGGAAAAATGGTTATATGTATTCACACTCTCTTTAGCTCATTTTGAGTCCTACCATTAAGTCAAACAAGCACAAGCATTTGCTTGTTGTGTAACAACCACATTGATTGCTCATTTGCTCTATTTAAGGAAATTGACTTATGATAATCCTTATGTGGATCATTCACTTACAATCATCAACGCATCAGATTTTTGAATTGGATATATTGTTAGATTGCGTGTAGGATTTGGCATTTAAATAAATAGCATATGTTTTCTTTTTGGCATAACAAAATTGCAAAGTACATTTGTCTTTATTGTTGGGCATTGGCTTTGACATCACAACCAAGTAAACCAAGCTTTGGAACGAGATGTGGAATAGATGTCATTCATGTTTAGTAGAGAAGTTAAAATTGTAGTGCATTTTTTTGTTTAAAATTTAAATTGATAATGAATTCAAATTGCATACACATTTTTTTTTAATAAAAGATCTATGTTGGCCAAATAGAGAGACCATATGCCTATTATTTAGTAATTAGATATGTATAATATTATTTAAAATAAGCTTTCACAATTAGTATATTTTACTTTTTAATGCAAGTTTTATTATTTATATATACATATTTTATATTATTTAGTAATTATATATGTATAATATTATTTAATATAAGTTCTCACACTCATTATATTTTACTTTTTAATGCAAGTTTTATTATTTATGATACATATTTGATATTTAATATTGGATGAATATCAATATTGTATATAGTGATATTATACAATTCCATGATATTTAATAAATTATTCATTCCATACAAATTTATATTAAATAACAATGAATAATTAAAAAAAATGAAAATGAAACTATTAAATTAACAATAAACATAATGATTAAATAAAAATAATAAAGAATATATCAATGTAATAATTACTAGCACAACAGCTAAATAGGTGCTGGTGAACGACGAAAGGTTGATAAGATGAAAGAAATCCTTAAAAGAATATATTAAATTTTATTATTGATTAACAAATAAATGGTTGAGCTTCATTTATCTGGTGTTAATATTTTAATTTATGTTAATCACTTACGTGGCAATCAGTTAGCTATCAAAGTAATTCTTAAATATGATTAGGTAAATGTAAAAAAGTAAACACATAAACGAATGTCTTTATAATAGCTAGGAAGTTAATGATTGAAATCACAGCCATTTATTTTGTGTGACTACTAAGAATATTATAGCCATATTTAATCATGTTCATAGAAAACTTATTAAGCACTAAACCCCTATTAAATCTTCCCATTGTCAATAAGTGTACGACGTAATAAAGTCATTAAAATAACAATAAATATAATAATTATGAAACTACTAAACTAGTAATAAAATATACATTAGTAGTAACTATCATAGTTAAATACACTACAAATTAATAAAATTTAATGACTCATTAAAGTAACAAATATGCTACATATAGATAACAATTAATGATTCATTCATGAGGACGACATATTTATTGTTTTTATTTATTTATTATAGATATATTATATGAGTGTTGATATATATGATAAAAAGTTGTAATGGAGACAAACAATGATAAGCTTGTAGACTCATGGCTATAGTTATGAAAACAAACCAATTTACTAATATAAGAGTTTTCTATTGTTGAAAAAAAACAATTAATGATTTATTAAACTAGAAAATATACTAAAAAGTCATCACAATTAAAGATTCCAAATATACTATCAATTAACATTAGTTAATGATTAATTTAAATACAAATTGATGGTAATTAAAGATAGGTTAAGCTATTAAATATACTACAAGTTGAATCAGGTCAACCAATAAACTACTAAATTAAATAAAATTAAAATTTAATCATTTTACAAAGTAGTCCAAATACAATGTACTCTTTATCACTTTGCAATAAATAGTACTTTATGTACATGTTGAGTCAACAAAATATCTATATAATCAATTGTTGCATGTATTAATTATAGTTGCTTATTTTGAACTTCTATATAAGTTAGTTTAGACCAAATATAAGCTTCTATTCACCTAGTTATATAATGAGTTATTGCACGTATTAATTATAGTTGTTTATCTTTAACTTCTATATGTGTTAATTTACTCGAGAGGCTTCTATTGACATATTTACCTAGCTAAAATCATAGATATAGACAAAGATGTAAAGAGCCTAGAAAATAAAATGAAACCTTGTAATAAGGATGACTAACCTCCGCATAATGATTGGTATATATCTCCTCTCATTATGGAATGGAAAGAATAAGGAAACGAAGAGAAGTCTCATAGGAATTGATCTCTATACTTATATTTCAAATAGAAAATAGTCCATAAAAAATGGTTAGTAGTTATTGCCTTATATAAATAGAAGAGAGTCCATAGAAAAAATTGGAGGGTGTAAGGAGACCATGTACCAAACCATTTATGGATCATTTATGGCCTTATCACTTGCCTTCCTTCAAGAGAGGGATCATTGTTTGCCTCATAGCCTTCTAGCTTGCCTTCCTTCAAGAGAGGGATCGTTTCTTGGCTCATGACCAAAGGGAAGTTGATTTTAGTTTAAAACTTGCGATATAATGCTATTGAATCATAGGGTTTATACCCTGGACAAAAATTAACTTAAAATTATTTCATTATTGCTTGCCTCCTATTTTAAAGGAATTTATCTAGAAATGTTATGAAAACTTCAATGGAAGCACAGAAACAAACTACTAAGAACTTGGTTTTCATGTTATAATGACTGGTATATATCTCCTTTCATTATGGAAATAATAATGAAACCAAGAGAAGTCTCATGGGAATTGATCTCTATACTTATATTTCAAATAGAAGAGATTCCATAGAAAATATTTAATACTTATTGCCTTAGAAAAATAGAAGAGAGTCCATAGAAACTATCGCACACTATATGGAGACCATGTACCAAACCATTTATGGATCATTTATGGCCTTTTAACTTTCCTTCCTTCAAGAGAGGGATAGTTTCTTTCCTCATGGCCTTCTAGCTTTCCTTCCTTCAAAGAGGGATCGGTGCTTGCCTCATGACCAAAGGGAAGATGATTTTAGTTTAAAAATCATGATATGATTCTCCATTTACATTGTTAGTTTATTTTCCATCGACATTGTTCTATACATCGTAAGCTTTTGAATGGTGCAAAAATCACCTTAATCTGAGTTCATATGTGGAAGTTATGCCTCCTGCAAGTTGACCTGTTTTGTTAACCACCACGGGATTAAGTGGATTCCATGTCAACCCCCATTACTCACACATGTGGGTCCAAAACCATAACACTAATTAATTATTTAGGAATTAAAAAAATGCTAACCCAAACCCTAAATGACTATTATGCTAAATACGTTTGACCGCTACAAAAGGAAGGGGGTCCATTATTTTTGTATTTTTATTGTTCAATAGTTGAGGGGGGCATCTATGAGTGCGATATAGAGGAATGAAAGAGGATTTAAACAATTCTATAGCAATCATTTAGGCCGCAATGTCCATTGCAACTCCATAGTGAGTGTCTCTTTCTTTGTATTTTTATTTCATAAGAGAAAAAAAGAGAGTAGACCATAGGCCTAACTGTCACTGGACTGGTGAAAATCCATTTGGGCAATGAAGAAATACCAACATTCCCAATCACTATGCGACACTGACATAGTTTGTTAAAGCGAAAGGACAAACCAAATTATTGAACCTGGGCTATGCCTTCATTTTGTCTCGTTTATTACTTAGTTAGGGATTATACATGTATAGGAGTGATCATTTTTATACACACTATAACTATCTTTCGGATAACACTAAGAAGTTTCTTAGGAGGAGTCAAAGGAACATATTGAAGTTAAAGGGAATGCTCAAAGAACAAGAAAAGAGTTCTAAA
>ML788602.1:74937-93047 GCA_009831015.1 Picea engelmannii
ATTTAATTTATACATTACATTAATTAAATCATATACTTTACATTATTATTAATCAATTAATACCTTACATTCATAACATAAAATAAGTTACTCATTAATATTTGAATTTATAAATTACATTAATTTTTTAATACTTTTATTTATTATATTATATATTAGTTTATATATCATTAATATATTATTTAATTAATACAAATTTACTTTAGTTTATTAATATTTTATCTCATCAATATTTTAATATATTGTTAATATTTTATTATTTTATTAATATTTTAATAATTTATTAATATATAAAAAAATGTTTTATTATATTAATATCTTAATATCTTAATATAATACATTAATGTATTTAATTTATATATAAATAATATTTTATTGTATCAATTCTTTAATATAATAATATAATACATTCATGTATTATAATTGTATTTTTACTTTATTCATATTTTATTATTATTGTAAATACATGTAATGTTTTATTATAATAAATACATAAATACATTATACTCCTTAATTTTATTATAATAAATACATGTAATGATTTATTATTATTAATAACTTTATTAATATTTTTTTTATTTACTATTTTATTTTTGCTAAATTTATTTATAATCTATAAATTATATATTGGATTATTAATATATTTATTTTGTTTTAACTTATTTTATTTATGCAATATTATTTTTTATTTTATAAATAATTGTTATTTAATATTTATTTTATTATTGATAATTAATCATTTWATTATTRTTAWTTAATAATTATTAATTGATTATTATTAAATTYTTATTWTTAATTGATTATTATTTAATTYTTTTTAATAATTTATTAATAAAATTATTACATATATTTTTTATWATTTTTTTTAATAAATTATTTAATTAATAATAATACTAACTAAAAAATTAATCATTTTATTTTAAATAATAATTTAGTAATTACTAAATAATATTTAATTATTACATTTAAAATGTATAAATGTGTTTATGGTTGTGGCCATGCATGCCGGCCGTCAACTAGCAACAAACACATTAAGTAAAAAGTGGTTGATATTCGGCACCATTAATTAAAAAAATAAATAAAAAATGTTACTTAATGTGGTTGTTGCTAGTATGGTATCTTTTGAGGGTAATTTTAATCTGAATGTAGATTTATTTTAATTTTCAAATTTATAAAATTTGAAACTGTCAAATCTTTTGAAATCTAAAATTTTCAATTATTTAAATTAAATTTATATTATTTTTCATTCTACCCAACTTTATAAAATAATTATTATAAACATCAATTTCTATATTCCATCATAAATACTAATTTTTATATGATTTGTCAAACAATTTTCTTGTTAAATGTATTTATTACAGTGTACAATTAGGGATTGCTGATAGTGTAAGAAACAGAAGCGACTCTATTTTTTATTTTAAAACCACATATCATATAATCTCAACATTTTTTTAGAATGTGAACATAAATCTCTGGGGTCAATGGATCGTTCTGAAACTGCTCGAAGTCCACATCTCTATATATATCATATAAGTATTTGTTGAAGACAAGAAATCAAGGAAATCTCATATTACAGGAAATTTCGAATGAGTACTGAGTCATAGCTTGCATAACTAATACTTTTATTCGTGCGAATTATAAAACA
This sequence comes from Picea engelmannii, assembly GCA_009831015.1. Lineage (NCBI taxonomy): Eukaryota > Viridiplantae > Streptophyta > Pinopsida > Pinales > Pinaceae > Picea > Picea engelmannii. The sequence goes on from ML788602.1 coordinate 76,583, forward strand.
GATCTCGAATGAGTATTGATTCATAGCTTGCATAACTAATACTTTTATTCGTGCGAATTATAAAACAGATCTCAAATGAGTATTGATTCATAGCTTGCATAACTAATACTTTTGTTCGTGCGAATTATAAAACAGATCAACTGAAACGAAAATACGTTGGAAAGAAAAATTTCAAAGTGTCTTATACGCAGCCATTTTGGTACAACGATTAAAACAATAAAATGCATAAATTATTGATAAATTAAAACCTTTTGACTTTTTTTTAGCTAAGAATTCTGACGATGATCTTCATTTCACGATGGTCGTACACTTGCATTTGAAATCAATTGTTGTTTATCCCTGTACTAATCGTTTGTTTTGAGCGTGCATTGGTTTTTGGTTCCACTATATGGACAGCAATATCCAGCCCATTAGTTTTTGGTTTCACTATATGGCCAACAATATTCAGCCCCCCTAAGCAGCATAGAATATGCAGGTGGATTATAGGTTGTTGGATTTGAATTGCTTTCCGATCCTACAGCTTTTAATTCACTTTCGGCAGCATTAATATCAGAAGACTTATAATCCACCTGAATTGCTTTCAGATCTTATGACCTATACTCCATATAGACCCCACTATATGCTACCAACTGCAACATTAAATTGTGTTCTACAGGGTATTTAGATCTTACTTTTTTAGGTTTTCTTAGTCCAAATGTTCCATTTTTTGGAGTTGGACATATTTTCAAATCAATTTAGCTTGAAATCAGACTAAAAATTGTTGGAACTTCAGATTTGAGTAATTGAGTCTATATAATTCAAGTGCTCCTAAGATTTTCCAGTATGTTGAATTCATTTATGCATTCAAAAATGCAATTTAAACAACAGAAAATTGCATTAAGTATGAAGAAATAATAACACATATCATTAAATAATCTACCTCAATTAGGAAATAATAATATATGTCATTAAATGATCTACTACAAGTACTTTATGATAGTGATATGGTCATTCTTATCTTAACAATTTCTATGGAAATGCCCATTATTACATCATAATCCTTTATGAAACATTTGCCATTACGTTAGTACTCTAAAAGTTCTAGGTTTTGTTTTTTTTCTTGTGATATTATCCATTTAATTTGGTGAGACATTGTTGGATCTCTAGATTTGAATAGTTAAGTCTGTATACTCGTAGTACTGCATGTATTTTTGAGCATGTTCTGTTAATGTGCAACAATCTATATTAAACTAATATGCAGTGGATTCTCAAATATCACATGATAATCAACAATCACACACATATTATAAACAAAGAGATTTTAAGTGGTTCATCCAAACATTGGGTTACCTCCACCAAGAAGAGGTATCGGTTGTCTTATTCTTCAGATTATTATTCAGATCATGGAGATTACAGCAGCTCACTCACACACTTCTGCCTCTATGGGTTTACATGAATATATAAGAATACACAGTTACAGAAGAAATGACTATCGGAAGCGCTTCTCTAATTTTGTCACATTAGTTACAACCAATCAATGATTTATAGGATCTAGAATCCTAAACTTGGAAATTTGTTGTCACCGTTTAATAATCTCCACCATGACAACAATTAACGTGATACCTTGCTCCTTTTTTCCATCACCTTTTTTGCAAGCCAAGCACCATCGTTGCTTCTCTAACAATACTGGTTTTGTGAACATGTCTACGCAGTTCTCTTTTGTATGCACTTTCTCAAGAGAGACTCCACCTTCATTGATGACCTGTCTTACAAAATGGTACTTGATAGGTATATGTTTTGTTTTACTATGATAGGATGGATTCTTAGCCAAGTGAATAGCACTTTGGCTATCACAAAGTAACTTTACTTTGTCTTGCATCCTTCCAAACTCACCAAACAAACCTTTCAACCAATCTACCTCTTTGCAAGCATGTGAAGCAACTACATATTCTGCTTCTGTAGTGGGTAAAGAAACAATGTTCTTTAGCTTTCACATCCAACTAATAGCTCCACATGCAAGAGTAAAGACATACCCTGAAGTTGACCCTCTCTTGTCCAAATCACCTACAAAGTTAGAATCAACATATCCACAGACTAAATCACGACCACTGTTATAGGTGATACAATAATCACTTCTGCCCCTCAGATACCAAAGCACCCATTTCACTGCTGCCCAGTGCTGTTTACCTAGATTTGTCATATACCTGTTGACAATGTCAATTGCATGTGAAATGTATGGCCTTGTACTAACCATCGCATACATTAAAATTATTACTGCATTAGCATACGATATTCGAGACATATATTCCTTTTCTTGTTTTGTACTATGGCATAAACTTGAAAAAAAATTAAAATGGAAAGCCAAAGGGACTAAACTAGTTTCACATCGTTCATACCAAACCTCAAAATTATCTTTTCAACATACTTATGTTGTGACAACCAAAGCTTACCATTCCTCCTGTCTCTCAATATCTCCATGCCCAAAATCTGCCTTACTGCTCCTAGATCTTTCATATCGAACATCCTATCCATCTGAGCCTTTAACTTGTTGATCTTAGTTATGTTTTTTGTTGCTAAAAGAATATCATCAACATACAATACTAAGATAATGAATATGCCATTATTCAATTTCTTAAAGTAGACACAATGATCATACTCACTCCTTGTATAATTATGGCTCACCATGAAAGAGTCAAATTTCTTGTACCATTGTCTAGGCCATTGCCTCAGACCATACAATGATTTATTGAGTCTGCAAACAAATTTCTTGTTGCGATTCTGAACGAACCCTTCAGGTTGTTCCATGTAGATCTCCTCATCCAAATATCCATGTAAGAAAGCGGTCTTAACATCTAGCTGCTCCAACTCCAAATCAAGTAAAACAACGAATGCTAACACACTTCGAGTTGAAACAATATTAACAAATCGTGAAAAAATCTCATGAAATTCAATACCTTCTTTATGAGTATATCCTTTCGCAACCATCCTTTCTTTGTACCTTTCCAACTTATCATCAACACCCTTCTTCATCTTGTAGACCCACTTGCAACCTACAATTTTATGTCTCTTGTAAGTTCTACTAGGTCCCATGTGGCGTTCTTCTCTAATGCCTTCATTTCATCCTTCATTGCTTCTTTCCATTTATCATTGTTAGAACCCTTCATAGTTTCCTGATAGCATGAAGGTTCATCATCATTAGTACTCAAAGAAATTGATGAAACAAAATCGTCATACCTTCTTGGAGGAATTCTGACACACATAGATCTCTTTAGGGATGTTTGTGGATCATCCAAATTATGTTCATTGTTATCATCAACCATGTCTTCCTTTGCAGGAAATTCTTCATGAACATCTTCAGAAACTTGTTCATGTTCACGTTCATCTGTATTTGAACTGGTTTCAAATTGAATATGCTGATACTTAGGTACTTCTTCATGTTTCATTTGAAAATCTACATATGATTTGATGAGAGATGATTCATCAAATATTACATCTCTATTAATGGTGATCTTATGGGCAGTAGAATCCCACAACTTGTACCCCTTAATACTATCACCATATCCAACAAAGATAAGCCTTTTTTATTTTGGATCTAGTTTAGAACACTGATGTTTTGGAATTAGAGCATAGGCTTCAGAACAAAAAAATTTGATGTTTTGGAATTAGAGCATAGGCTTCAGAACCAAAAAATTTAAGATTAGAATAATTACAAGGGTAACCTTTCCATACCTCTTAAAGAATTTTGCACTCTATTGCTGTTGATGGTGATCGATTCACCAGATAACAAGTTGTAGTTACTGCTTCTGCCCATAGTTCCTGCTGCAAATTGACGTTACTAAGCATACTCCTTGCTCTCTCTAGAAGAGTCTTGTTCATGCTTTCAATAACTCCATTTTTCTAAGGAGTATAGGCAGTGGTTTTATGTTTATAAATCTCAAACTCCTTGCAATAATTCTCAAGTTCCATTGACATAGATTCACCACCATTAATAGTTCTTAAACATTTAATGAATCTACGAGTGCTCTTTTCCACTAAAGCTCTAAACTGCTTGAAAACTGTAAATACATCAGCCTTACTTTTGAACATATAGACCCAAACCTTTCTAGATAAATCATCTATAAAAGTTACAAAATATAATGATCCTCCATATGAAATAGTATGGGATGGTCCCCAAACATCAGAATGGATATAATCAAGGATTCTTTCACTGGTGTGTCTTCTGGTTTTAAATCTCTCCCTATTCTGGTTTCCATAAATACAGTGCTTGCCGAAATCTAACTTTAAAGACTTTAGACTAGGAAGTAACTCGTGATTAGTTAATACCTTTAATCATTGTTCACTCATATGAACCAATCGTTGATGCCACAGTTGAATAGAATCATTTTCTTTCTCAGATACTATTGTTGAATGATCTGAATCAATTCTTCCTTCTAACAGGAACAGGTTACCAACCTTCTTCACTTTCATAACCACTATGATTCCTTTGTAGACTTTCATAAATCCACTTTGAACAATACTCTTATATCCTCTAGTGTCTAAGAATCCCAAAGATATTGGATTCTTCCTAAGATCACGTACATGTCTCACATCAGTTACTATTTTAACAGTTCCATCAAACATCTTAATTCGAATGCTATGAATTCCCACAACTTTACATGATATATCATTTCCCATGTAAACAATTCCATCATTTATAGACTGGTAGGTAATAAACGAGTGTCTATGAAGACACATGTGATTTGAAGCACCAGAATCTAATAACCATTGTTGATCATGACATGACCCAATACTAATTGATAAAACTTCACCAGTCATACCTGAACCTGTTTGAATTGTGTTTTCTTCCTTCATTTCTTTTGGATCGTCATCTTTGGAGGTTTGTTGTCTCTTCCAACAATCCTTCTTCAGGTGTCCATATTTTTCACAAAACCAACACTTAAGCTTTCTCTTTTTTCCCTTCGACTTTGATTGAGAGAAATCCCTCTCACAGTGTCCTCTTTCTTTAGGCCTTCCTCTGACTACCATCGCCTCAGATGTAGAGTTTTATGAATTGGTTTTCTTCCTTGTTTCTCCATACATCAGTGCTCCAACAATAACATCAAACTCAATACTTTCTGTTGAACTTAAACTAATAGAGGTAACAAAGTGATTCCATGACGCGGACAAAGAACACAATAATGTAATTTCCTTATCTTGAGATTCAAATTTCACTCCCATGCTATCCAAATGGACTAAAAGAGTATTAAAAGTATTTAAATGATCAAATATTTTCGTACCTTCCTTCATGCGCAAACTGTACAATTTCCTTTTCAAGAAGATCCTGTTCGTCAAGGATTTTGCCATATACAAGCTTTCCAGCTTCATCCATAAACCGACTGTTGTCTTCTCCGAGACAATGCTGAACAAAACATCATCGACCAAATACAGGCGTATGGCACTCAGTGCTCCCACATCAATCTCATCTCACTCATCATCTGAAATGGTCCCGAGTTTCTTTTCTTTCCCCAAAAACGTCTTCACCACTCCTTGTTGCACGAGCAAATCTTACATCTTCACCTTCTGGATCTCGAAATTGTTCTTTCCATTGAACTTTTCGATTTATAATTTGGTATTTTGTGTCTTCTCCATTAGTAAAAAAAATAATTTCAAAGAAAACACCACTATTTATAATAACCAAATCCTTTTAAAAGATATGTGGAGGAATGATCTTACTCAATGTTGAACAAAAGGATTTAATCCACAAAAACCTTTTTATAAAAGAGGCCACCTCAAATATATATTATAAAGTATCCACCCATGAAATAAAACTAACATTCTATTAAAAAAACATCCTCCACTCTTATGCGATTATTTAAAAAAAAAAATATCTGGTCCTCTTAATGAAAAGTCAACTATGATATAAACATCATAACTTCATCATAAATATTGCTTAACGTGTGTTTCATGTATTGCTTAGTTAATGGGAAATGACCACCGCATCAATATGCAATGTTTGCAAGCATCATACCAGACCACATTAATTTCTAACGCCATTGAATTGAACGAAATTTTATGCTAATGTTGTGCACCTTAATCTCTGATGCCATTAAATGGACTCGTCGAACTACGACGAAGGAATGGACGGACACCATGCGAATGTATGTTTCCTGATCCGTGGCACACAGATTCGACAACGCTTCTAAAGATGACAAGCCAGCGCTGAAATTCGATTTCGCCAGAAAACGTAAGTGGTGGCTAATCAACGCTCCCTCACTCCTTGACACCCTTCGTTGACTTGAAAAAAGCGGTGCTCTTTCCAGTCCCCATTTTATGCACAACCTCTGATATCAATTGTTAACCTGCAACAATCTATATTAAACTAATATGCAACGGATTCTCAAATATCACATGATAATCAATAATCACACACATTATAAATACACAGATTTTAAGTGGTTCACCCAAACATTGGGTTACGTCCACAAATCATAGCTATTGGTTGTCTTATTATTCAAGACATGGAGATTACAACAGTTCACTCATACACTTCTGCTTTTATGGACTTACATGAATATATAAGAATACACAGTTACAAAAAAACTGACTATTGAAAGCCCTTCTTTAATTTTGTCTCATTACTTACGACCAATTACTGATTTATAACATCTAGAATTCTAAACTTGGAAATTCGAGTTGAATCCATTTACACTCTCAGAAATCCAATTTAAATAACAAAAAATTGTGACTTAAAACAAATTTATATTGTTAAATTACTAGAAGAAAATACGAAAACATAAAACGTTTAGAGCAGTAACATTACATTATGCGGGTTCCATTCTAAAGTCTGTCCCAAATTATACAAAAATCATAAGTTTGTGAATAAAAAAATTTCACGTTTGTGAATGAAAATGATCGGAACGAGACAAAAATCATCGAAGCCCTATATTTCAATCATCTCATAGTTTGAACGTGGATATTAAGCTACCATATATATAGCAGACCAATTCAAGTTTTTACCAAAGACCAATTCGAGTGCTTTATCATAACGACTTCTTTTGGGAGAGAAAAAGAATTCCAAATTTGGATATTCAGTTTGAAACCAGGATTTGGATCCTGGTTTTATCGTATAGAGATTTCTGGGAGAGGAGAGTGACGGATTTGTATTTAGAGTTTATTTAAATATAAATATTAAATGTTTGATTGCGAGATTTTGACTTCTCAGTTTATGTGTTTTGTCAAAGTCGTTGGTTCTGTTTAGGTCTAAAAGATTTATTGTAAACGGCCAGGTAAGTTGTTCGTCAAGTCGGGCATTAGCGTGCATATTACAGAATTGAAGTTGGCTAGCTTTTTCAAGTGTTCAAAAATTGAGAGAACATAGTCGCCTTCAAATAAGAAAAATTTAAGCTCGATATTTAAGAACCTGATTTAAAAGAACAGTAAAAATATGAAGTTGGATACGAAAGTTCCAGTAGGAATTTGGACAAATTTCAAGCCTTCTGTCTGCGTCCGATCGAAGAATTCCAATGGAAATATTCATTTCAGAAGTCTCGCAGGATTGCAGTTGAAAACAGAGAAAACAGAGAGGTGCAAGTACCACTCGTTTCCTTTTGATTTTTTTGGTTTGTTTGGTGTTTCGGAAACCACTTAATTGAAAAGATTAAGCAGAGATAGAATTGATGCAATACACTACACTACTGATGTGTATTCTATTAATATGAACATATACTATTACACAATATGGTTACAAGACATTACCAACTATGGTAAACTATCTAAGTAACTAGTTAAGGATGTAATTAGGTATTTTCCTTAACACTCCGCCTTAATTACATCTGGGAAAAACTATCACTATCACCAATGCAATTTTGACTATCACTAGCATCCAATGCAAAAATGCAATAGACTTCACACTCCCCCTTAAACAAAACTTGGTCCTGACTCTTAGATTAATATCACACATTTCCCTTGTTAATCGAAGATTCAAATTCTCCGATACAATCATCAAGTTAGAATACGAGTAGACACCCTTGTATCTACCAAGTGGACTTCATACCACATTCCTTTACCAAAGTGGACTTCATACCACATTCCTCTACCAAAGTGGACTTTATACCACATTCCTTCACCATAGTGGACTAATACCACATTCCTTCTAGCCAACGCCTCAAGCTGCTCGAAACCAGGGATAGTTGTGATCCCAAGCTTCTCGAAACCAGGGATAGTTGTGATGTATCAGGCCAACGCTTCATGCTGCTCGAAACCAAGGATACATGCTACATGATCACATACTAACCTATATAGGCTTGATTCAATTGGGGCTTACTGAACATGAGGACTAAAGTTTGCATATAGTTGTGATGTATCATGGCCAACGATTCATGCTGCTTGAAAACAATGTTACATGCTACATGATCACATATTGACCTATGTAGGCCTATTCAATCAGTGCTTACTAAACATGGGGAACAAATCTTGCCTAAAGAAAAGCTCACAACTTCTTACAAATGGGACCAAAATACTTAGACCAAAAAACTTATTGGAGTGTTTACTGGGGTGTCAAGTACAACCGAACATGCACCCCTCAAATTACAACAATTCATTTCTTATGTATCTGCTGATGAATTAAAAAACCAAAAATTTAGTTATATTTTGTTGCATGTCTCTGCCGATATTTCTTCTTTGCAACTTTCATGCAGTTTTTACTGCTCAATAATGCAGAAACATTGTCCAAAAAATGGCTCAGCGTCAACGATTCTTTCTCTTCAACAATAGAAGAGGAAATACTCTTGTCTTGCGGCTTATTCTCTCTGGAAGCCTTGATTTCATTCTTGTATACTATTTTCACCATGATGACTCTTCTGATTGCTCCATGACGACTCTTCTTCATCGACTTTTGTTGGTCTGGCTGGAATATGCTTCTTCAATTCACATAACTTCTTATCTCTTTGCAACTCTTTTTAGAAATGCCAAAATAAATCTCATCACCATGCTTAACATCTTTTTTCTCTTGAATTTATGTTGTCTTGGATTTCCTTGTTCTCTTGTCATTTGTTAGAGTCACGAATTCTAACAAAATAACTATACCAATATTGGGCTAGCTAAACTCAATAAGATTCAAAACATTCTTCCAAGACAAATACTTTCTTATATCATCAAAGAAAAATAACTTTAACAACTTACACAATAAGTTATTTTTATTCTTTTTGAAGACTGACAATGATCTTTCTTAATGACAAATCCTTAAATCCTTTCTGATGGAAAATCCTTCTAGCCTTTCTTTTGATATGGCCTCCTTTAAAAAGAAATCCTTAAATATTTTTTGATGGAAAATCCTTTTAGCCTTTCTTTTTATATGGCCTCCTAAAAAAAATAAACTAAAACACTCCTCTTTTATAATTCAAATAAAACACTTTATTTCTTTACGATGGCCAAAACTTAAAATAAAACTCACTTCTCTTTGGCTTTACACATCATTTTAAAAATAATAATAAAATACTTCTCTTCTCATGTATTGTGGAAAATCTGTGTCGACTTTATGGAACATTTTAAAAACTTGTAATAAAATTATAATAAATACTTTACTTTATCTTGGTTCATGGCTAGATTCTCCAGCGCATTCGTGAGGACTCCCTGCAGCACGAAGTTCCTTTCTTCCATACATTCCTTGCTTGGATTCGTGAAGATTCCTTGCAATGCTAAGTTCCTTTATGTCCGCAATCCCTTTTGGGATTCTTCAGAGGATAATAAACGTATCCATCGGCTTCTAGTTGATTGTTCAGTGACCGGCCTTTAATGTCCGTGATTTTCTGTTAAGCTGAGATCTTCTCCTTGCGGCAATTATGACAACTCGTGGCTCCTCACTTTTCTCGTGATTTTCCATATCCTTGAGAGTATTGATAAACAACTATTGTAATCTATTATGCAAGGACAGTTTCAACAACGATTTCTTTTCACTAAACGAGAGTGATTTCCATATCCTTGGGTCCTTGAGCCCTCCAGTGATGGAGTGAGGCCCAGACCCGCTCTGATACCATGAAAGCAGAGATAAAATTGATGCAATACACTACACTATTGATGTGTATTCTATTAATATGAACATGTATTGTTACACAATATGGTTACAAGACGTTACCAACTCCTCTAATGGTAAACTATCTAAGTAACTAGTTAATGATGTAATTAAGTATTTTCCTTAACACTAATTGCTAGTGCGACCTGCATCAAAATTGGCAAAAAGTTAAACATGGATGTGTTGAGAATGGAGTCAAGATTAGTTGTGGTAAAATTTTATAATAAATTATGGACCATCTGAAATAGCCAAAATCAGAAACCTGCGCAGTTGAAACAAAGGCGTAAGTCCGAGTCATGTGCATGGATTTTTGGGTGCACCCTTCTTTTGGTGACAACGGTATCCAAACTTGTATGGGATCTTTTGACCTTAATTTTAATATTAATGTAGATTTGTTTTAATTTTTGATTTATAAAATTTTGAAACATTGGAATTTGAATTTTAAAATTTTCAATTATTTAAATTAAATTTATAATACTTTTCATTTTACTCAAATTTATAGAATTATTATGCCAAAAGGGGTACACCTATAGACAATGGGCATATTTAATAGGTTTTTAGTGTTTAATCAATTTTGTATGGACAAGATTAAATATTGATGAAATATTCTTAGTCATCCCAATAAATCAATGGTTGTGATTTCAACTACTAACTTCCTCACTATTATAAAGGCATCCGTTTACATGTTTACTATGGTAGCTAGCTGATTACTACGTAAGTGATTAACAAAGATTAAGGTTTTGTTACATAGTGGAGAGATGTGAATCTGAGTTTCATTTTCTAGACCAATCACCAACAACTATGGTAGTTATTATAAACATTAAGTTTTATATTTCATCATAAATATTAATTTTTATATGATTTATAAAACAATTTTCTTGTTAAACGAATTTATTAGAGTGCACAATTAGGGATTGTTGATGGTGCATGAAACAAAAGCGGCTCTATTTTTTATTGAAAACCGCAAATCATATAAGTCTTAACAATTTTATTGAATTAATTTATTAGAGTGTAGAATTAGGGATTGTTGATAGTGCAGTAAACAAAAGCCACTCTATATTTTTTTTTAGTAAAACCGCAAATCATATAAGCCTCAATAATTTTTTACAATATAAACCAATTATTATGATGAAAAAATCATTTCTTAATTTATAAAGCATTTCCAACATTGGCCATTAGGGTTTTGCAGAAATGGGAATAAGTTATACATGAACCATTAGAATGTGAACATAAATATTTGCGGTCAATGGATCGTTCTGAAACTGCTCAAAATCCACTTCTCTATATATATCATATCAGTATTTTGTTGAAGACACTAAAGCAAGGAAGTTTCAATGAAGATTTATAATTACAGACATTCCATTCGAGAGTGATTGTAACGTTTTGGACTATGTTGTGTTTTTTCCCGAAGTTTGTTTGCGTGATTGTTAAAAGATAAATACACAAACATTATGTGGTGATTGTAACATTTTTTAAATATTTATTTGTGTCATGGCAAGCACCCATGTTTTAACAGTCTGTCATGGCAAGCAAGATCATCCAAAGATCATCCATTAATGAGCCGATCTTTTTTCTTTCTCGAGATCTGTTATTTAGATAGAGTCAGTTGTATTTATTGTCATCAGTTTTAATACATAGGAGTAACATTTGTGAAGAGAGTAGAAGAAGTCTAAGAGCACAAGCTTTGTGTTTGGTAGAAGTTGTTGGAGCTGCATATTTTCGTATTTTTGTAACCACCCACAACAAGTTGGTAATATTAAGTATTTGCGTGTTGATATATTTAAGAGTATTTCCGAGTTTTGTTTTGTTCAAACACTTTGAAAATACCTTCTCTCCGTTTCTGTTGAAGCTTAATTAGGTTCATAAGTTCTTGAATCTCCACTGAAAGTATACATGTGAGTTTAAGAATAACACATTGTCGATTTTATTTCAATAATTTTCGTTATTAAGTGGTATCATCACAAGGTGCAGTCTACAACATGGTAAGTCCTAAAAGCTCATCGATGAAGAGTTTAAATTTGCAGTCTTTGCAACTGCGTTGCACAATGTTTGTATGCGCATTGTAGATCCGATATCTAGTATCAAAGTATGTTTCAAGAACAATTTTAAAGGGAAACAACTATGTTGTAAGGTGAAATCATGGCTTCTACTTCAAATCCGCAACCTCCCACTTTTACATGAAAAAATTATAAGTTATGGTCCTTGACCATGAAGGCATTACTATGAGGTCAAGATGTATGGTAGATAGTAAAAAATGGCTATGTGGAACCAACAAATTAGGCAGCGTACAATGCCCTCACACAAGTTGAGAATGATGCCTTGAAAGATCAATGGAAGAAGGATGGAAATGCAATGTTTTACATACATCAAGCTATGCATGAGAGCATACTCCCAAGAGTAGCATCAACAAAGAAAGTCAAATAAGCATGAGACATATTACAAACTTCTTATTAAGGCATGGACAAAGTCAAGACTTCAAAATTAGAAGTTCTTAGAAGAGATTTTGAAACTCTATCAATGAAAGACAAAGATTTAGTAGATCCCTTTTACACCCATGATATTGGCCTGATAAATCAGATTAAGTCTCATAGAGAAACCATAGAGGACAGGAAGTTTATTGAGAAAGTAATTAGGAGTCTTCCTCCTTAATTTGATCCTCTTATTATGACTTTAGAAGAGAACAAAGACCAAAGTCAATTTAGTCTAGGTGAGCTACAAGCCTCCCTCATTAATCATGAACACAGATTAAATAGGTCAAACATGTATTTAGAAAATGCTTTTTCTGTGCAGTCATCTATAATCCATAGCAAAGGAAGGGGGAGAGCTAACTCTAGAGGTAGAGGAAGGAATAGTGATAGAGGAGGACGTTGTAGAAGTACTGGAAACACTAGTGGTAGAGGTCAAAATCAAAATATTAGTCAAACAAGTAGTAATAAATTTGATAAATCAAATATTTAGTAAAAGTAGTCAAACAAGCAAGAGATAGAGAAACAACACAAATGCTAGTCAAGAGATAGTAGGAAGAGATAGTATAATCAAAACAAGAAAGGTCAAGACTAGTCAAACAACACAAATGCTCCCTTGAGTCTCATTGAAGAGATGCCCATAATTTCCCCAGTTGAATGCAATGTTGCTCAAGAAAGTTCATGTGACATATGGTATTTAGACTCAGGTTGTAGTAATATCATGACAAAAAACTTATAATTGTTTTCTAGTTTTGATAAGTTAGTCCAAACTAAGGTTACACTTGGAGTTCATATATCCAAGTTATGTCTTGGGTAAATGAAGTATTGATATTTTAACTAAACAAGGGGAGAAAAAGGTTATGTCTCATGTATATTATGTTGTTGGCCTAAACCATAAATTGATGAACACATGACACCTATTACAAAAAGAATATAGAATCTACATGGAAGATAATCATTGTGTGATTTGGCATAGATATCCAAGCAATCAACATATTCCAAGAATTCAAATGACAAGAAGTAGAATGTTTCCATTGACATTGAAGCCAACCATGAAGAGAAATACAACACAAGTTGTATATGACACAAGATATGTGCACTCTGACACTGCATTCAAAGCAGAAAGAGAATAAGTAAGTGCACGCAGTCTCAAGGAAGGAAAATTTAGTGTGCGCGTTTCTAATAAAGAAGAATACAGTGGCACAGAGTTAGAGGAAACATTCCAATTTGAAGTGCAGGAGGATTCTTGACTATGGCATTTCATATTTGGACATTTAAACTTTGGAGGTCTAAATATGCTACATACAAATGATATGGTGAAGGGTTTGTCATTGATTGAAAAACTAGAAAGAATATGTGAAGGAAACATTGAGAGTCATTTCTAGTTGGCAAGTCATATAAAACAAAAGCTCCACTAAAAATTGTACATTTAGATATTTGTGGACCAATGCAAACATCATCTATAGGTGGAAACACCTATTTTCTTACATTTATTGATGATATCGCAAGAAAAACATGGATTTATTTCCTAAAACATAAATATGATGCATTTGGTTACTTTCAGCAATTCAAATCACTTGTGGAGAAGAAACATGGTTATTACATCAAGGTTCTGAGAACTGACAAAGGTGGTGAATATGTTTCAAGAGATTTCTAGATTTTTTGTAAAGTTCATGGCATTCACAAGAAATTCATTACACAGTATACACCACAACAGAATGGTGTTGTAGAAAGAAAGAATCGAACCATCATGGAGATGATGCATAGTATGTTAGCAGCCAAACATTTTTCAAATGAGTATTGGGATGAGGCAATAGAAACTCCTTTGTACATCATGAACAAATGTTTGACAAAGAGTGTGAAAAACAAAATTCCTCAAGAAGCCTGGATAAGAATGAATCATAATGTTGTGCACTTAATTTTTTTTGGTTGCGTCGCATATGCACATATTCCATATGAGTTGAGAAAGAAGTTAGATAAAAAAGGACACAAATGTATATTTGTTCGGTACTGTGAATATACAAAACAATAAAAATTGTATGATCCCATTGAAAGAAAATTTATAATTAGCTACAATGTTCAATTTGTGGAAAATGAAGCATGGGATGGAAGCATAGAAAGGACAGTTAAAATTCTTGATGTTATCGGGAAATATGAAATAGCGGATGAAGTGGTTCAAATACCAATTATAAATTAGAGCGCAGTTCCTTCCACTTGTGGAACTTGACACAAATTAAAACACAATCTACTCCAGTGAGATCTGTAGGTATGCAGTCCACACCTAGAGCGCAAAATACTCCAACAAGGAGTCCGAGTAGTTCTACATCTCTAGAACCAAAATTACCAAGTTTGTTACCAAGGAAGACAAGAATTCTATGACATATACAATGTTGATAAAGCAAATTTAGTTTTAAGAAGTTGTCAAAGAAGATGTATGGGCACAAGCCATGGATGAAGAAATTAAAAGCATAGAAAATAATCAAACATGGAAATTGGTAAATGTACCTAAGGACAAGGATGTGACAAGTGTCAAGTGGATTTATAAAACCAAGAAAGATGCAGATGGAAATGTGCAAAAGAACAAGGCAATGTTAGTTGCAAGGGGTTTGACAGAACAACCTGGAATAGATTTTAATGAAACATTTACGCTATTTGCGTGCATGGACACATTCATAATTGTGTTGGCTATTTCTATGCATACAAATGGTTTGTTTATCAAAATGATGTAAATTAAACATTTTTGAGTGATCAGTTAGAGGAAGAAGTATATGTGGAACAACCACAAGGTTATGAGATTCAAGGACAACAAAACAAGGTATAGATATTGAAGAAGGAACTGTATGGATTGAAGCAAGATCTTAGAGCTTGGTACAGTCTCATAGATCCCTATCTCGCTCAAAATGGATTTCAAAGAAGTAATTGTGAGCCAACACTATACATCAAAGCAAATCTACAAGGTAATATGTTAATTTCTTCCTTATATGTAAATGATTTGATTTTTACATGTGACTTTGGCATAGAATAATTTAAGTCAATCATGAAGAATGGGTTTGAAATGATTGATTTGGGGATTATGAGATATTTTTTGGGTATTGAAGTTCACTAGTCCAAAGCTGGTATATTTATTTCACAGTCTAAATATGCACTTGAAATCTTGAAAATTCCAAAGAAGCCCCAACACATGTTATAACATGATTGAAGTTAATCAAGGAATATGAAGGATCTAAAGTGGATCCCACTCTGTTTAAAAGGTTGATAGGAATTATTATGTATTTGATAGCAACAAGGCCTGATATTATGTATGGAGTGATCTTGATTTTAAGGTTCATGGAAACTTCAAAAGAATCCCATTGGAATATGGGTAAAAGAATTTTGAGATATGTAAATGAAACAAAATACTTTGACATTATATATTCTACTTCAGAAGATTTTAAACTTGTTGGATACACTGACATTGATTGTGGAGGAAGCATAGATGACAGGAAAAGTACCTCCTCTAGGTACACATTTCATTTTGGAACAAGTATAGTGTCATGGGAATCAATGAAGTATCACATTGTGGGGTGAGTGCACAAAGTTGGTGGAAAAAAAGGTGGCAATGAGGTGAGTAGGAACGAAGACTCACAAGAACATGTGTTCATTTTTAGGAACGTGCACATGTTCTTGATGTGACAGGTTCAACAAACCCTGAACCTCCACTTAGCAATCCATGTAGGCACATTCCGAAGAATGCATGGAAATTCTCAAGAACATGTGTGCATTCCTTAGAAACACATGTACAAGAACATGTGTGCGTTCCAAAAATAAATTGAAATAAAAAGTAACACTTTATCATTTGAAGAAAACGCGTGCGTTCATAAGGCACGCGCACATTATTATAAACAGGAGAGCATGCATGTTTTTTTTAACATGAGATATCTCTATATCCCCCTCTCTCTCCCACCACTCTTCCCCCCGCCGTCTCTCTCTCCCT
>ML788602.1:95835-108345 GCA_009831015.1 Picea engelmannii
AATGAGAGCGCACATGCATTCCTGTTTCTAATAACGTGCACACATTTTAGGAATGCATGCACGTTTGCGTGCATGTTATTTGAATTTCAATTTTTTTTTGGTGGGGGTGAAAAATCTAGAATACATGTTTGTTGAGTTGGTTTCTTTGGATTTAGGTTCGGGATGACAAACCTAGTGACCCGGTCTGCAAATACACAAAAACCTCCATTTTTATGAATTCCTCTCCATATATTTTCTTTTGACGCTATTTTCTATAGCCTACACAATTGATTTATTGACGAAAATATAGATACATATAGAGTTGGAGTGTAGATTCCAAATATATAATTCTTTTTTTTAAATTAATAATTTTTACTATTTTTAATCTATTTTTGTTTTGACATATATCAAAATCTTAGAATACATACCTCTCTTATTTTTGCTATAACTTATTTTTGGCTTAACCATTTCTCTAATGAGTTATATGAGGCACTAGATTAGTTCGATATCTACAATCTAGAAAAAAAAAAAATTCGTTTTGATCATGTTAATACCCTCTTAGCCTCCATGAGAAAAAAACGTATTTTTCAGGGATATGTTGACTTTGAAACTAATATTCTAAATTTCCCAAAAATACACGACACAATAAGAACGGGTTCTCTACAAGTATACAAGTTTTTGGAACAAAATTTCATTGCTAAGGTACTCAACACTTGCACGAACAAAAACATATACCTTATATTTTGTTGGAAAAATAAGATACCATTGTTAGAAAAAATCAAATTTGTCATAGTTATTCATAATTTATATGAATAAAAGTTGTATATTCGAAAATATAATTCAATTTTCTACATTTTATTTTGTTACGCCATATTCAAATTCATTGTAAAAGTACCTTGAATAATCCCTCCAAGATAACTGATTGTTGTTTTTCCAGGTTTTAATTGCCACTAACGCGTCATGAGAGACAATCATTAGCTTGCACTCACCCTGTGACTCTTTCTTCAACTAAATCTAAGTACGCCACATCTACAATAACAACTTGTGAAGTTGTTTTGATGAGAAGAATGTTAAAGGATTTGTTGAAGGAACAACAAGAACCAACTACAATGTTTTGTGACAACAATTCCACCATCGCGTTGTCCAAGAATCATGTGTTTCACAAGAAAACCAAGCACATTGATACAAGGTATTATTTTATCATAGAATTGGTGAATACCAAAGAAATATGCTTAGAATTTTGTAGGTCTAAAGAGAATATTGTAGATATATTTACAAAACCTTTGGGAAGAGATGCATTTCAGAAATTGGGCAATTGTCTAGGAGTCGGCGTAGTCGCAGGACCATTCATGTCAATTCAATTTTTTGATGTAATTTTTTGTGTTTTGCAATATCGCCTACTTATAATTAAGGGGGAGTGTTGGAGATATTAATTATAAGTCATGTATTTTACGCTTATGCCAAATTTGTCTGTCACAACAAGAAGGCATGTTTTTACAGTCTATCATGGCAGGAGAGTCCATTAATGAGATGATGTTTTATTGTTCTCAAGCCCTTTTATTCAAATAGAGTCAGTCGTATTTATTGTCGTCTCAAATCTTTGAATTGGTTTACTGAGTCTTAGTCTACATTTGCATCATTCAAGTTTGTAATATTAAGTATTTGTGTGTTGATATATTTAAGAGTATTTCTGATTTCTCTTGTGTTCAAACACTTTGAAAATACCTTCTCTCTATTTCTGCCCAAGATTAAGTAGATTCATAATTTCTTGAATCTAAACTGAAAGTATACATTTGATTTTTGAGTGCTCAGGATGAAGAATTTAACCATGCAACCTTTGCAACTGCATTGCACAGAGTTTGTTTATTATTATCGTAGCTGGAGATGACAATGTCTTG
Source organism: Picea engelmannii (assembly GCA_009831015.1). Lineage (NCBI taxonomy): Eukaryota > Viridiplantae > Streptophyta > Pinopsida > Pinales > Pinaceae > Picea > Picea engelmannii. The sequence continues at coordinate 97,713 of ML788602.1, forward strand.
TCAATTAAGATGGATATCATATTACCAGAAACGTCAAATGAGTACTGATTCATAGCTTGCATAACTAATACTTTTATTCGTGCGAATTATAAAATAGATCTCAAAGAACAGAAAAAGAAATACGTTGGAATGAAAAATTTCAAAGTGTCTTATATGCAGTCATTTTAGTACATTGATTAAAAAAATAAAATGCACATGTAGTGGGAAAACAGATAAATTGAAGACTTTTGAATTTTTTTCACAGAGGAATTCTGACCATAATCTTCATTTCATGATAGTCCTACAGTTGCATTTGAAATCAATTGTTGCTTATCCCATGCTGACTTGGAAGTAGTTTTCCTTGTACTACTCTTTTTTTGAGCGTGCATTGGTTTTTGGTTCCACTATATGCCATGAAGCATTAAATTCTTTTGTGTATGGTGTTTAGATCTTACTTTTTAAAGTTTTCTTTAGTTTAACTGTTATATTTTTTGGGACCAAAAATTGTTGGAACTTTAGATTTGAGTAATTGAGTCTGTATAATTCAAGTGCTCCGAGTGTTTTCTACTATATTGAATTCATTTATGAATTCAAAAATGAAATGTAAACAACAAAAAAATGGAATGTTTAGGAAAAGCTGCATTGAAGTGGGAGGAAATAATAACACATATTCAATTAGGAAATAATAACATATATCATTAAATGATCTACTACAAATACTTTATGCTGGTGATATGGTCATGCCTATTTTAACAAGTGTTGCATGGCAGCATAGTCCTTGCCAGTTTGGGGTGGGAGTAAATGCGAGCGAGTGCAGATACGTGGCTAGCAAGTAGAAACACATTTGGTTTGCATGTAGAACATAGTATTCCCGAATTAGTTTTTCCTCGAATATATCCAAAAATATCAACATTTAAAAGGTTCTTGGAAAAAATAAATTGGGTGTTTGATGTTCCATGACCTACAAATGGCACCCACAGTTCCACCATATACAAATAGACAAGCGAAGTTGCAGATTATAGAAATTTATCAGAAAATAATAATGTCTGTTACATATCTCTGGAAATTACATGAACATTTAAAAACATACATAGAATAGTAATAGCGTCTGATACATAGGTTCATGGAGAAAAGAAAAAAAAAATTAGCATTCCCGAATTGATTTGCTTTAAAACAAAGGCTTTTCTTGGGAACAAAAAATTTTAGCATTGCCGAATTAGTTTTCTTTACATACGTTTTACATACGTTTGTGGAGAGAAACACAGAAAAATAATAGCAACCTCAGTTACATAGGTTCATGGAAAAAAACACAAAGAAATTAGCATTCTCGAATTAGTTATATTTAAAACAAGTGATCCTCGACACAAAAGAAATTGAAATTTATCAATTTTTATAAGGTAAATATTTACTTTTATACATACAAAATATGTACTTTTATAAAGTATGGGGATGATATTTTATAGAGCATGCACAAAGTCCTCATTCCATACTTAGCGAGTTTTTGGATTGCGGGTTCTCGACCTGGCTAGCTAAAAAAATGGGCCTCTGTTGTTTCGTCGCCTACAAATAGCATAGAGAGTTCCGCGATATACAAATTGAGAAGCGGATTTGCAGACTATAGAAACTTATAAAAAAATAAATAATGTCTCGTACATATTTCTAGAAATTACTTCAACATTTAAAAGCATACAATAGAGTAGACTTGGTTAGTGATTGGATCACGGGTTCTTGGGATGGTGGGCTCAAAATTGGGCCTCTTTTGTTTCGTGGCCTACAAATAGCACTGAGTGTTCCGCGATATACAAATTGACAAGCCAACAGACAAAAATATAAGCATAGACTAGGACACAATAAATGTATCCAACCTCCATACTTAGCCAGTTTTTGGATCGCGAGTTCTCATGATGGCGGGATGAAAATTGGGCCTCTCTTGTTCCGTGGCCTACAAATAGGGCTGAGAGTTCCATGATATACAAATTGAAAAGCAGACTTGCGGACTATATAAATTTATCAAAAATAAATAATGTTTGTTACATATAATAATGTCTATTACATAGGACTGATTAATTTATATAATATTATAACATTGTACCAAGATTTATAGTAATTTATATAATGATATAACACTTGATACATTTTTCACTAAATAATTACATAGTCGTGAGTTGGCGGAGTTGTGGGTTCACAATTTTCATGTGCAGTATGTTCCGTGATATACATTTTGCACCATACACTTCCATCATAAACATTTCTCACCCAACAATTCCGTCATATACATGAGACTGAGTAATTTATAGAATATTATAACATTGTATGAAGATTTATAGTAATTTATATAATTGTATAACATTTTTTACTTAATCAATAGTATAAACAATTATTTAAATTTTATTCAATATATATTTTTTTATAAGTAAGATTGTATAAACGTCTGTCAAAATGAAGGACTATAGAGAAGTTCCATGGTTTCAGGATGTAAATACTGAGCTTCCCTGAGGGGAAACCAACTCAGCCAGCTGAACCGCTTCATAACTGAATTCTAGACTATTACTGATGCAGAAAGAGTTCAAAATTCTGGCCCCTAATGGTGATCGTTACAACTGTGGAAAGTGTAGACATCATAACTATAATATCCATGGACAAATGCATGAAAGGCCGCCATGCACATGAAAAAACAATAGAAAAAAACAATAGACATATCACCGATATGGGCTGTAGTGCGGCGACGCGAACATGAAGAAGGAACCAAATGTCGTGTCCCCAGGAGGAGGCGACTCCTACTCGATTGGTGTCCAGTCCAGTTGCATGGCATCGTCCTTTTGTGATGGCACGTTCTCTTCTTTCTGGACATCCTCTAACCGTGATGGAAGCCTCTGCTCCTCGCGGTCTGCCTCTACGTGGACCAAAGTTTCTAGTTCCAACACTGGTGCCGAGGTTGTTGTTGGTTAAGCTGCCTCTGCTAGGAGGTGATGATCACCCTGTAAGGTGGAGAGAAACTGTAGGAGTTGAGAGGATTTTCTTTCCAGGGTCTCTAGGTGGAACTGGAGGTCGTCCATGTCTCGACGCAGGTCGAATACCAGGATCTGCACCAGTACAAGGCCTGTTTGCAACTCACATTCTGGGTCAGCGTTGGAACCAACTCAAGATTGGGGTGTCCGTCATGAATTTTGACTGGCTTTTGAACCATCCATATGAAATTGGGCGTCATGAGGCTAGTCCTGAAGCGACTGGGTAGCCAGAGAGTTGGGAGGAGCCAAAGGGCTTGGGTGTGAAACAGAGGCCAAATTTCCTAAAGGTCTTGGGTTGTAGTCCAACGAGGCCCTTGAGTAGTCCAACCCCTTCATTTTGTTGGCAAGGGATGTAGAAAGGGGTGAGAGAGAAGAGATAATTTGAGTCAACTGCGCCAGGGAGGAGAACGAGGTGGATGAAGAGGAGGAGGATAACAGGGAGGGAGAAAGCGGGGGATGGAGGACTAGGCAGGGTTAGTTTGGCTGCCAGGATGACCTGTGTTTCGACTTCCCTCGTATCTTGGGCATCTCTGGGACAATGGGAGAGAGAAAATGCATTATGAAGAGACTAGGAGAGGACAAAAGAAGAGCAAGGAAAGACTGGGCAGGAGGCCGAGCTCTGAGAAGAAAAACCAGGAAATAGTGAGACAGATGGAGCCACTAGAGCAATTGAAATAGGTTGGGGAGCTAGTGAAGTTCCATAAATGGCCGCACACATAGAGTAAAGGACGAGCAAGGGTGTTGGTCCATCGAAAGGATGCAAAGGCACAATAGGGCACACTGAGAGTAATGAAGCCCTTCCTCGAGCGAGCTGAACTTAAATTCATGAGGCAGGTGGGAGGGAGTGGCACGCGATCGTTATGTGGCCAGTGCCATGGAGGATCGCTCTTGGCTGCTCCACTCACCGCGTGTGCTCTACTAGCACCCCATCCATGGGAAATGCAATAAATGAGATGGAGTACAAAGACGTGGGCAGGAAGTTGAAGTACATGGGTTCATGGGAAAAAACCAAAAAAAATAGTGGTAATGTCTGTTACATAGGTTTGTTGACAAAAAAATAAAAATAAATTATCATTCCTGACTTGGTTTTCTTTAAAAGAAGGGAATGTGGACACAATAGAAGTTGAAATTTATGAAATGAAAGGTTCATAGACAACATAATTTATACATACAAAATATGTAATTTTACAAAGTAGAGTCCTCATTCCATACTTAGCTAGTTTTTGCATGGTGTGTTCGTAGGATGTCAGGCTGAAGATTGGGATTTTGTTCTTCTATGCCCTACAAAAAGCACCGATAGTTCCACGATATACAAACTGACAATCAGAGTTGCGAACTATTAGAATTTTAAGGGCATGGTGTCCAAAAAATTTAGCATTCCCGAAATAGTATTCTTTACATATGTTTTACATACGCTCGTGGACAAAAAACAAAAAAAAATAGTAGTAACGTCTGTTACATAGGTTCGTGGAGAAGAGCACAAAAAAAGCTAGTATTCCCAAAATAGCTTTTCTTAAAACAAGGGTTCCTGGACACAAGAAATTGAAATTTATGAAATTAAAGGTTCTTGGACAACATAAATTATACATACCGAAGATGCAATTTTATAAAGAAGATATTAACTTTTATACATATGAAATATGTACTTTTATAGAATATGGGGATGACATTTTATAGAGCATGCATGAAGCCTTGAATCCATACTTAGCCAATTTTTGCATCGCAGGTTCTCAGGTTGGCGGGATGAAAAATGGGCCTCTGTTGTTCCATGGCCTACAAAGAATACCCAGAGTTCCACGATATACAAATTGACAAGCAAAGTTCGGACTATTTGAATTGTAAGGGCCTTTGTGGCAAGCAATAAGAAGGATAGGTGGTAAAGATAAAGTAGTGAACACAATTTTATGACATTTATATAGAAAAAATAATAAAACATCTTACATATTCCTGTAAATTTAAATAAACACGCACACACACACATGTGTGTGTGTGTGTATGTGAAATATATATATATATATATATATATATATATATATATATATATATATATATATATATGTGTGTGTGTGTGTGTGTGTGTGTGTGTGTGTGTGTGTGTGTGTGTGAAATATGATATGTGAAATTTGAGTGAGTAATTTAGTGCATATGTAATTTTGAAAATGACCAGGCAGGGAAAAATATGCATAATTTATACATACAAAATATGTAATTTTACAAAGTAGATATTTATTTTTATACATACGAAATATGTACTTTTATATGAAATATGTACTTTTATAAATTTATGACATATATATATATATATATATATATATGAAATATGATATGTGAAATTTGAGTGTGATTTACCGCATATGTAATTTTGAAAATGACCAGACATGGAAAAATATGCATCAGAAAGGAAGAGAATTGAAATAAAATAAAAGAATGTCTTCACATTCAGCGTAGCTGAAGATAAAAATGTAGGAACACATAAATATAAGAGGAGACAAAAGAATAGTTTTATTTCAAATATATGAAAAAAAGAATACTTTGTTACATATTCCTGGAAATTTAAATGTCTTTGTCATATAAATTGGGATTGGGGCTCCCGCGGACCATAAGAAAAATATGTACAAGAAATAAGATTGGAAAAAAGAAGTGGGACATGGTAGAGTGTAATACTTGAAAATTAGAAATGGGAAGATATCAGTCATTGGTTATAGATTTATATTCAAAAAAGGTGGAATAACTGGATTGATAAACAAAGGACTATGACTATACACTTACAGGCATGGTACATATAAGTAATTTCGGTATTTTCTTTCTGATGCATATTCATATTGATTTTAGTGGCCGACCGGCTTGAATAAATGGACTGATAAACAAAGAATGTATAGGAATTTTCCAAAAAGTAATTTTTCTATTTGCTTGCTGATGCATTTTCCTGTTGGACTTCGTCAGGGACCCACTTCAAGTTCTCTTCAATATAGCTTCTCAAGGGGGTGACATCGATGTCATTCTGGATTTTAATGATGAAAAGTTCATTTTCTAATTTGGTTAGATCAATAGAAAAATTACACAGAAACTGATGAATGTCTCCATTCTACACTGAATAGCGGACTAGCCAGTTGTCCACGTCTTCCTCACGATATTCAAGAATCCTATAAAAAAATTCTAGAGACAAGGCCTTAAAATTATCAAGTTGTTTATCGAAATCTTGATTGGTTAATGCCAATGAGTTGACGATTAAGCTGGGGTCTTGGAAGTCATTTTTCCTTCTAACTAAGTCTATTTTGGCTAGCTTTGTGACTAATGTTTCTTTCTTTGATATTGTTTTCTCACATGCCTGGACGATGAGATACAAATCCTTCACCTTTTCTTTCTAGCATGCTTCTAATTGAATGAGCCGTTTTGTGGATGGGAGACCATGTTGTCTTCTTGTCGTTTATGGAATGTTGTTGACATGAAAGGAAAAATGGATGACCATGTGCAAATATAAAGTTTCTTCATTTTTAAATCCGTCTGCAGAAGTCGGAGCAAGTTATGTGCTTTGCTTCCCACCGAATCCATATTTTGTGATGTTTCCTAGGCCTTAGTAATCAGTTCCATTCTTCTATTGATATTTTTCTCCACATATCCTCTACAGGATGCGAGGAATCTAGAGGATCCTTTTAGATTTTCCGCAGGGGTGCAGGGAGTCAAAGGTATGGCTATTTCCAAAGGACTGCCAAGCAATTTCATAAGAAACAAAGCTTCCTCTAATTCCTTAATCCAGTCCTTCAGTTTGGCATTCTCGACCTCAATGACTCAAATCGAGTCATGAAGAGCATCTTCAGTTGCCATGTGAATTTGAGATATTTTGGACACCTACATATTGGCAAGGTCAAGTTCTGAATGATGTTTTCTTTTCTTATTTTTAACATATTTTTTTTTAATAATTAATTTTTTCGATTCGCTTTAAAAAACAACACTCTCGAATACGAAGGATTCATCTTCATAAAAAATTTCGGTATCAACTATGTCCATTGGGTAGCCATGTTGAATTGGGTCTCTGGGTTGATTAAGGTTTCAGAATATGCTATCCAGATCAGTGTCAAGATCCATGTTTTCACTCTAAATTTCGGGCTGCTCCGCCTCCCTTGCAATTCTTTTTCCCTTTTCCTGCACCGACAGCTTGCCAGAACTATCAAATTTATGATGGACTATTAATTTCTGGAGCTCAGGCACCAAGATGTTTAGTGTATTTGTACAGAACTATTGTAGAACTGTCGCTAGTAGTTTATGAAAACGTCGGTTTTCTCCAGAGGCTGCCTAAAATGAAGAAATGGAGGGCGCAATATAACCCGCTAGAAACATTGGTTCAATGCATGGGAATGGAAAATCCCCCCGAGGTATTCCTTCATTAATGACAATGCCTATGCGTCTTGTATGGTGAGTTAGTAGAAGTAAAGATTAATTATTGCATACTTAGAAGTGCGAAGGTGGCAGCTAAGACAAAGAACATTTAAGGATTGGAGGTTTCATGAAGGAATGAAGTTGACGGCGTGTGAATGACATTCCATGGTATTTGAAATTAACAATGGGAAGCGATAGCAAAAGAGTCCACAAATATTGAATTAATGGCAGAACTTCTCAAGCCTTGCGCCCATTAATGACAATTTAGATGGTGCCTGCACGATGACCAGTTAGCATTAAATATTTAGAAACAAGACACACACACACACACACACACATATATATATTACTTCTTAATATGGACATGTGCGAAGGTGACGAAGATGGGGAAGAGCAAGCAAGGAAGCAGTGGGAAAGTCTGAAAAGTGGTCGGACGAGCCTCAAAATAAGTTTACAGGTGATAGAGAGGACAAGCGAGTTTCAAAACGTGTAAAACATAAGAGGGCATGATGGTGTAGTTCAACGGAGGGTTTTTATATTTGCGGAATTGTGGGAAACTGGGTAACTATGGAAACTGTGATTTTCTGCAGGCTTCCAGGGAACATAGCGAAGGGAAGCATGTACAGTCTTTGGATTGTGGGTTCTCATGATGGCGGGCTAAAAGGTGGGCCTCTACTGTTCTGTGTCTTGTAAATAGTACCCAGAGTTGCCCAATTACAGTTCTGCGATATACAAACTGACAGACGAATTACAGGGCTGGGGGGTCCAGGATGGTAATTTTCAAGTACTAAAATATGAATATTAAATAGTGATACTGTACAATTTAATTAAAAAAAATTATGAAATGAGTCACAAGGTTTGATTCTAGCTGCAATTGTAGATCACCAAAGTTTGGGGCGTCCGCAATATACAAAATGACAAGCGGATTTATGCGCTAGCCGGCTCAACATTCTACTTTTAGTGATTTTCACGATATACAAATTGACACACAGAACCCAAGGTTGGAGGGTTCCCATAAATGAGAAATACATACCAAATATGTAGAGATCCCTTATTCCATACTTAGCCAGTTAGTTGGATCGCGGACTTGCAGGCTGTCGAGCTGTAAGTTGGGCCTTTAATGTTATATGTCCTACAAATAGCACCCATAGTTGGGTGATATAGAAAGTGACAATCGGAGTTGCAGGCTGACTGGATCATATTATAGCTAACATTAGTTTCAAGTACTAAATTATTAATAATGAATATTGATAGTGTACAAATTAATTAAAGAAAATTAGCAAAGAAGTCGCAAGCTTCCAACCTGGGTCCAATTGCAGATCACTGAAGTCTCGAGCACAAGATTAGATGGACATGCAATGTTCCACTCCACCATCTGGGAACCCGTGAGCGTAGACATGGATTACCAAGTTTTGGATGCAAGATGCACACTCGGACCACGTGGAATGAGAGTTTGATAATGGGTACAGGGGAGCCCGCGGCCATAAAGTTGGCTAAGGAAACCAAAGGGCTCGATTGGATTCGCAGTGCATATTTCATAATTCATATGGAACAAAAACTGTGTGGTGACCAAATCAGTATGTGTAGAAACTACGGAAAACTAAATATGTACCTTTATAAAGTATGGACATGAGATTTTACAAAGTATGTGCAGATATCGCATTCCATACTTGTCCACTTTCTGGATCGCGGGTTCTTGGGATGGCAGCCTCAAAAAATATGTCTCTATTGTCTCGTATCCTACAAATAACACACGGACTTCTGAGAAATACAAATTGACAAGCAATTTTGTGAGGTGGCTGAGATTTTATAGAGTATGCACACTTTTTTGGATCGTGGGTTCTTGGTCTGCCACAGTAAAAAAATGGGCCTCTATTGTTCCATTCCCTAAAAATAACATCCACAACTCGGTGATATACAAATTGACAAGCGGATTTGCGGACCAATACATACAAAATATGCATAGATCCCTTATTCCATACTTAGCCAGTTAGTTCGATTGCAGACTTGCAGGATAGCGAGCTATAAATTGGGCCTCTAATGTTCCGTGTTATGCAAACAAAATCCATAGTTGGGCGATATAGAAACTGACAAGCGGAGTTGCGGGATTGTTGTATCAACAAAGTATTTATGTTGGATGGAAAAGATGTGGGTTGGAACGCTCTAAGCGCAAAACAAGAAAATAAAAAAACACAACTGAAAACAAGTTCAACAAATACAGACAGAGTAAACCAAAAACTGTTTAGTATGGAACATGGACAGAATTTGATAACGTGTAGAGGGGAACCTATGGCCATAAAATTGGATAACGAAACCAAAGGGATCAGTGCGACTCATAATGTATATTTCATAATTCATTTGGAACATGAACTGTGTCCTGACCATATCAGTATGTCTACAAACTAGGAAAAACTAAATATGTACCTTTATAAAATTTGGACATGAGATTTTATAGAGCATGTATGAATATCGCATTCCATACTTGGCCACTTTCTGGATCACAGGTTCTCAAGCTGGCAGGCTCAAAAAATAGGTCTCTATTGTTCCATGTCTTACAAATAGCACACATACTTCGGCAATATACAAATTGACAAGTGGACTTGCGGGGTGGCTTAGATTTTATAGAGTATGTACACTTTTTTGGATCACGGGTTCTCTGTCTGCCAGGGTGAAAAACGGGCATGTATTATTCCATGCCCTAAGAATAACATCCACAAATCGGCGATATACAAATTGACAAGAAGATTTGCAGACCAATACATACAAAATATGCATAGATACCTCATTCCATACTTAACCAGTTAGTCGGAGTGCGCACTTGCAGGCTGGCGGGCTGTAAATTGGGCCTCTAATGTTCTGTGTCGTGCAAACAACATCCATAGTTGGGTGATATAGAAACTGACAAATGGACTTGCGGGATCGCTGGCTCAGCATAGTATTTATGTTGGATGGCAGAACTGCAGGTTAGCAGGCTCTAGGCGCAAAACGAGAAAATAAAAAAACATAGCTGAAAACACGTTCGACAAATACCGACAGAGTAAACGGAAAACTGTTTAATTTGGAACAAGGACAGGGAAAAAGTGCACCTTTGCATGGATTCGTCTACATCTCTGGTTAGGACATCTTTGTGGCATGCAGTTATCCTGTTTTTTTCTATGAACAAAAACACAAATCAAAAGAAATATGAACATAACTTAACATGTAAAGGAAAAAGGCAAGTACTATGTACAAATACTAAAAAAAGTAGAATAAGATGAATAGACAAACAA
>ML788602.1:108476-148577 GCA_009831015.1 Picea engelmannii
CATAGAAATATCACTTTGCAATATGTTTTATGTATATCTCATAATTCAAGTGCAATACCAATTGTATCATGATCAGACCAATATGTGTCTAAGATAAATGTACTGTATTGGGGAATGGGCACATTCGACTAGACATGGTCAATAAGCGCATTCTGCACATGACTTGTGTTGTTCAAAAGAAAGTAGAGACTGTATTTGCACATGTAGTTTTCAAATTCTTTTGTTTTGTCATTATTTTGTAGCATGTCAATATTGAAGTCTCCTACAAGTACAATGGGCCCGTTCAGATCGCAATGGGCCAATGCATTAGAAATAACATCTACTATGTTGGAGAATGTTGCATGGGGAGAAACATACAGATTCAAAATTGTAACTTCTATTCCATGGAAGAAACTTTTTTCAATCACAACTTCATCATTCTTTTCTTCGATATGTATATGGTCCAAAATTGGTACATTTTTTTTCACTAGTATCATCACCCCATGTCTACTGTAACTTGATATGCAATTGTGATTTAGGAATTGTTTGTTCTTCATGCATAATTCCATGTGTGTTTCATGCAAGCATAGAATATCAAATTGCATTTTATCATAGTCATTCAGTATATCATCCATGTGTGTATTTAAGATGCGTGTGTTAAGTGACATAATCGATACAGATGAATTTGTTTGTATGAATTGGTAATCATAGTGCAGTTTCCATTTTGCGATGGTCATCAGACGTTCCATTTCAATATCAAATTTCTATTTCACTTTGAAGTTATGTTTTGTGAGAGGACTTAGTAAATACAAGGAGTCTATGCTTCTGACACAAGACAATGTTGTGTATACAAGTCCATGTATCTGAATTCTAGCAGGTTGGAATGCAACATGATCAAGTGTTAGTCCTTCTAATCTGTGGAATGTACGTGCACATGCAAGTTTTATCGGAAACTGTTTTTGAATCTTCAGTAGACTTGTATTTGCTGATGTTGATACTGGATTTGATATTCACAAAACATGTGTCCAATCGCTTCTAGTGTTTGAAGTATATAGAAAAGACAACTTGTTTTCTTGTCGCTTGCCTATATGCGGTTCATGGAACTTAATCCAAAGGACATCAAGTTTTTCTATTTTCGTATAGGCTTTGAGTATTCCATATGCACCATTGACCATGCCATCCTATGAATCATAGCTACAAGCATATATTTCAACTATCATTTCTAATTTGAGGACAAGATGAGAAGGTAAAGTGATTGTATGTTCATGACGTGGCACATTTCCATGGTTGTAATTTTCCAGGTCAATTGAGTTGATGATGATATCATTGCCAGGCTTGGCCGATAGCATGTGGCTTTTATGCATTGCAACATCCTTATTTCTATAAAATAGGTAAGGGAACGTAGGTTCTGTTGGTGCAGGTCGCAAGCACCTAGAATTGATATATGTTAGGTCATCATATGTTTGGTTGTTTGTGCGCATTCTATTCAGAATTGCAATGAATGTTTCATCTGTTTGCCACATTGTAGTATGCAACTCAAAGCATTTAATATTGTCTTTCCAAAATTCATGTGTCACTATTTCCATGTTAACGATAGGTTGTTCAAATATCAAAGAATCTTGAATGGGTTGTTCCTGGTAAATATACCCACAAAAAATCATGTGAATGTTTCCAAAGTATTTTGTGTGCACATGTTTTATGCTTCTTAATTGGCTTTCAATGGAATACAAGAACTGAATGCCAATCAAAGATGCTTCATCTATAAAATATACAAGTTGGAGTTCCTCATAAAGCTTAGACAATGTATCCAACATTTCCTTACTAAGTGGAAAAAACTGCGACCTGTTAAAAGGCATCAAAAATGCAGAGTGGACCATTGTTCCACCTACATTATATGCATCTTTTCCTATGTATGAGACTATTAGGCCCTTTTGTTTCATGGGATCTGACGATTTTTTTGAATCATAGATTCGTATAAGAATTTGGAACAATGCTTTAGCCGTGAATGTCTTCCATGTTCCTGCTCCGCCTGTAAGGAACAAGTGCACAAGATTGTCCATGTTCAAGCGTTTTTTAAGAGCAACGCCCTTTAGAATTGTTTGTTGTTCGTAATTCAAAAAACGTCTTATTCTGTGGTATTCATTATTTTCAATTAGGAAAGGATGTTTTGTGACTTGAAAACCAAGATTGATACGTTTTTCACTTCCACCTGCTAGAGGATGAGACAAATCCACTTGCAAGTCATAGGACTCGAAAGGAGTTCTGGTTGTTCTTCGGTTTGTGAATGTCTGATCATGGGTGTTAGGGTTTTCTAGGTCATTAACTGCAATTTCTAGATCACCCCATGTTGGATTAACATTGTAGGTAAATCTAGCTTCATTAATGTGCACTATAGTCTCAGACGCAACATACGTAGCCTCCCATGTAGGGAAGTTATGTTTTAATGTCTCTTCGTTTTCATGGAACGAAACGTACAACAACAGTTTTTCTCTACAATAGTTTTCATAGTCACAATGTTTGCTATATTTTAAAAACCATATGACAGAGGGTTTTTTTTATTTTTGATATGGGTGCACCATTTTTTTTGTAATGCGATACAAATTCTGCTAAGCATATATGCCTAATAGGATATGGACGCTAGAGATAATAATCCACAATAGAGTGACATAGCACGTCTTCTGAATTGTCAAGTTCTTGTTGTAGCAAAACCGATGGTTTAAGGAAAAATGTGCGTTTTTCAAGTGGGGATGTGTTTATGAAGACACATTTTCTTGAACTATAAGTGAGGCGCAGGGAAAGTGAAATGTGAACTACTTGGTGAACAGACATTTGTTGAAGATTAAGCAATGTATTGCCAAGTGCGTGTATCATTTGTATGGCATTAATATGACTTCTTTCATGTTCTTTGCGTATTCTTCTAAATGCACTTGTCATAGATTTGTCAACCTTTTTCATATACGAAGTACAGTAATATGTTGCAGCATATGGATTGAGCATGTACTGTGCATTTGCATTTTCTTTCCACATAACTGGCATGTCCTTGGAGAAACTGTTGTTCCAAATATGGGAAATATTTTGTTTGAGGAAAATTGTTGGTTTCCTAAGCATACATTGTATGGCTTGGATGTACTCATCTTCTGATAGATTTACCTCTGTCAAGAAGGCATCGAAGCTCATCAACTTGTCAAATTGTCCTTCTTCTAGAAATGCGAACAACGATTTCGATTTCTCAACAACAACTTTGTCCTCTAAACTAAGTGGCTCTATGATTCTTATAGCTCTCATGGGCGACACAGGAAACTTATATTTGCAATGTGAGTTTTTTCGTTTTCTACAACTTCTTGTATGGTAATATCTATGGAATTTGGCGAGTTTTGGATCCAAATGATCTGTGTTGCATATTATGTATTTATCCACAAATTGTTCAATTTCTGAATTGCTAGCAGCTCCATAAACTGGTGCACCCTCTATCCATAACAGTGCATGGTCATGTTCATTTTCCCTATTCTGAAACTCAGTTACAAAAAAGTAGTCTGATATTTTTCCGAAAAACGTTTTATCATGGCATATCAATTGTCTCAAAGAATTTATTCTATGTCTATAGTAGCGAGTACATGTTACTGGGTCTTTTCTTATGAGGTAGTCAATATCATTATTTTCCAGGGCACTGGTTTCTTTTTCACGTTTCCTCTTCCTATGCAGGTCAGATACGGTAGCTACCAATGGATCCCAGCAATGCTTTGCACTTGTAAATGTGACGAAAAATGTTGATGGACCCAATTTCCGGATCATTACAAAAATATTTTTTTTGTTTTGTTGCAAATAGTCAGGGGAGGTGTGAATGTTTTTGAAATCTATGTACCCAATATCAGATTTTAGAATTTTTTCTAGGTTTACTTTGTACTTCGCGTCCTTGGCCAACAACTTTCTTCCTTGTAACTAGCCTTTTCTTATTTGGACCCACATGTAGGAGAGAACTTGCTCTATTACTATGCGCATTGTTTTGAAAAACAATTTTTTTATGTGACAGGAGAAGCAACCGCTTGAATGTATTATCTCCCATTGGACTATTTTATAATAACTGAATCATTCTGTGATATCAGTGCCACGTACATATCCATAGAATAGTGTTGGAAAGTTCATTTCCTCAACTAATTTGTCCTTGAATATTCCAAGTGAACGTTGCCCATCAGGAGGTGCAATTTCAACAATCTTGTCTTGCAAATCACGAATGCATTGTGAATCAGTGAATCCATGCACCAATGTCTCTACATGTGTTTCATTCTTTGATTCATCACTTGTATCAAATTCACTAGGATTTTCAAAAGTATCTGCAGAGTTGCCATCCTGTTCTGCAAGAACATTGTTCTAGTTGTCATTTATACAAATGTTATGTGCTTTGTACAGGGCCCTCGAACATAATTCCTTTAATTCTTTCATAACAACATGCACACACACTTTGCCTGTCTGATAGGAATTTTTGTATCACAAGCGTCTTTTCAGAGCCATGACAATTGTCATTGTATTGTTAATGAATTGTGGCAAGGCTCTTTAATGACAAGTTTCATGAAATTGTTAACGTAGTGTTAATGAATTGTGGTCGCATATCCTAGAATGGTCATATGTGGATTTCTCTCTAATATGAAGCGTGGAAATGTATTTCTTTCTCTCGTGCATGACCTTTTTCAAGTTGTGGTAACTTATTCTATGCTTCTTGCCCAAGGGAACGATGAGCTGATGGAAACTGGGATGAATTTCACTCTGATCCAGGTGTTGATAACCTAGTCTACGTTTTTGGTTCAAGGCCTGTGTGGCCTCATCACAACTGGGACGAATTTGACGCATAGTTTTTTTCAAGTCGTGATAACTTACTCTACATGTTTTGTTTAAGCCCTGTGTGGGCTCATCACAACTGTGATGAATTTCATGCATCGATTTTTTGTTCAAGCCCTCTATGGCCATATCGCACCCGACAAGAGTTTCATTATCACTAAAAAGCATGCCACACATATGCAGATTCGATGCGGTTTAGGTGGCATGGACATCCAATCCTGAACCACCAATATGTCGAAGAAAAGGTTCATAATGGATATGTGTTGTATCTGTTTTCAATGAGATGATGTCAAATGTTCGATCGTAATTTGAATCAGTAAACCAGGAATGGACAGTGCCATCTAACAATGCTGACCAGACCTACATATTTACTCTGAATATCATAGAAAACCATTGGAAACATAATCTGCAACCCTCCACATTCCCTTTTTCATGATATGGAAGCGCCATGTTTACAAGGTATTC
The DNA here is from genome assembly GCA_009831015.1 of Picea engelmannii. Lineage (NCBI taxonomy): Eukaryota > Viridiplantae > Streptophyta > Pinopsida > Pinales > Pinaceae > Picea > Picea engelmannii. The sequence continues at coordinate 113,754 of ML788602.1, forward strand.
CTTCCAAGTTCCAATTGTCGACATATTTTCTAGGAGATATGGAGAAAGGTGCTGATGCAAGCACCTAAAAGCCTGTTGGTTGATGCCTACAATTACATTGCAAAAGAACTGCACAGTGTAAAGCCGCAACAACTGCACATCAAACTCCACTGCTACCAAACAACAAATTGCATTAAATGGACTATCTCCACAGTTAGACACAACATTTGTTGCCAGTTGTAAACCATGGCAATATATGCGATGCATAATCCATTCCCAATGCGATTCAAGGTCTTTGCAAAAGAGGGACAAGTAAATATGAGGTACTTCAACATTGCATATGGAAATTTTTCTGTACAGGAGTGGTTCATAATGACCACTGACAACATTGGCATCATGGAACAAAATGCAATATGGATTGTCAGAGGCACCTTTGTTGAATAGTAGATATCTTCTTTTTCTTGTCAATGACCATATTCCAACCGATATATTGAGCCAATTAGATAGCCACCATATACAAAATGTGTCTCCCCAAAGTCCCCTCTCATGTGCAGGTAGAGATGGAGATGCAAATAATTGCATCTTTGAAAAATACGTAGCGACATCATGTATTCCGTGCAACTGCCAAAGAAAATCAGATTCCAGTTTGTATTCATAGGAGTTCAATGCCTCTGCGTCGCCATTTTTTAAAAAGGCCAGGAATTAATCTATCAATCCATTGCGTAGATCCATCGACGAATACCAGAAATGCAGCAGAACCTGGAATGTATCGAAAAGGCAATCCCCTGCAGTATACGATAATGCATCCAATCTAAAGAGGCCATTGCTATGAAAATCCACGTCAATGTTGCCATGTATAATGGACTGTGTATTTATTTCATATGACTCAACATCTCTTACTTATTCCATCTTTTCAATTCTAATTTTGAAGCTATTTATTAGATACTTTCACTTTGTCTGAAAACAGAGGAAAGTGGGAAAAAAAAATAATAGCACCAAAAAAAAAAGGAAAGCAGAATAGGAAAACTACAAGACCGAAACTGGGTACCAAACAAAAGAAACAACGCAAATAAATAACACCATAAATTTACTCGACATAAAGACAACAGGTGGGCGTAGTTTTCAGACCCAGAGAATAAAAGCATTCCCCGCGTCTACACCCCGACCGATGGTTCTCTCTTCTAATAGCTTGAAACTATTTTTTGAGCACCGCTTCACATTGCAATTTTCCAAGTAGCTATGGATGTCATGGCCGACATATGAGCACGCATGGTTTCCAAGAACATAAATTAAGAGCACAGACAAAGATGGTCTGCAACATAATTTGGAGGGAGGGACCCCCACCATTGAAAAATAAGAATGGGGAAACTTACCTGTCAATGAGTGATGACAAGAGGTCAACCGCGAAAACTAGAAACCACAATAATAGGTCTAACATTTTGCAAAGTTGAAGAACAACAAACCAGTGAACAACCACGAAGATGTCCAGCTGCAACTGCAGGACCTCAACTTTGCAAAGTTGAATCAAACACGAACAACAATCATGGAACCAAGCAACAAACAAGAATTGACCATTAAAGCAGCGATGCCGAGCATCAAAAAAATGAAATGAAACTATATCCCAACGCATTTGCACAATAAACATTTAACCTGTCAGGTAAACACTTCAGACTGTGAGGACCGCCTAAGGGCCTAGCCCTGTACAAAAATTTAAGAAAAAATGCAGCGTGGCAGGCCTGTTCTATGCAACAATAAAATAAAAATCACACCTACTAATATGGTAGACAATGTATTTTAGCTAGTAGAAATTGCTAAAGGAAACATTCGAGTCAATGCTAGCATTAATCCACCTTCGACCATTGCATAAGAAAATATATGATTCTAAAAGACCATATACGATGAAATACTTTGGATATGCTAACATATATAACATTGGGAATAGCGAAGCGAGAAAAAAGACCTCCAATCCATTGTCCAATCACATCTTGACAAACATGGTACTTTTTATTATATAAAAATCGACAGAAGATGTCTGACTACCATAAAAAAAATGGAATGAAACTGTATTCCAACGCACTTGTACAATAAACATTTAAGACTGCCATACTTGTTAGGTAAACACTTAAGACTGTCAGGATCGTCTAAGGGCCTAGCCCTGTACAAACATTTAAGAAAAAAAGTACCTGAAAATCCTCTTCTCTCGAAGCACACAACAATAAAGAAAAAATCAGACATACTAATATGGTAGACAATGTATTCAAGCTAGCAGAAAATACTTAAGGAAACATTTGAACTAATGCTAGCATTAGTTCCACCTTCGACCAATGCATAAGAAAATATATCATTCGAAAATACCACACACGATTCAAATACTTTGGATATGCCAACAAATATAACATTGGGAATAGCGAAGTCGGCAATAAGACCTCCAATCCGTTGTCCAATCAGATCTTGACAAACATGGTACTTTCTATTATATAAAATCGATGTTTTCACTTCCCTTGTTCCAACAATAGATAATATGCAAATATTTGTGGTCAATGCACAATTTAATACCAGGTCAACGATTTATCGATCGCTATAGTCCTTCTTTGCCTATGGGTACTAATAAGTTCCATGGAAACTTCCATTATTACATCATAATTCTTTATGAAACATTTTCTATTACATTAACCATAGTTTAAAAGTTCTAAGTTTTTATGAAACATTTTCCATTATGGATATTATCCATTTAATTTTTCCCTAAATTGGTGAGACATTATTGGATCTGCATATTTGAATAGTTAAGTCTGTATACTCTTAGTACTCCAAGGTTTTTTTTTATGATGATGAATCTATTTATGCTCTCATAATTCCAAGGATTCTATTCTAAAATCTGTAACAAATTACAAAAAAAAAAAAAAAATCATGAGTTTGTGAATAAAAGCATTTCAAGTTAAGTATGCATATCAATATCTATCGGAACGCCACAAAAGCATCCAAGCCCGACATGTCAAACATTTCATAGTCTGAACTTGGATATTAGGCTACCATATATATATAGAAGAGACCAATTCAAGTGTTTTATCATAACGACTTCTTTTGGGAGAGAAGAAGAATTTCAAATTTGGATATTCAGTTTGAAAGCAGGCTTTCATATATGTATATATAACAAAGACCAAAGACCGATTATGGTTCATATATATATGACAAAGACCAATTCTTGTTTTGGGAGTGAGGAATTCAGATTTAGATCCTGGTTTTATCGTATAGAGATTTCTGGTAGAGGAGAGTCATGAATTTGTATTTAGAGTTTATTTAAATATAAATCTTAAATGTTTGATTGCCAGATTTTGACTACTGAGTTTTTGTGTTTTGTCAAAGTCGTTGGTCCTGTTTAGGTCTAAAAGGTTTATTGTAAACGGCCAGATAAGTTGTTCGTCACGTCGGGCATTAGCGTGGAGATTATAGAATTGAAATTGTCTAGCTTTTTCAAGTCTTCGAGAATTGAGATCAGAGTTGTTATGGTTTTACATAGTCGCGTTTAAATAAGAAATTTTAAGCTCAATAATTACGAACCTGATTTGAAAGAACAGGAAAAATATGAAGTTGGATACGAAAGTTCCAAATTACTCGGTCCAATTTGACCTTTCTTCGAATAGCAAAATGAAACGCAAGTGCAGTAGGAAATTGGACAAATTTCAATCCTTTTGTCGGCGTCCAATCGAAGAATTCTGATGGAAATCTTCATTTCCGAAGTCTCGCACGATTGCAGTTGAGGTGTATGTACCACTCGTTTTCTCCCTTTTCAATTTTATTTGGGCATGCTTTTGATTTTTCCGGTTTGTTTGGTATTTCGTAAACCACTTAATTGCTGGTGCGACCTGCATCGAAATTGGCGGAAAGTTAGACATGGATGTGTTGAAAATGGAGTCTAGATTAGTTGGGGGTAAACTTTTATAATAAATCACGGAACAACTGAAACCAACAAAATCAGAAACCTGCGCAGCTGCCCATGACATTATTTTTGGTTTTTGTTAACAGAAAAGAGTTTAGTCTAAACAGAAAAGAGCTGCCCGTGACAATGCTTAATAAACAAATTAAAAATATCATTCAAACTCAAATAGAGGATCTTTTCTTGGGGTTCAAGAGTGAATTGAAAACAATGAAGGATAGGATTAAATAAATGGAAAAACATAAACAATCAACCCAAGAAGGAGCGGTTGAAGAAAATCACAACTTGAGAGATATAATTAAAGAGCTAGAAGAAAAACTAACAAACAATTTGACCCTCAATAATATGGAAAACAAATGTGATATGAAACTCATCAAAGAGGAAATGAATAAGCTAATGGAAGTGGAGCCTTGAACCTCATAATTTTTGGTATAAAAGAACAACAGGAGGAGGATACCCTAAAAGAATAATTAAATAATAAATCACAAAAATTAAATAATAAATCACAAAATGATACAACTTACCTCATAGAAGCAAAGACGCTAGGAAAATTAATTGATCACAAAGATAAGTTGATCTATGTCAAAGTAAGTTGTAATGACCATAAATATAACATACTTAGTAAATCTCCTAACTTAAAAGGGTCATGAATATTTATAAATGAAGACCTCATTCCCAAAAACCAAGATGAATTAAGGAAGGAAGTTCAAAAGGTAAAAGAAGCCACAAAAGAAGGAAAATGGACAATAATTAGAAATAAAAAATCTATTGTTAGGGATAGATACGAGAGGGATAATAATAAATAGGAATTTGGGACACTCGGGATCCTTTTTTTGAAATGTCGTGGCTTTCCATGACGCAAAGGTCTTATGATAAGTTGGATCCCAAGTAATATTGATATTATTTGTCTAGTTGAAACTTGGGAGCATGAGGATTCTAAGGTCCCTAACATAGTATGTGTCTTATCGTCGATATGGAACAAAAAATCCCATCGTAGAGGGATAAGAGGCATATCTTGTTATGTTAGAAGGAGTATTTCTCCTCACATTCAATTTCATAAGATTGACCCTCTCAATCAATACATTTGGATATAAATTTCAGACACTAATGCCAAGAAGATGTATATAGCAATTTGTTATTTTGCACCTGTTAATTCTACTTTTTATAAGAAAAACAATCTAGATAACAATTGTTCCTATAATAATTTAGAACAAGATATTTATAGTTTGAAAAATGAAGGTAATATCCTCCTGCTATGAGACTTTAATGCTAGGACTGCAACTAAACAAGCTACTCTTTTAAGTAATAACTCCAACCATAATCCTCTATGGCTAGATTAGAACCTTGTTTTATCTAATAGCTACAAATGAAGCTCTCAAGACCTAATTGAGAATTTGTTTGGTACTGAGTTGGTCAAGCTCTGCAACTCTCAAGACCTAATAATTTGCAATGGAGTAATGAAGTGGCCAAATTCCAACCAGATGACTTGTATTCATGGGCTAGGTAGTAGTGTTGTAGATTATGTGATATCTCATATCCATATTTCCAACCAAATAGCAATTTTTGACCTTTTAAATGACCATGAGCCTCACTCTAAGCATAAACCTTTTACCCTAAATCTAAAATTTTCCATGCATAGGAGCGCCATTGAAGAGATTTCTGATAATCAAAGGAATTTTCTCTTTGACAAAAGTAAAGTTGACATTTTCTTAAAGGATTTAAATAGTAAATTATATCTCCTAATTTATAAGGACAACATTGAAGAACTCTATCATAGTTTTACAACTACCCTTTCCACTTCTATTAACAAGTTCTCTTTTGAGATGTCCTATAAAAAGAATAATAGAACGACCAACCCTTGGTATGATAAAGAATGTAAAATTGCTAGGAAATCCATTAGGGATTTTTTTAATGAGTCCTTAAAACTCGATAAGATCAATACGTACAAAGCCCTAATTGAAAGGAAAAAAAGGTACTATATCAATAAAAAGTAAGATCAACTTTCACAACTATATAATCTCGATCCTAAGAAGTTTTGGAGCCAAAATCTAGAACACGATAATAAGAAAAATAATAGGATTCCCTTAAGGGACTGGAATTCCTACCTTAACAGTCTTTACGAGTTCCCTAATTCCATGGAAACCATTCCTATTGTCCCTACAAAGGAAGAAGTTTTTTCTTTAGATGACGTAGATTTCGAGGTTAAGCAGCTTGCAAATGGGAAAGACAAGGACATTGAAGGCTACCAAGCTGAAATTTTTAAAATTGGAGGGCCAATCCTTATCCCTCACATACACAAGCTCTTCAATTTAACAGTCTAGTAGGGCTTCTCTAAACCCTCGACGCAAAGCCTCATTGTTCCTATTTTAAAAAATGGGGATAGAAACATTCCCTCTAATTATAGGACCATTATGATTAACCTAATTTTAGCCAAGCTTTATGGAATTATTTTGGAAAAGAAGATTAGCCTTTGGCTAAAAAGTCACGATAAAAGAGCTAAAGTCAATGTCAGGTTTAGGAGATATCATTAAACTATGGACCATATTGTTACCTTTAGGATCATTGTAGAGGAGTTCCACAATACTAAAACCAATCTTTTTTGTTGTTTTGTTGACTTTAGAAAATCTTTTGACAGGGTTCTTAAGAAAAACCTTTGGAATAGGATGGAAGAGATAAAAGTACCTCTCGAGATGAGGGCTAATGCAATAAGGATGTATGAGAACTTTATTGCTAATTTTAAAAACACTAAGGGCTGGTAAAAAAAGATTAACAACAATATCATAGTCAAACAAGGTTGTCCCTTGTCCCCTACCCTTTTTGGCATATACATTGACAAGTTAGAATATTGCTTGAAAAAAGCAGGTTGTGTCAGACCTACACTCACTGGTATATTCATAAATCTTATTCTTTATGCCGATGATATCGTTCTTATGGCAAGGAGTCCACATGATATTCAAAACCAACTAAGAATGCTCAAGGATTTTTTCCCCAATATAGGTATGACTGTTAATATTGATAAGAGTAAGGTCATGATTATTAAATCCAATAAGATCCCTTATGATACCTTCATATATGACGAAAACAACTTGGAGGAAGTGACTTCATACAAATATCGTGGAATTGATATTCACCACAAGCTCAATTGGAATTATAGCATTGAGAAAGGGATTATTGGGGAATGGAAAGCTTATTATGGGCTTGAAAACAATTGTAAATCAGCTGATCTTTGGAGTTGGGATAAGAATAAAATCCTCTTAGAGACTCTTGTTACACTTGTTATTCTTTATGTATGTGAATTCTGGGGCTGTAGTATCTCTCGTGAATCCTGGAGAAAGATAGAGAAAATACAAAATAATTTTATAACCTATAATCTCAAAATTAAACGAAATATGGCGTATCCCATCCTCCTCTTAGAAACAAGCCTTTCCCCCATTGAGAGCGTGGCTATGACTATATACCTAATGTATAAGAACAATTTAAACAACATGGAAGACAAGAGGCTTCCTAAAATTTCTTCAAAATCGAGTCATAACCACCATCTAATCAAATGAGGATGGAATAATTATGTCGAGTCTTGGATAAACTATTGGGGACTCATGGAAGACACCATTTTGCAGAATAAAGATGCTATTAAAAAAAAATTCAAATCAAAATTTAAGGAGAAAATGTGGTGTGATAAAGGGTTAGAGGAAAAAATAAAATTAATGTATTATAAGGATGTAATCAACCCTAATCTAGAATATCAAAATTATCTATCTGTTTTTCCAAGTGTAAAGAAAAAAATAAGCATTGCTAAGATAAGAACAAATTCTCACGACCTCCATAGTGAAATTGAGCGTTGTTCAATTCCTAAAACACCATGGGATGAAAGAGTGACACATTTGTGACACTAAGAAGGTTGAATATGAAAAACACTTTCTCTTAGATTGTCCAACCAATACCCATATTAGATCTCATTTTCAAAATATTTGTCACACTACCAACCTTCCTAACCTATTAACTCAACAAAAGTATGGTGATCTTGGAAAGCTTCTCTTAATGCTTTTCAAGGAGAGAAACAAAATTCTAAGGAATTCCAAGTAATGACTTACCCTCTTAAGGTTCGATAGACCAATTCGGTCTTAGTGGATGTTAATGATCATCATCATCATCATCATCAATAATTATGAAAACATTAAATTAACAATAAATATAATAATTATGAAACTATTAAACTAGTAATATATATATATATATATATATATATATATATACACACACACACTACAAATTAATAGTATTTAATGAATCATTAAAGTAGCAAATATGCTACAAATAGACGACAATTAATGATTCATTAAACTAGTAAATATATTATAAATTCATGACAATTAATACTTAATTAAGTGAGAAAATATGTTATTAATTAACATAGTTAATGATTAATTAAACTACAAGTTGATGGTAATTAAAGAGAAGTTAAGATACTAAATATACTACAAATTGATAAATCAGATAAAAAACTATTAAACTAAATACAACTAAAATTTAATCATTTTATAAAATAGTGCAAATAGAATGTACTGTTTGTCACCTTGCAATAAATAGTAGTTTATGTACATGTTGAGTCAACAAAATATTTATATAATCAATTGTTGCATGTATCAATTATAGTTGCTTATCTTGAACTTCTATATAAGTTAGTTTACCTAGTTAAATATAGGTTTCCATTGACCTAGTTAAATATAGGTTTGCATTGACCTAGTTATATAATGAGTTGTTGAAAGTATTAATTATATTTGTTTATTATGAACTTCTATATGATTTAATTTACCCAAAATATAGGCCTCTATTGAAATATATACCTCGGTAAAAGAACTATATAAGTTAATTTACCCCAAATATAGGTCTCTGTTGAAATATTTACCTAGCTAAAAGCATAGATATAGACAAAGATGTAAAGATCCTAGACACAAAATCCTACTATACTAGAGGAAAGATAAGGTTGGGTACTAGGCCCACCTCACAATAAGGGTGACTAACCTCCGAGTAATGATTGGTATATATCTCCTTTCATTGTGGAAATAATAAGGAATCAAAGAGTAGTCTCATAGGAATTGATCTCTATATTTATATTTCAGCCTATACTTATTTCCTTAGAAAAATAGAAGAAAGTCCATGGGAAATATCGGAGGCCATACCTCAGATACCACCCTCACTTGATTTGTATCTTGGTGTCATCGATGATATTCTCAGTCTCTACGATTTAAATAGAAGTGATATGGAATGTGTAATTATATACTTATTTATCTATCTAATGTTTTTTGGGTGGAAAAAATTGAAGAATTGGCTTTAGGCTTTGGAAATTTTAAGAGCCGATTTGAGGAAATCAAACAACACTTTTTGAACGGTGCAAAAACCACCTCAATTTGAGTTCGTATGCAGAAGTTATGTCTCTTGCAAGTTGACCTGCTTTGTTGATAACCATGGGATTAAGTAGACACCATGTCAACCCCCATTACTCAAACATGTGATCACATGTGGGTCAAAAATTCTAACACTAATTAAGGATTTAGGAATGGGAAAATGCTAACCCAAACCCTAAATGACTATCATGCTAAATACTTTTGGCCTATACATAAGGAAGGGTCTCCATTCTTTTGGTATTGTTATTGTTCAATAATTGAGGAGGGAATCTATGAGTGGGATATTAAGGCATGAAAGAAGAGTTAAAATATTCTATAGTAGTCATTTAGGCTACAATTCCCATTTCAAATTCAAAGTGAGTGTCTCTTTCTTTTTATTTTTATTTCATAAAAAAAAACAAGAGTAGACCATAGGGATAACTGTCAAGGGCCTCACAAACATCCAATTGGGCAGTGGAAAATGACCAACATTCCCAATCACCATGCTACACCGATGTATTTATTTCAGCAGGAAGACAAAACCGAATTACTCAACTCGGGCTATGCCTGAACGTCTTGTCTCATTTATTACTTAGTATGTTTTTTTTTTTTTTTTACTTATCTTCAACAGTAAAGAGAAACCATTCATACACAAGTGAAAATGAAACATGTGTGTGGGAAGACAAACCATCCTAATACCCAAAACAAAACAAAAAAAAAATAGTTTGTCCAGCCAAACACTCGTTTCACACAAAGAAAATTCACATAAAGGAGATTTCACTATGTTACAAAGAACTGATGCGAAAAATGTACAACTAATCCTTAGTGAGATTCCTTCGTGTGCTCTTCCTTTGTTGCCTCACTTTGAATGAAAGTACTTCATACTTCATCTCTACAATGCCTACGGTTCTTCCTTAGTGCATCTACCCCCTTTCTCAGTTTAGACTTTGCCTTTGCCTCAGATTGGAGCGACCTCCCTTTCGCCACCATAATTCATTTATTCCAACAACTCCCTTCAATATAGACATGCCCAAACCTACTCTTTCTTTCTTCGTCCCCCAGGCATCTCAAGTTTCCCTCTAGGGCCTACTTGGCTCCTTCAAGGGAGCTCACCCCCTTCTTGGTCACTACCTCAGAACTCCTAATATGTGATTATGAAGGAATGTCTCCAACACAAACCTTGCCTCCTTGGAAAAATTGACAAATGGTTCGCTCCCTTAGTTATATAGGCACATGACCATGCTAACCGATGCGTACATTCAAACTAGAGAGATGCACCACTTGGAATTGTCCACTTTTCAATTCTAAGATGAATTCCCAAAGGGAGAGCTCCCTTTTCCTGGGCGCGCTCTTCTTTATCGAACCCATCATTTTTCAGTTTTGGGGACCCAAGTCATCTTGGCTCTCATTATTTGTTTTATCCATTATCTGGTCATCTCCCCTTGGCATGGTGCATGCCTAAGGCATCTCAGCTTCCCAAAATTCATTTTTTGTTCGGTTAGATGAGTGCTCATGCTGTCGGAGCATCCTTCATCTAAAATCATTCAAACTTTTGATGGTGTTCCCATGGATTCCATGGGGCGTCCACTTCATTTAACCATCCATTTCTTTGGTGGGACGGGGTTCCCACCTAGCTCTCTTCTTCGGTTAAGTCACCATCTCGACCTATGTCGCAAGTCTTCTTGGTGAAGACATCTTTGGCACAATGCACACCCAAAGTTCTTTTCTTCGCCAGATAAGACATCCTTCATTTTGATCAACTGAATTGAGAACTCTCTTTCCCAACTCATCCATCCAATCCTTTGGTGGAGGGGCACCCATGCTTAGGTCAAGTCATGAGGCGTTACTCCCTCACCCACTCAAATTCATTTTCATTCCGACAATCCCAACATACTTCATTTTTTGTGATCACCGATGACATTCGTTCGCTGCTCTACTTCGATCACAAATTTTTACGCAACCTCAACCAAAAGAAAAAAAAAATTCTAAGTGTGAACTTATGTGACCTTCTTCTACATCTTTGCTTCAACCATTTTTCTCTTGTATCTATACATTTTGCACTCCAAAACCTGCACTATTTAGGTAGCTAATCCAACCATCACGTGCAAGTCTTGAGCATACATCCTCATGTCGAAACTTGGTAGTTTCTATCCACATCCTCATCACTTGGTCCAACTAAAAAAAACCAAGCAAGGTCACACTTGTCACACTTTTCATCCAACTTTGTCAAGAAGTTCCTATACAAAAACCAAGTGCTGCACAAACGAATCATTGTGCTCATAAAGTCCGACCCATTTTCCTTGTCGTTGTGCACTAGCTCATCAAAATGTTGGATAATTTGACTGGCCAGTCCAACTTTCCGATCACTTTCATGATGACACATATCCATGTCAAATTGATCTCCTCCTGGAGCCACAAATTTACTCTTCCATGCAACAACTCAACAAGGAAAACTTCCTTCCTTGTGTTGTGATCTTACCCAAAATTGAAGTCTTCCTTCAAATCTCATTAACTGCATTTCTATTGCGAAAGTTTTTGTCACTTCCTCTTGTCATTTTTTCCCACATCATTTCATGTCCAATCTATTCAAAATTTCAAGAAAATTGATGCATGTATGTCACCCATGTGACTAACTTAATTCACTCTGTTTACTCATCCCACAAATTGTAGGATCACTGGGATTGCCTCGTTGTTGTTGCAACCATGCCCTCCATGGCACCATTGTTCTCTTTAACAAGTCTAACCAAGTCAAGTATGAGCATGGATTCATCGGTCGACGTCCCATCTTCTTCTGCATGTGTCCATGAAATGATTGAAGTGCACAAGTCTCAAACATTCAATTGTCACCTCCGCACTACTTCACCATTTGTGCTTCCTTTTATCCTGTCTATGTGATCCACTAATCTATATAATCCCACAAATTCCTTCACAATTTTCCCCATGTACTTTCCAAATGGTTCCAAGTGGAACAAGTCACCTAAAGACTTCCATGCAAAAACATGTCTGAGCTAATTCCTCTGTCAACTCCAATCAACAATCCTTGGATCTTTGATTCAATCCATGGTCATTCAAAGGCATCCTAAAGAGGCCATGCCTATCCCATGTCCCAAAACCATAGGTAGGAGTGCATAACCCAATCCACTTAGTCTGCATTCCAACCCATCTCAGTTGTCTTTCAACAATTCCCTTGGTTGATTCCTTGCTGCCTCCATTCACATCTTGGGACTAACCGACTTGCCTTTGCCAAGAAACTTCATCATTTGGATATTCGTGCGATATTTGAGTCACCTCATGAACCAATGAATGTGTGCAAGGGACTCATGCATTAAAGTTCCTCATCCAACCTTTTCTCCAATGAAATTCATGTCTCGTTGTCTTCTTCATCATAGTGATCACTTCAACACACTTCACGAGAGAGATAGACAAAATTCCAACACATCACCATCTATGTCACCAAATTTTTCTAAGTCCATTTATTGGACTTTCTCAAGCATGTTGCTCTAATTCCTCATTTGCGTTTACCTCTCTCAGGTCGATTTGAACTATTCATGACTCCAACGAAGGTCGCATCACTTGGACCTCCTAAATTCTATGATGAGAACATGTCACCCTTGTATTTAGTCAAGTCTCCCCATTCACCCTTCAAAGGAACCAATGCAACAATCTAGATCTTGTAAAGAGCTTGAATCAATCATACTTGTTCACAACATTTTACACAACCTTGTGGTTCAAGTCTTCATATCATCATAAGTGTGAAACTTGTATGAACTACCAAATCTAATTTTGCAAACAAACCTCCTTGATGTGGCACAAGTGAAAGTTAATTTTTTGGCTAAGTAAAAAATGTATGATGTACCCAAATACACACCCCCAACAATTCACTATCCAAAACTCAGTTTCCCTTCATTACCAAGGTGCCAAGATCCATGCCACACTCCATCACATCCATCTGTCACTGCAACTGAAAGTGTGCAACACCAGGACCCAATGTATGTGTATAGAGAATCCCAACATGGACTCGTCTCAATAATATGTGTCCAAATTGTTCAAATCGACCCGTCAACCCAGCTCAATGATACAAAAAACTTCATGAAGTCACCTTCTACATTCAAATGAACCTATTTTCTTCGTCTGTTATATTTGCGCCCTGAAATTATTCTGCACCAGGACACCATGCATAAATTGATTGATCGTTAAGTCACATTCCATTAACCAACTTTCATGACTCTGTAACAAGTAATCTCGTTTGAAAGTTTTGATCATCTTCCGCAACCCAATTGACTCAATTGTTATCTTCGGTAATGCACAGCACAAAGATGGCATGGTGTAAAATGTTCTCAATTGTCTACATTGCAACTCAAGATTTTCTCTAATAGCATCTGTCAAGAGCCTGCTGAACATCTAGTTGGGTGGCGGAAAAAAACCAATGTTCCCAGTCATCGTGTGCCATTGACATCTTTCATTCGGTGGCAAGGTGAAACCAAATTACTCAACTCGGGTTATGCCTTCATCTTGACTCATTTATTACTTAGTTATGTTTGTTTTTTTTTATACTTAGCTTCAACAATAAGAAGAAACCATCCATACATAAGTGAAAACAAAACATGTGTGTGGGTGTCCAAACTAACAAATACTCAAAAGACTTCTTTAAACCAAATATAACAACAATGTTTCAAGCCAAACCCTCATGCCACACAAAGAAATTTTACATAAAGGATGTTTCACTTTGTTACAGTGAACCTCTGCGAAAACCATACAACTCATCCTTGGTTAGTTGTCTTCACATGCTCTTCCTTCATTTTCTCAGTCTGAACAAAGTCCTTCATATTTCGTCTCTGCAATTCCTTCGTTTTTTCCTTATTGTGTTTGCACCCATGCTCAGTTCGTACTTTTCCTTTGCCTCATATTGGAGGGACCTCCCTTTCTCTACCATAGTTCATTTTTTCGAACGACTCCCTTCAAAATAGAATTTCTTAAACCTACTCCTCAGTTCTTGCTCACCAAGGAAGCTCAATTTACCCTATAGGGTCTACCTGGCTCCCTGGGGGGAGCTCACCCCCTTCTTGGTCGATCCCTCATAACACTCAATATGTCATTATGAAAGACTCTTTCGAACTCCATCCTTTCCTCTTGAACGAATTTCCAAATGGTTGTCTCCCTTCATTATATAGGCGCACAATCATGCTAACCAATGGGTCCATTCAATCCACAACTCACAACCTGGACTTCTCCACTTTTCATTTCATATTCGACTTTCCAAAGGGCATGCTCCCTTTTCCTAGGCACACTCTTCCTTAGTGGACCCATTATTTTTTTGTTTTGGGTGCCCAAGTCATCTTGGCGTTCATTCATCATTTGGTTAGCTCCCCTTGGCATGGCACACGCCCAAGATATCCGATATTCCCAACTTTCATTCTTCATTCGGTTAGTTGGGATCTCATGCTGTGAGAGCATGCTTCATCTCCAATTGTTCCAACTTTTGGTGGGGCATCCAACTTCGTTTCATTTCTTCGGTGGGGCGCCCACCTAGCTTGCTTCAATTAAATCACCATCTCAACCTCTGTCACAAGTATTCTTGGTGAATATGTATTTGGCATGCCACACACCCAAATATCACATCTTCACCATACAAGACATCCTTCATTTTCATCAATCTTCGGTGGAGGGGCGCACACTAAAGTCAAGTCTTGAGGTGTTATACTATCCTTTTAGCTAGGTTTTCTCTCGTATTGGTTTTTTATTTTTTGTTTGTTTGTGTGGATAGTGTATTCATGTGATTGTTCTTTCATTTTAGTTTTAGTTATTTTTATAATTTTCAGCACTACATTATTAATAATAAATATGAGATCTAAGGTAATAAATTACACAAGAAAAGATTTCAAAATATTGTAAGATCTATTGTTCTTATCATCAATGCTAACTGCAAAGTCACTATATGTATCTCCAACAAGTGTGTCATCTTCTTAATTGGAATACCAAATTCCATAATAATTAAGGTCACTACATACATGATATCTAGTCAGGTAGTTATAAGATACATGAGCCTGTCTACAAGTCGCTTATATAAAGTATAATCAATTGTTGTTGCCTCATCTTGTTTTCTTAGTTTTGTACTTGTTGCAATTGGTGTATATGTTGGATTTCATTTTCTCATTTTGAACCTTTTCAAAATATCCATGGCATATCTTTGTTGAAAAATGAAAATTCATTTTTTTTGATTGCTCAATTTCAATTCCCACAAAATATTTCATAAGACCAAGATTATTCATTTCAAATTCACCTTTCATGGATGCTTTGAATCCATTCAATAGATATGAGATCTAAGGTAATAAATTACATAAGAAAAGTTTTCAAAATATTGTAATATCTACTGTGATGAACTATTTCATTGGAATATCCACAAAAAAAGGATGCTTGACAATTGGTGCACAGTTTGTACATGCTCAACAACAATACAAGGGAATAAAATTGAAATGATAAGTGATGCTCTTAAATTTTTTATATTTCCCATGGAAATAGGAAGAGTGCGTTGCACAAGGGAAGGTTCCAAGTATTGAGCCATTAACCCATAGAGATCCGAAAACACATCAGAGAATCAAATAGACAAACACACACATATCACACAGGAGACAAAATGATTTACGTGGTAAAAACCTCTAACCTCTAGAGGGAAACATCCACGAGACAATGCCAAAATCATTCTATTATCAAAGAACCAAGAGATTACAACCAACAATAGGAAAACATGCAACCTAGGAGAGGGCTTGAAGCCCCTGCAACCAAAATTCCTCTGAGGAATTCATATATATACAACCTCTCTTTCAGTTACACAAAACTGAATGCATTTAATGCTACCACTATTCTTGCCAATTTGTTTCAACAAGATATTGTTAGAGAAACCATCGTGAACCAACTAGACCAATTTGATCTATTAGTTGTAACTTGTCACTTCCCAACAATCTCCACCTTGACAACAATTTACATGATATCATGCCATTGTCCATTCATGACCTTCTTGCAAGCTAAAGACAGGTGATTCTAGTGCTTTCATCACAAACATATACTTTCTTCTAGCATACTATACACTACACATACCCTCCTTCTTCCTTATAACCAAGACATCGTCTTGACGAAATATCACAACGAAATCTAAAGAGACATTTACCAGTCTCACAAAGCTCATACTGAATCCTTTTATCATTTTCCTCATCTCTATGTATCTCAATGCCCATGATTTGTTTTGCAGCTAGCAAATCCTTCATTTCAAACGTCTTGACCAATTGAGCCAACATGTTGATCTTAACAATGCTTCCTCTTACTACAAGAATATCGTCAACTATCTAAACACCAAGATAGTAAATACCATAAACATAATGGTTATTCTCACTTATTGTAATCTTTGGTTCACCATGAAGGAATCAAACATCCTATAGAAATTTTCCTGGCCATACAATGATTACTTGAGCTTTGCAAAAAAATCTCTTATCACTATCTTGAGCACCTTCAGTGCTCCACCTTGAACATAGTACTTGAATCCTTTGCCAAAAAACTGTCGAAGCCAGCTAAGCGAGCTCGACACTAGCTCACCTCCAGGAACCTTTTAATGTATTCCCATAGCTCCACCTTAAAATGAACATTTCCTTGACCAAATCCGGCCAAGCTAGCCAAGTAAGCACCGCTGATTTTCAATGGAGTTACAACTAAACTTTAAGAAGGTTGCATTACATGCAATATCATGGACATCAAACCACATGTAACAAAGATAGACCTGAAACCCAAACCTAGGTCATGAAATACCAGAGGTACGCATTCCTAAATCAGGTCTTACAGCCTTATGCCCAATTACATGCAAAATTTACATTTACAACTCCAAAAAAAAATTTGTTCACTAGGTAAATTTACCATTACCTTTAATGCAATTGCTGCCATTTACCATTACTTCTCTCTCTGGTTGTTTGACATCATATTTTCTACTGTTTGACTCATCCTTCACCATGAGACATCCATTTTATGCAGCTTTCCCACACCCTTCACCCAACAACCTTGATCCACCCACGCAAGGATTCAAACACCTCACGGATCAATTTGATGTTGCTCCTCACAACAAGAGGATCGCAAGGTGAGATCTTTGTGAAGGTTGTAATCTAAAGACACTTATGGAGTTTCTTGGTGAATCCACATGATGAGTCACACCATCCAATCCATTACATTTTAAACACAATCTAGGGATTTTATTTCATTCAGATCGTTGTGGCTTCTAGAATGACCATTTATCCATTCTTCGGCCTCGTCGTCCAATTTCTATAGTTCACAGTTGTTCTTAACATAACGCTGAAAGGAACACAAAACAAAACACTTGTCTCGCAAAACTTTGAGCTTTCCTCCTTTCTGATCGCAGAAGAAAACTGGCGACTCTCCTTGTCCATTCCATCATCACCTTAAACCAGATCAACAAACACCAATACCTCCAAGCTTCTTCATAAGATTTATAACTAGGCATTTCCAACACTTCTTAGGCCAATCTAGCTCTCAACTGACTGCTTCTTTCTTTACAACGACCCTCTTTGTTCAACAAATTTTCATGGACAGACCATCCATCCAACAAATGAGTCTGAGATGCACCTGAAGGCCTTCATATGTCGTGATTCTTCCCATTGTCCCTTCACTAGAACGCCAACCAAACAAAAAAAACTTGTTGGACCTTTGAAACTGGGTAACTTTCGAATCCGTGGTGCCTTCAACCAGGGGAAAAAGACAACAACACACCCATAAGCAACACCACATCCAGTTCCCCTTCATCGATCCTGAGTTCGAAACCAATAGTCAGCACTTACAGATTTCAATAGACCACTTAATCTTCAACCACCAATGGATATGATCCACGAGAGCACGTCCCTCGACGAATCTCTGCCATGCACAAGTAATTGCCAGCTATCGATTTCCTCATACAACAATAGTGCATATTTCATTTGACCTCCAACCTTTATCTCTCTCCTCGTTTCCCACGATAGAAAAATCTTTGTCTATGACTGGGCGCTCCGCAAGAAGACAACGATGCTCATGCACCTGAATTTCATTGACATGCTTCATCGAGTTTTTTCGTCGATTGCGGTGGCAGGTGTCGTCAATCTATTTTTTATTTTTCGGGGCTCCACGTCTACAAATTGAATCCTAGAGCACTACGTGAATGCATCGATTGGAAGATTTTGGAAGCCCTTGAGATTCGACTCCAGCACCCCATGATTCAGGCCGTTGCTTGGTCTCCATCCAAGGGGTTACTATTTGCGAGTTTCGAGAGAATCCAAAAGAATGCCAATACGATTATGTTAATTGACACCGAGTCCTTCCAGCCGATGGAAGACATATATGGAAACACAGAGCTTGGAGGACTTGATTGACATTATTCTTTGTCCCACAAAATAATGCGGCTTCTCTCCAATATATAATACCTTCAACAAAGGTTGCAGTTCACCTCAAGCTCCATCTGTCTCGATCTGGTGACCAATCTCTACGAATCCTTCTCTGTAATCGTAATACTTCGCTCTGATACCACTTTCGATCTGGTGACCAATCTCTACGAATCCTTCTCTGAAATCGTAATACTTCGCTCTGATACCACTTGTTGATCCGTTAATTCACAGAGATCTGAAAATACAACAAAGAATCTCATAGACAAATACATACATATCACATAGGAAACACAAAGATTTACATGGTAAAACCCTCTAACTTTCATAGGGAAACATCCACGGGACAATGTAAAAATCATTCAATCAAAAATAGGCAACCGGACAGCCCAGGAGAGGGCTTGAAGCCCCTGCACCCAAAATTCCTATGAGACATTCATATATATACAATCTCTCTTTCAGTTACACAAAACTGAATGTATTTAATGTTTCCACTATTCTTGCCAATTTAAACCATCGTGAACCAACTAGACTAATTTGATCTATTAGTTTTCACTTCCCAACACCAAGCACTACGTTTTCACTTCCCAACACCAAGCACTACATAGAAGACTTGTAAATGATCTGACAAAGTGCATAGATGTCATTGAATCCAGTTCTAGATCCAATGACCTCTGCGACACCATTTAATATTCTATCATGGAGCACTTAGCACTTGCGGTGACGAAGACAAGGACGAGGGTATCATAGTTTGAACTTGGATATTAAGCTACCATATATATAACAGAGACCAATTCAGGTTTTACCAAAGAACAATTGGAGTGTTCTATCATAACGACGTCTTTTGGCAGAGGAGAAGAATTTCAAATTTAGATATTTCATATTGAAAGAAGGGTTTTAAATACATATATAACAAAGATTGAAGACCAATTCTGGTTCATATATATATATATGTAAAAGACCAATTATTGTTTTGGGAGTGGATAGTGAGGAATTTAGATTTATATCAGTTTCATCATATAGAGAATTATGGGAGAGGACAGTCATGAATTTGTATTTAGATTTTATTTAAATATAAATCTTCAATGTTGGATTGTGAGATTTTGACTTCTGCGTTTATGTGTTTTGTCAAAGTCGTTGGTTCACTTTAGGGATAAAATATTTATTAGAAAGGGTCAGGTAAGTTGTTCTCACATCAAGTATTACGGTGAAGATTAAAAAACTGAAGTTTGCTAGATTTTTCAGGTCTTCAAGAATTGAGAGAGTTGTTATGGTTTTATGTAGTCATGTTTAAGTAGAAAATTTATGAATTTGGATACGAAAGTCTTGAATTATTCTGGTCAATTGACCTTTCATCGAAAAGAAAAATGAAATCAAATTGGACAAATTCTGAGATTTTTGTCGTTTTAAGTCCAATGGAAATCTTCATTTCCGAAATCTCCCAAGTACCACTCATTTTCTTCGTACTCAATTTTATTTGGGAATGTTTTTTATTTGTCTAGTTTGTTTGGTGTTTCACAAACAACCTAATTGATGGTGTGACCTGCATCGAAATCGGCTGAAAGTTATACATGGATGGCGTTACATGGATGGCGTTGAGAATGGAGCCTATATGGTAAACTTTTATAATAAATCATAGCCCCACTAAAACAAACAAAACAAGGAACCTGTGCAGTTGCCCATTTCATTCAATCACATTTAAAACAAGTTAAATATTAGTTATGCTCAAATAGCATGTCCCACATTCGAATATCAAGTCATATTTTGTATTGAGCGTTCGAGTATTAGAAAAAGATAATGTATCTAATCAAATCTTGAGAGTGTTCAAGTTCAAGCAAAGGCAAGCATATGAAAAACGGAGAAAACACACACAATGTAATGGAGTTGTTTAACTCCTCTCCATATTTATATGATAAATTGAAATGCAAATACATAGAACTAGATTTTTTCCTACAACACTCTATATTCTCACCTACATAATAAGTTCTCATTCACCTATATTATATAGTGCATTTATGATGCCTATCAACTATCAAATTGGTCAAGAAAGTGGGAGAAATTACTCCATTTAACACTCCCCCTTAATTCCGACCATTGGATTTTACTCCATTTAACACTCCCCCTTAATTCCGACCATTACAAAAATCTGCACAAACAATATTTAAATTTAAAAGTATTTCTTCAAAATGGCTTGGTGAAGATATCTACTAATTTTTCTTTCTAACCACAAAACAGTAGCATAATGCTACCATCATTGACAGATCACGAATGAAATGATAACGAGTGTCAATGTGTTTACTCTTGCAGAGAAACACATAATTTTTAGATAAAGCAATTGTTGAATTGTTGTCACAAAATATATGTGTTGGCTCCTTCTCTTCATGTGTAAGATCGCTAAGGATACTTCTCAACCAAACTACATGACATGATGTTGAAGTTGCTGCCACATACTCTTCTTCTGCTAAAGATATTGTGACGATGGGATATTTCTTAGAAGCCCATGAAATTAAAGTTGTACCCAACAAAAATGCGTACCCTTAAGTATTTTTCCTATCATCAACATTGCTTGCAAAGTCACTATATGCATATCCAACAAGTGTGTCATTTTCGTAATTGGAATATCAAATTCCATAATATGTTGCACCTGCAATATATCTCAAAATTCTTTTTCCAACTTTCCAATGAGTGATTTTGGGATTTTCCATAAATCTTGAAATTAAAGTCACTACATACATGATATCTGGTTGGGTAGTTGTAAGATATATAAGTCTGCCTACAATTCTCTTATACAAAGTATAATCAATTGTTGTTCCTTCATCTTGTTTACTTAGTTTTTTACCTCTTGCAATTGGTGTATCTGTTGGCTTGCATTTGTTCATTTTGAAACTTTTCAAAATATCTGTGGCATATCTTTGGCATATCTGTGACAAATGAAAATTGTTTTTTTCCAATTGTTCAACTTTAATTCCCACAAAATATTTCATAAGACCAAGATCATTCATTTCAAATTCACTTTGCATGGCTGCTTTGAATTCATTCAATAAAAAAAATCCTGTGTAAATAATGTCATCAACATAGTGACAAAGTCTCAAAATATTACCTTTCTAGTCTCTTTTGGTGTAAAGTGTGGGCTCATTATTGCTCCTGTTGAACCCATTGTTGAGAAAATAAGAATCAATGTGAATTTACCAAGCTCTTGGAGCTTACTTCAAACCATAAAGTGATTTCTTCAATATGTACACTTTGTACTCTTTACCTTTGATCTATAATTTTGGTGGTTGATCCACTTAAACCTCTTCCTCTAAAATTTCATTTCCAAAGGCTGATTAACGTCCATTTGATATATTGGTCATTTGTTTTTGGCTGTAACTTCCAAAACTGCTCTCACAATATACAAACATGATATTGGAGAAAATGTTTCTCCATAGTCAATACCAGGTTGTTGAGCAAACCCTTTTGTTACAAGTTTTCCCTTGTTCTTCTATACTTTTCCTTTCTCATTGAATTTTGTCTTATAAACTCATTTAACTCTAATATTGGCTTTAATTATTGGGAGATCTATAAGATCCCATGTGTTTTTTCTTTCAATTGCTTCAAAAAAAATTTCATTGCATAAGCCCATTTTTCTTCCTTGATTTCTTCTTCAAAATATATTGGTTGACAAGATAACAAAGAAACATGTTCTTGTTGATCCATTTCATCATTCTGCTCATAAATTTCTCTCCGAATTCTTGTTTTCGGGTTCCTTAAATTTGTTATAGTGGGATCTGAATCATTTCTAGAATAAGAATAAGAATGGTGCTATGTTTGATCTCCTTGGCCTTGTAATTGAAATATTGGAAGTCTTGGTGGAGAAACTTGTTGTCTTGTAGCTTCCATGTCCCTTTGTCTTCCTATATAGAAGGAATCAAATATACCATTATTTCATTTGTTTGGGTATCCCGATATTTATCTTCTTGGAATTTAACATCTCTTCTTACTATCAAATTCTTAGTAACAAGAGTGTACATCCTATATTCTTTAGACATCTCACTATATCCCACAAATATAAAATTTTCACTTCTATCATCAATCTTTCTCCGCATCTCTTCACAAACATGAGCATAAGCCACAGAACCAAAACATTAAAATGAGAAACACAAGATTTTATACCACTCCAATCTTCTTGAGGGACTTGATTTTTCAGACTGCTAGTTGGTGACAAATTTAAAATATAAACTGAGTATGCCACTGCTTCACCCGAGTATTCATTTGACATTTTTTTTTCCTTCAACATACTTCTGTCCATATTCATTATTGTCTGATTCTTCCTTTCAGCTACTCCATTTAGCTATGGAGAGTATCTTGTGGTAATTTGTCTCTTGATCCCATGTTTCCTGCAATATGCTGTAAATTCTTACCTTTTCTACTAAAATAAAGAATTCTTACCTTTTCTTCTAAAGGTATGTGTCTTGGTTGTTTTCTTTTTTGAGTTTTCATTTTACATCCACGACAATTTCATTTTTAGGGTTTTCTGAAGAATAACCAGTGCACCTTACTTCATGGATGCCTCCTGGTGACTTCGTTTTCCATGCTTCCACCTCTGAGAGCAAGCTTATCTCATTAGCTAGCCACTCTCTCAGGGAGAAAATCTTTTCCTCCGAGTTTTCTTAGGCTGAAGGGAGGGTGCACCAACTAGGGTTTGCTCCCTTGCTAGTTTCTTCTTTGTGGGAATGAAGTGAGTACGCCCTCTTCCATGGTTGCACTGGGCTTCTCCCACTAATTCCCAGAGGTCACTCTGAGATCGTCAAAACCTCTTGGCCATTCTCAGGGCACCTCGGTATAGATCCCAATTTGCTTGGTCATCCAAACTAATGGTGCACCCTTATTCAGATTTGTGCCCCTGAGGAGAGTTCTTGGTCATAAGCCGAGCTATGGCTTGCGTGGTTAGCTTCTCCTATAGATCACCTTCTTGGGAAGATCAATTGGTATCAGAGCCTCAAGATCCATGGAAAAGCTTCTGATCTTGAATATTGAGCCAAATTTTTTTGGGGTTTTCATGAAATAATCCAGAGTTTGCCCATTCCAGGGTTTCCATTTTTTATGCAAGAAGCTCCACAAATATCATAAGCCCCAAGGGCGCCCACATATCCATTTCCACATAGAGGAGTTCCACAGATCTAAAACAATACATATATTTCCCTCTAGACCAATTCAAGCTCCATTTCTTCAGGGTTTTGAGTCCTTTGTTCTCAAAACAAAGTCCTATGTTCTCAAAACAGAGTCCTGTGTTCAACATTGCAACCTAGGGGCACCTTTTCTCTTCAACTGGTCTCATAATGCCTCCACACAAATATCCTTTGGCAGTCGAATTAGATTCCAACACATCAACTCTCGTCCAAGATCTTGCCTCTGTCCACAATGAGCTGCTTAGAATGCAACAACAAAAAAATCCAGATCCCTTCCAGTTGGAAACTCGAATCCAACTACCGAAAGTTGTTGGGCAAACCAATGGTGAAATGGTGGATTCTTGGATCCGTAGCCTATCCACCTATTTCAATACATGTCCATGCCTTACCAAGGAAAG
The DNA here is from genome assembly GCA_009831015.1 of Picea engelmannii. Classification (NCBI taxonomy): domain Eukaryota; kingdom Viridiplantae; phylum Streptophyta; class Pinopsida; order Pinales; family Pinaceae; genus Picea; species Picea engelmannii. The sequence continues at coordinate 138,024 of ML788602.1, forward strand.
AAAAATCCATATTTCCACCTTGCAATAAGAAGGAATGGCACAAACTTGGTGGGCTACAAAGCAAGAGAAGACCACATTTGTGATAGAGATTGGGGATTCTCCAAAATCCTCTACTTCGCAACCCATTAAAACCCAGGCTCGAATTTCTAAAGATTTTAGAAATCGCTTCTACCCACCTGGGTATGTGCAATCCTTATGGATCAAATGGCACCAACTTCGACAACTCCCTTCACAAGGAGTGCAATGCTACATAGACTTCTTCTGCAAGATGTGCCTCTTACTTCATGTTCTAGATCCGAAAGAGGTACTCATATTAAAATTTGTGGTTGGTTTATTAATTCAATTCTATCGAGAAGTAGAGCAATTTGAAAATCCAACTTTAGATAAAACGTTTCAGAGATCTTTGGCTATAGAAAGGAAAGTTACTCCTAGAGGTCGTATTCCTCAGTCCTTCCCTTACACCAACCCCCCCTCCTCTCAACCATCCAGCTCCCATCCCTTGACCTTCTTTCCACCTCCTCAGAATCAAAACCCCACACCCAATACAAATACAAGGATACCCTCGATCTCATTCCACAAAACTACTTCACACAATTCATCAGATTGTTGAATCCTCCAAAATCTAAAAACAAACAAAACTCTGCTCACTGAGCTTATTGAGCCTTCCCAAGTAGAATATACTGAATATGTTCCTCTGGACAATCCCATAGAAGTATATCCCTCACTGATTCTAATGACCCATAAATATTCGAATGCATCCACCCAACCCCTCTTCACCCATAACTGCCAAATCAAAAACACCTTGTCTTTACTGATGATGGATAATGGAAGCCAGAAAAATTTGGTGTCTCAAGCCCTTGTCAACTGCCTTAATCTTGTCACTACTCCACATCCACAACCCTATCAACTTGGATGGGTCCAGAAGGATGGCCCTCGCCTCCTAGTTTCCAAGTGTTTGGTCAGTTTTTGCATAGGCCAATTCAAAGATACTGTCCTCTGTGATGTATCCCCCTTGGATTGTGCGGATTTGCTTCTCGGTATCCCATACTAAACCCAAAGAAATGTTATCTGTATAGCCAAATCCCACCAGTACAAAATTACCAAAGAAGGCCACACTTATATCTTAACTACAACAAAACCCACACCCCCTTCTACCAAAGAAAAAATCCCACATGTACACTTAAACCAATGTGTCTATATATGTTTGGTGCACCCAATAACACCAAAAAATACCACACACCCTATTCCTGAAACTATGACTCCCCTCCTCCATGAGTTTGCAGAGGTATTTCAACCTCTGGAGGGACTCCCCCCCTCCCACCACATTGACTATTCCATTCATCTCATCCCTAGATCTGCCTTACCTAACACCCCTACTTACTGGTTGGCTCCAACAGAAACAGAGGAAATGGAAATAAAATTGATCGACCTCATCAACTATGGCCACATCCAACCTTCATCTTCTCCCCATGCTTCTACTGCCTTTGTCATCCCTAAACGCGATACCTCATAAATGCGCCTTGTCACTGATTACCGAGCCTTGAACAAAGACACAATAAAAAACCGTTACCCCCTTCCTCAGATTGAGGAACTACTCGACACCCTCCAAGGAGCTAAGTGGTTTACTAAACTGGATTTTAAATTCGTCTACCATCAAGTTTGAATGAACCCAAATGATGTTTGGAAAACAATGTTCAAGACCAAATTTGGTCTTTTTGAGTGGAAAGTCATGCCTTTCGGTCTCACCAACACCCCAACCACTTTCATGAGGCTCATCAATGACATCTTCATAGCACATTTGGGTCAATTTGTGGTAATCTACTTAGATGACATTCTCATATTCAGTCGGACATGGGACACTCACATGCAACATGTTCAACAAGTTCTCCAAATTCTCCAAGAACACAAGTTGTAAGTCAAAGAGAAGAAGTCATATTTTGGTCAGACTTCAGTTCCCCATCTCATCTTTGTGGTCAACTGAGAGGGTATTCAACCAGATCGAGCCCACATTCAGTCATTGAAACAATGGCCTCTACCTTCTTCAGCTAAGGAGTTGAATTTTTTTTTGGGTGGCATCAATTTCTATCGTAAGTTTACTCCCTCTTTTTTAAATCTTGCTCGACCTTTGCATTAGCTCTCAAATACTTCTTCAACATTCATCTGGACCAAAGAAGAAACTACTCACTTTTCTTAGGTCAAATACACCCTCTGCTCATCCCCTATTTTACATTTGCCATACCTCTCCCAATCCTTTGAGATTGAGTATGATGCCTCACAATATTCTATTGGTGCCATACTTAAACATGGAGGACACCCCATTTCTTACCACTCTGAAACCCTGTCCGAGGCAAAGAAAAATTATAGTACTTATGACAAGGAATTTTATAGTCTGGTGTAAGCACTCAAACAATGGAGGCATTATTTGTTGGGTAAAGAAACCATTCTGCATACCGACCACCACCCTTTGATTTTAATCAACTCTCAATCGAATATTTAGGAACAAAGGCACCTTAAATGTGCCTCCTTCATTAAAAAATTTCACTTAGTCATCAGATATAAGAAAGACACTTCTAATAAAATGGATGATTTGATAAGTCGACCTCCCACTCCAGTTCTTTCCATTCTAGAAGTACATTGTGCTACTTATTATAAATCCTAACCTTATACAATATCTACTGCAAATAGATATTCTGATGTAGAACGCGCCAACAGGCATGTCCGCTTCCACCAGGACCTTCTCTTCCTTAGGCCCAAAGAGCTAGAATGCTCTTCAAAACCCCTTATCGGGAGTTTCTAACACCCACGGAATGCTCTTTATGATCTCCCTTTTTGCCCTATCGGGAAATCGAGCTTCGCGTGATCACGAGCCTTGTACTCACGAGATCGGGTCTTACGAATCCCCGAACCCCGAAGAACATCCACCCACGTGTTCCCTGCTTATATTGGGAATTCTCCCGATCGACAATAATACTCTACTCCCCTTAGCTCCCTCCGGCTAACTCCTTTTACATGTGACCCGTTGGTCCACAAGACCACAGTCCTTTCCCACTTCGGAGTTTTGGACTTTGCGGATTTGCAATGCGTAGAACTTATGCTCTCGGAATTCCTGATTCTCTGATTTCCGATGCCACCTGGCATTGACTCACGGCAAGACTCAACCTTCCGACACCTGTCCTCCTCTATGGCACCTTTAACCCTGTCGGGAAATCGCAGTTCGGAGTTTTGCGATTTCAAATGCAGCGATTTCGTTGTATGCGGAAACCCCAAAATGTCGAACCCCTAAATCTTTCGGATCTTTGGACACGTGTCCATCCGATCAACGGCTCCGACCATTTCAGGAAATCGTGAATCATGATTTCATTATGCTAGAGTTTCTCGACTCCGAAAATCCCGATATTCCGAACCCCGAATACCCAGGATCTCTCGCCATGTGTCCCTGTTGTTTGGACGGTTCCGATCCTATCGAGAAATCGTCGATCGCGATTTCTATATGCAAGAGTTCTTTGCACTTGAAAACCCCGAAATGCCGATGAGCCAAATTCCGATGGCTCCCTGGCTCCTTGACATGTGTCCCTGCCAAGATCAACGGCTGAGATCCATCCTCGGGATTTCGAGACTTTCAAGGTCTCGATTCTTTGCCTTATGAAAACCCGATGACGCCAATATCCCGATAACTCCTTCGGGACTCCTCCTCTACTTGTTGGGGCTTAAACCCGACGCAACTTCCCGAGATCTAACGGCTGTCGGGGATTCTATTCCAGATACGACGACTATTGGTCCTCCTCTCTTGTGCGCTATTTTTGGCGCTCCTCCTGGATGTGAACTATTCGATGGTCCAGATCTGTTCTCCTCAGGCCGATCTAACAACTGTTGAGCTCTCTTGGGCTTCCTGTGTGCTTTCTCCCAGGCTTGGAAGAATTTCCTGTTCTCAAGGGCTTCGACCCTAACACTCCTTCCTCTGCGAGCTCCTTCCTCTAAGTTCCCACTGTGTGTATATAATGCTAACCCTCTTGAGCTTTTGTTACTCTAAACTCTTCCAAAGGTGTCTTTGGTCTCTACATTCCTTGCCATTACGACCTCGTGCTTAAAAGCACTCGCCTTCCTGAGCTTTCTTCTTGAATCCTCAGAGGATTCTTCGACTCCTACACTCCTTGTAGAGCCTTCTCACGCAAATGCTGGTGTTGTCCCTCCTGAGCTTCTATGAAAACTCAGACCCCTTGAGGGATTTTCTCTTCCTTCTCCTCTCCTGCAGAAGGAGAATAAAGTGCCTTCCTGGCTCTCTAATTGCTCAGGCAACCTCTTGCTGAGTCTTGCGGGGTATTCAGTAACCCAGTGAAAGTTCCCTCAGTGGACCTTTCCTCTGACTTCCAGAACTCTAAGAGTTATTTCCTCTGCTGTGCCTGCTCGCACACTTTCTCAACGCCCTCCTGGCAGAGTATCTTCCTTCCACAGAACGTTCAACAATTATGTTCTCCTATGCACTCCTTGCACCTGCTCAATGCCCTCTTAGCAGAGCTTCTCAGAATCCTCCACGATTCTAGTCCTCTTCAAACTCACAATGGAGTTCCTTCCTCTGTGCACCTCGTGCATGCACTCAATGCCTACTTGGCAGAGCTCCTACAGAATCCTCAGTGATTCTGTCTACAACTGTGTTCTCATACACAGCCTCGCCTCCTGAGGTGTTCAACAACCTCACAGGTATGCCTCTCCTGAGTTGTTGACTTCAGTCCTGTGCATCAACATGTCTTTGTCTGACTCCTCAAAGTTCAGAAGTGCATCCTCAGTGCACTGGTATTTAGAGTTCCAACACTCTGTCACGCCCTCATGGCATGAGACCTCAAAGACCTCCCAACTGAAATCACACGAACTCCTGCAGAATGCATAACACACAACATACATCTACAACATATATATGGAACACACATAGACATCCATTCAACACATAATAATGCAGGGAAAAAACTGTTGTTTTGTATTAAAAATGGAAACAATGCCTGTATCAGTACAATGGTGTTCCTGAGCTCTCTCGGCTCTTCTCTACTCTAACTCCAGTAACTCCAAATGAGATATGAAAATCTCTTTTACCTTAGGGGCTCATCGAACGGTTCCCTCCAGGTTCACCTACCCTATTCAATTACAATCAATGGTTGTCTAGTCCAGAATCAGATCTAGATCTCAGTCGATCCTGGAATTAAAGTCGATCCTATCTAATGCCTGCTCAAAGGCACGACTTTCCTGGTTCAACAACCTAAGCATTTAAATTTACATTCATTTCAAATTCAAATGAGGTTGCGCCTCCCTTTTAGCATATGAATGCATGCGCGCTGACGTGGCTGGCTGGATTGCTGGCTGATATGGAGAGATGCTCCTGCATCATACTCCACAGCTGCAAAAATCATGAGCTCCTGCTCATGAGCTTCCCCTGTAAGGGGTTGGAAATCCTCCTGGATCCCAAACAAATCTTTGGAGCTTTTTATCTGCTCCATTCTGTTCCTGCTGCTGTTGCTGCTGCGCTGCTGCTGCTGCTTCTTCCTTTCTGATCAGCTGCTCCTCACTAGCAGTTCTTGCTGAATCTAACATCAACTTTCTGATATTTTCTATTTCTTCATCCAGCTGCTCCAATGGCTAGTCCAATTCTTCCAGTCTCCTCAGCTGCAATTTTTTTTTGTCATTGGGTAGATCATCATGATCTCCCATGCCTTCCTCATCCATTTCCAGCTTCACCTATTGGATGTGCATGCTCTTCACTTTTATCCTTTCCTCCATGGCTTTGAATTGATCCCACAGGTCAACAAAGCAAATGTTGCCTACTTCTTCTTCCTCTGCTTCTGCTGCAAACTCCCACGTTGCAATCTCTTCAGCTTCATCGCTGAAAATATCGAGCCATTTCTTGGAATGCTCATTTCCTCCTTCTGTTTCTTTTGATGTCAGCTCAAATGCCACAGCCCTCTCAGCTCACTGGTTGAAATCATTGAGCCATCCCACCGAATGATCATTTTCTTCTTCATCTTCTTAGGCAGCTCCTAAAGTCTGCACCATCTGCACCAATTCGTCTTGGACAGTCATCATCAGCTGTGCCTGTTCCGCTATTGTTGTTGCATCTGCAACAGTAAATTCTACCTCCTCGTGGGAAAATGGTAGGAATATCTCAATCCCCCCTATCATCAGAATATCATTCTGACCTTCTTCCTTTGTCAGTTGCACTTGCTGATCCAAATTCACCTACTCTGTCAGCTCCTATGGCTGATCCAAATTTATCTGCTCATCCCAGCCCACCTGGTAGTATGGGATGTCTCTGTTGCTTCCCTAGCAGACCATGAGATCTACCTATCCCATCTTCATCAACACTCCTTGCTGAATTGAACTCTCTTCTGAGTCCATGAGACCTTCAGACAGTCTCGATTTCTCATCTATGCCCACCTGGCAGTTCAACACGCTTCCGCTGCCCTCCTGGCATTCTTCGATGCCTCCACTTCCCTCCTGGTAGTCTTCGAGATCCTCATCTAGTCTCCTTTCATTGCCCAGCTGGCAATGCAAAGTTTCCTCACTGTCCTCCTAACATTCCATGAGATCTTCAGCCGATCTCATCTCTATTCCCTTGCCCATCTGGCAATTTGGAAACCTTCCACTACCCTCCTGGCAGTCTATGAGATCCCTCTCTGATAATCTCTGATCATTGCCCAACTGGAAAATTGAAATTCCTTGGCTGTCCTCATGACAGTCTGTGAGGTCCTCGGCTGATCTCAACTCGTTGCCCTCTTGGCAATCTGGAATTTTTTCTTCTCTACCCTCCTGGCAGTCCTTGAGATCCTCCGACGATCCCAATTCATCCTCTTCATCATCCCAATCATCGAGACTCCTTCCAGTCTCTGGCCAACAATGACAAATCATCTCTTCGTTTGTGGCCTTGAGGTTTTCAGCATACCTCATCCATCTCCTTAACAACCTGCGTTGTCTCCTGACCATCAGCTCTCTGACTGGCCACTTTGCCTTTGCCTTCTTCATGGGAAAATTTCACATTCATCTCATCCTCCTATCCTGCCGTATCCGCAGTTCGAGTTTCTCTATGTTTTCTTTTATTTCATAGAGTTCTCTAGTCTCTTCTCTGTCCCACTCAGCAAGCCTTTCTACCTTCCTCTTCTTTCTATGGCCTTCAGTAGCCATTTTGCTGTATCTATCTGCCTCTCTGACAGATCTGTTGTTGTCACTCTGCATCCCTAAGTGTTCCAGCTTCATCTTCTCACAGTCCTACTGACCGTCTCCTTGATTTCTGCCTACCTACAAACAATCATTACAGAGTCCTCAACAACTCTATCTTCTTCTACCTCCTCCTTTCTCCTCTTGCCTGAAATATACAGACAAGATATCTGCTCTAATACCACTTTATGTGTATCAGAGTGCTTTCCTCTTCTTCACTCCTCTTAACTGAAATATACAGACAAGAAATAAGCTCTGATACCACTTGGTACAGAACGTGCCAACAGGCACGTCCGCTTCCACCAGGACCTTCTCTTCCTTAGGCCCGAAGAGCTAGAATGCTCTTCAAAACCCCTTATCGGGAGTCTCTAACACCCACATAATGCTCTTTGTGATCTCCCTTTTTGCCCTATCAGGAAATCGGGCTTCGCGTGATCACGAGCCTTGTACTCACGATATCGGGTCTTACGAATCCCCGAACCCCGATGAACATCCACCCACGTGTTCCCTTCTTATATTGAGAATTCTCCCGATCGATGATAATACTCTACTCCCCTTAGCTCCCTCTGGCTAACTTCTTTTACATGTGACTCGTTGGTCCACAATACCACAGTCCTTTCCCACTTCGGAGTTTTGGACTTCGCGGATTTGCAATGCGTAGAACTTACGCTCTCGGAATTCCCAATTCTCCGATTTTCGATGCCACCTGGCATTGACTCACGGCAAGACTCAACCTTCCAACACCTGTCCTCCTCTATGGCACCTTTAACCCTGTCAAGAAATCGCGGTTCGGAGTTTCACGATTTCAAATGCAGCGATTCTGTTGTATGCAGAAACTGCGAAATGTCGAACCCCGAACTCTTTCAGATCCTTGGACACGCATCCCTCCGATCAACGGCTCTGACCGTTTCAGGAAATTGCGAATCGCGATTTCATTATGCTAGAGTTTCTCGACTCCGAAAATCCCAATATTCTGAACCCTGAATACCCGGGATCTCTCGCCACGTGTCCCTGCTGTTAGAACGGTTTCGATCCTATCGGGAAATCGCCGATCACGATTTCTATATGCAAGAGTTCTTTGCACTTGAAAACCCCAAAATGTCGATGAGCCGAATTCCGATGGCTCCCTGGCTCCTTGACACGTGTCCCTGCCAAGATCAACGGTTGAGATCCATCCTCGGGATTTTGAGACTTTCAAGGTCTCAATTCTCTGCCTTATGAAAACCCGATGACGCGAATATCCAGATAACTCCTTCGGGACTCCTCCTCTGCTCGTTGGGGCTTAAACTCGACGCAACTTCCCGAGATCTAACAGTTGTCGGGATTCTATTCCAGATCTGACGGCTATCGGTCCTCCTCTCCTGTGCGCTATTTCTGGTGCTCCTCCTGGACGTGAACTATTCGACGGTCTAGATCTGTTCTCCTCAGGCTGATTTGACAACTTCTAAGCTCTCCTGGGCTTCCTGTGTGATTTCTCCCAGGCTTGGAAGTATTTCATGTTTTCAAGGGCTTCGACCCTAGCGCTCCTTCCTCTGCGAGCTCCTTCCTCTGAGTTCCCGCTGTGTGTATACAACGCTAACCCTCTTGAGATTTTGTTACTCTGAACTCTTCCAAAGGTGTCTTTGGTCTCTACATTCCTTGCCATTGCGACCTCATGCTTAAAAGCACTCGCCTTCCTGAGCTTTCTTCGACTCCTACATTCCTTGTAGAGCCTTCTCACGCACATGCTAGTGTTGTCCCTCTTGAGCTTCTATGAACACTCAGACCCCTTGAGGGATTTTCTCTTCCTTCTCCTCTCCTACAGAAGGAGAATAAAGTGCCTTTTTGGCTCTCTAATTGCTCAGGCAACCTCTTGCTGAGTCTTGCTGGGTATTCAGTAACTCAGTGAAAGTTCCCTTAGTGGACCTTTCCTCTGTTGTGTCTGCTCGCACACTTTTTCAACGACCTCCTGGCGGAGTATCTTCCTTCCACAGAACGTTCAACAATTATGTTCTCCTGTGCACTCCTTGCACCTGGTCAATTCCCTCTTGGCAGAGCTTCTCAGAATCCTCCACGATTCTGGTCCTCTTCAAACTCACAATGGATTTCCTTCCTCTGTGCACCTCGTGCATGCGCTCAATGCCCACTTGGTAGAGCTCCTACAGAATCCTCAGTGATTCTGTCTACAACTGTGTTCTCATACACAACCTCGCCTCCTGAGGTGTTCAACAACCTCACAGGTATGCTTCTCCTGAGTTGTTGACTTCAGTCCTGTGCCTCGGCACGTCTTTGTCTGACTCCTTAGAGTTCAGAAGTGCATCCTCAGTGCACTGGTATTCAGAGTTCCAACACTCTGTCACGCCCTCATGGCATGAGACCTCAAAGACCTCCCAACTGAAATCACATGAACTCCTGCAGAATGCATAACACACAACATACATCTATAGCATATATATGGAACACACACAGACATCCATTCAACACAGAATAATGCAGGAAAAAAACTGTTGTTTCGTATTAAAAATGGGAACAATGCCTGTATCAGTACAATAGTGTTCCTGAGCTCTCTCGGCTCTTCTCTACTCTAACTCCACTAACTCCAAATGAGATATGAAAATCTCTTTTACCTGAGGGGCTCATCGAGCGGTTCCCTCCAGGTTCACCTACCCTATTCAATTACAATCAATGGTTGTCTAGTTCGGAATCGGATCTAGATCTCAGCCGATCCTGGCATTAAAGTCGATCATATCTAATGCCTGCTCAAAGGCATGACTTTCCTGGCTCAACAGCCTAAGCATTTAAATTTACATTCATTTCAAATTGAAATGAGGTTGCGCCTCCCTTTTAGCGTATGAATGCATGCGCGCTGACGTGGCTGGATGGCTGGCTGGCTAATATGGAGAGATGCTCCTGCATCATATTCAACAAAGAACATAAAAGATACAATGGAAAACATTACACAGAGATTTTTCCCCTGGAAACCCAAACAGGGAAAACCAACATATTCTATATTCATTCATTGTGTTACATTGTTTACAATACAATATACATATAGGAGCCAGCGGCATCCAAAACCCTAACCCAATGACCTGGATTAGTCCAAAACCCTAATTCTTTAACTAGAAATAGAAAACCATCAGCAAAAACAATGTGTCGAAAAACCACCTAAATACATGACACGTTTCTCGAGGTAAGTGTCAATATTAAAATTGCAACTAATTATGACCTAATTGAAACTCTGATCTTAACAACAAAACCCTTCGCAAATAAAAAACACAAAATTGGATCCTAAATGATCACTTGAAAATTCATTTACTAACTTCTTCTTTTTTTAATTTACATTAAAATATAAATAAAGAGAAAAGAAAAAATATTCAC
>ML788602.1:171335-217025 GCA_009831015.1 Picea engelmannii
TACTTCACTTTATTATTTACCTTTTAAAATCTCTTAAACCACTTTGACTACTTTGACCTTTTGGGTCTTCTAGATGACATATGAGGGTCCTCCAACTTTGTAAGGCCATAACTCTCAAACCGTGAGGAGTTATGTGACGTTCCGCATACCACCAGAAATGGAATGACATGTAATATCCATATAGAATAGTACTATATGAAAATATATCATAACTCATACCATTACCCATCAAACAAACTTGGGTCCATTACCCAAACCTGGGGTCTCCAACTTCTCATGGCCATAACTCTTTAACCATGAGGAGTTATGTGACGTTCCACATACCACCGGAAATGTAATGACAATAAATATCCATCTAGTATAGTTTCCCTAACAAATTCACTATCCCTCATCTCATTATTCCACAATTAAGCATGGGGCCTCTTACTCCGCAAAGCGTCTTCCCATGAGGGCTTTCACCATAAGGGGACCACTTTGGATTTCATCCATATTCACTTCTTCTAAACCATGAAAAAACAATAATGAGTCATATTTACATCAAACAATATTGGGTCCATTACCCAAACCTTTGTGCTACTAGGATTTCTTCAGGGGTTGATATCAATGACAACCAACCTTAATCAACAATTTTGAGTTTCATAGGTTGATTTTCCCAAGTGCCTTTCACATAGTTGTTTGCTGGTAAAATATAGGGGTATTCCTTCTTGCAAAAGGATGGATTTGATGCATTTACCTGAGGCATCACATTCCAAAACAAAATTCTTAGTGAAGTCAATAGAGAAAGTACCAGCGTTGCACACGTAGAAATATGCAAATCCTAGAAGGCCTGATCTATAAATTTATTCCAACTGAGAGATTTTGTTTAAGAAAGGTGGTTAGGAGAGAAACAATTTTTCCATATTTTTTTATGAACCTCTCATAGTAACTAAACAGACCAATAAAACCTTGTAAATTTTTTTTTAACAAAAATGGTTGAAGATTTATATTAAAAAGGAGATTTCTGCTACAACACATTACATAGAAACAAAAAAATTGTTTCTTTAGACTATGTCCAGAATGCTACCCGATTTTTGTATTCTAATGGAGAACTTAAAGATGGTCCAAAAGGAACTACTAATATTCCATGAAAAAATGGCTACACACGAAGACAAAATGAACAAAAATTTACATGCCATCAAAAGAAACATGGTTAGAGATTGTTAGATGCTTTTGCATCTTCCTGAAGACTTGATTGATTTTCTTCTGGAAGTGGAATTCCCTATCCTGATTTGTGCTTTGTTGGAGCTAGCGCTGAGTTGGGAGGAGCATGATTTTGTTCATTACTTGCTTCCGAATGGAATGTTGAGGGGAGTCTTGAATCAATTGATTCATTTGAATTTGAAAGATGTTGAGGATGGCCAAGGGGGTTCCCCAAATGTTGACTAAGAACACCAATATACTTGGTACTTATATTGACCCTGCTAAGAGAAATTGGGAGCTCTTGATTATTCCTACATTCATGTAGGTGCAGCTAGTTCTGTAAATTGGCAGTGTGGCGCCAGAGCTTCTGGTTTTCCATTTGCATTTCCCTGAGTCTCGAGTATGTTCTTTCCTATGAATTTCTGATAACCATTCCCAAATTTTGAATTTGGTCTCAAAGATCCTCTGAAGTACGGGATGGATAGGAGTAGTGGGCTCTATATCTCCACCACATGATGGAAGGAGGTCTCAGGAGCACAATGACATGAAGCTCTTTGTTGAAATGAGGATAGGATTCTGGAGGGGCACGGGGCCTTATCCACAAAAATGGAGAGGAATTAACCATTGAACGCTTGAGAGGATAGTATATATGGATTACCCACAAACCAGAGAGATCATTCGTAAAGGAGATAATGAACAATGACTCAATGCTTGTGGGAGAAAGAATCATAGAGTGCGAGGGGCCTGCAGAACAATCATGCAGGATAAAAGAAGTGAAAGAGAGAGGCATGTGAGAGAGGGGGGAGGTACCATCAAGAAGTTGCATGAGTGGAGGAGGGATCATTTGGAAAGGGGCATGAAGAGCCAGGTGTCAAGAATGAGGGGGAGGTGGGGCCCAAAGGAGAAGGGGAAGGTGGCAANAAGAGTTGCTAAAAAGAGAAAGTTCCAGACGAGTGAAGGGAAGCACCAAATTTGGAAGTTCTTATGGGAGCCATGCATGAGTTTAATTTTGATTGATGAAGAGTTAGATATGTTCCATATACTTTGATAATTTTTCTAAATGATCAACAACCTGGTTTTTGGAATGAAGCATATGAAAGAAATAGATCTTGGTGAATTGACATTTCAAGGTTTTCATCCAGGAATGAAGGTCACTGGGGATTTGGTTTGTTGATTTTTTTAAGACAAGAAGGTCATTAATAATTAGTTCAGAGTCTCCAAGAACAATGAGTTCATAGAGGTTTCTTGATTTTGCAATTTGAAGGCCCAGGAAGACTACTAGGATTTCTTCTTTGTTGTTGTTGTTATTTCCAAGAGCCCAAGAGTAATCCAAGATCTTTTGTCCATCTAAATCAATGATGACCCCCCCCAAACTTGTCGCCCCTGGGTTACATGTGGAAGCTCCATCAAATAATACAATTGGAGAGGTTTTTTGTCTTTTCCAATTGAGGAATTCAATATCACAGAATCATAATTGCCATTTTTCCCTCTTGGTATCTCTATTTGATAGTGGGAGTTGTCTTGGAGAATTTGGACCCAAAATCTGAGCGATCCATTCTTCTTAATTTTTCTCAAAGGAAATTGTCGGGTCATGTTGTACTGATCTGGAAGAGAAGACTTCTAAGATTAAGACACAATTTTTAGCAAAAATGCGTAGTGCGAGGGGGGATAACTTCTCATGAAAAATTTCCTGGTTCCTTTCTATCCATATTTCCCAGCAGACAAATTTGGGGATTTCTCTCCAAAGGAGGGAGAAGTGTTTCTTATCTTTGAAGTTTCCAACATACCTCTGTTTCCAATAGACAAACAAATTATTCCATATCTCAGGGGGAGGGGGAGGATGGGAGAGAGGGAGGTAGAGGAAATTCCATATTTGGGAAGAGAAAGCGAAATCCAAGAAGAGGCGAGGGATGGATTCATAGGCTGGGATACAAAGGGGGCATCGTGAAGGACCCAAGATTCCATGTTTTCCTAGGTTCACTATCGTTAGGATTTTTCCATGAACCATCAACCAACATAAGATATTAACTTTAGGAAGAGAAGGAGCAGACCATATTTCCCTCAAAATTTTGGATATTGGAGGTCCCTGAACATAATATTGAAGGAGAGAGTAACTTTCTTTAACTTAGTAGTTTGAGGAGCCCCAAATGTAAGAATCATATTTAAGGAGATTAATGGGAGCACAACCAACCAACAAATTTAAAAAGAGAGAGCTCAAGGGGAGACTATGGATAGGGGTGTCTAACAGTTTCCAATTTATCTAGTCACATAAGGGGCCTAGGTCCAGAATTCTTTGAGGAGGAGAAGACCTTTGTAGGGGCGAATGGAATCCCGATTGTCCATTGGTTCAAGATCCACAATGCGATATGTCCAAACATTTATATGAGCTCTGTTTCTTGGGGATCAGGAGAGTTTAGTTTTAATGATATGGGAAGATTGTTTTAGGAGATGCCAAGTTGGGGAGCCAAGGAGCTCGAGAGGAGAGACATCCAAGCATCGCAATATTGAGGAGTTGAATTATTTGTAAATAAGAGCATATTTCCACCATTATAAAGGCCCAGAGATGAGATGTCAAACAAGATTTTATCCTAGAGTTTATTTCGTTAGGTTGGGGTCTCTGATAGCTAAGCCTCCTTTATTGATAGGTTGACAAACTTGCTTCCAATTAAGAAGATGAATTTGTTTTGTATTTTTTTTCCCACCAACCCAAAGGAAACATTAGTGAGCTTTGGATATTTTTTAAAGAGTTCCTTTTGGGGAAAGTAAGGAAGAACATTGAAATATGGATAGTAAGGAGAGAACAGACTTGAGGAGCACTATTTTTCCATCCTTTTTCCATCCGAGTTGAGCCAACGTCACCCCCAACTTTGGATCCTTCAGAGAATTTTATCAATGACGTCCTGCCAGGTAGTAGAACCATAAGAATTTAGGAAGATAGGCATACCTATATATTTGAAGTGGGTCCAAGTAGTGATGAAAGGAAAACTGAAGATTACCTCTAGAAGCAGAGAGGAAGGAGTCTAGAACTTTTTGAAAATGTTTGGCGATGATTGCAGTAGCTTCCCCGAAAAGAAGAGTGTCGTCTTCAAATTGAGAGTGATTTATTTCCTTGACCCCTCTAGAAATTAGTAACCTAGGAAGCCTTCCTATCCTTCTTTCTTCTTCCAAATTTCGATTGAGAGAATCTGTTAAAAGAATATAAATAAAGGGGGAAAGGGGGCATACTTTTCTAATACCTCTACTTTCCCTGAAGAACATGGAAGGATGACCATTTATCAGGGGGGATATACAAGGGTATCCATTGAAGGCCTTGATGTATATGATGAATGTTTATGAGAAACCATAGGCTTTGACAACTGAGAACATAAAGGAGTGTTTGACTCAATAAAAAATATTCTCCATATCCAGCTTGATGACCATGCCTGGAAATTTACTTTTCATGCTGAATGGATTCTTGAACTAGAACTATATTTTCTGTGATCTCTTTTTTTTTAGGAAGCCTCCCTTGTTTTCGGTGATGAGCTTGGATAGCAAGGGTTTTAAGCAATTTTCTATGATTTTTGTCAGAATTTTATACGAGGAATTGCGAAGGGAGATGGGGATAAATCATGGAAATTAGAGGGGTTTGAATCTTTGGGAATGAGGGCTAAGAAGGTTGAGTTTGTGGCACCTCCCAGTTTCTATTTTTGTAAAGTGTAGTTCAACATTTTATTGAGGTATCTCTTTATGATGGCCTAGAAAAAATGGTATAATCTGATTGAAAACCCATCAAGCCTATGAGTTTTGTCTGGATCCATGTCCCACACTACATTGACTATTTGTTCTTCAATTATCTCCTTAACTAACTAATTGTTGTCATGCTCAGAGACTATATTTGGAATATTGTCTAGCATGACTTGTATGTCCTCATTCAGTCCTTCATCATTTGGTTGTAGATAAAGAGATTTGAAGTATTGAGAGGATGCTTCCTTAACTTGTTCAAAAGTGTCAAGTCATTACCCAGTATTTGACAGGATGGATGTGGCTACATTTTTTTTCCTCTGATTTTGTTCTTGTTTATGAAAAAATGAAGTGTTTGAATCTCCTGGTTTTAACAATAAACTTCTTGACTTAAATCTCCAATGCTCCTCTTCTCTACGCAAAGAGTGGTGAATTTGTTGATTAGCTTCTTTATCCTGATTTAGAAGTGTTTCAATGACTTCTTCTTCTATTCATTGTTGAATACTCAACAAATTTTCATCTTTTTCAGATATTTCTTGATGTAGAGGGATAAAGGAAGATTTCACCCATTCTTTGAGGGATTGTTTTACTTATTTTAGCTTTCTTTCCCATATGTAGTTGGGAGACCTAGAGAAGGGGTAGGACCACGCTTGCTGGATGAGAGGAAGAATAATAGGTTTTTTTATTGAAAGGGGATTAATGTGAAAAGGTAGGGGGGGGGATTTCTTAGGGTTATTGAATATCAAAGAGATAGGCTTGTGGTTGGAAGTAGTTGAAGGGAGAATGTGAGAGGATATTTCTAGGTGGGGGGGAGGAGGAAATAATTATTGATGAGGAAGAGATATATATGGGAATATATATGGTAGAGAACATAATTCTTATTGTTCCAAGTATATTTCCCTTTGGATGGTTTGACATCCCGAAGGTCCCAATATGAGATGAGGTCATTTAGGTTCTCAGAGAAAGGATATATATTTTACTACCTCATTTTTTTCCCCTGATTTAAGATGGGTGTTGAATTCACCTACAATTATTCAAGAGGAGAGATCAGTAGAGTTTTTTAACGTGAAGAGAGAGTTCCAATAGGAGGTTTTATCCATGTAGGAATTGGGCATATAAACATTAATAACTGAAATACTATTAATGAAATCTATATTTTTAAGAACTGTTAGAATCCAGTGTTGAGTATTTAGAGTTACCTCAAGATTCTAGATATGCTCATCCCAGAGAGTAGTGATTCCACAAGAGGCACCCTGAGAACTTACAACAATTCCACCACAAAATTTGTTTTTTTTTTTGTTATTTCTAAAATAATTGGCTCCTCCATTTTTGTCTCCTAGATGAGAATTACAAAGGGTTCAAAAAGAATTTTGAGATATTTTAGGGCTTCAAATTTGGATTTATTTCCAAAGCCGTTGCAATTCCAAGATATGAAATTAATTAATGAGGGGTGGAGGAGGCCTGACTTCCATAAACCGGGAGATCGGGACCTTTGTTTCCTCCTCTGCGGGTTGAGTTGTACATCAATATTTCTATAGATTGCTGCTTTCCTTCCACCTTCTCTTTTGACACCGCTTCTTCTATGACTTCTTTATTAGATCTGCATCCATATTTTTTGTGTTTTTCCAGATGGAGTTCCCCTTATTCTATTTCTTGATTAGATTTTAATTTTGATGGATATTCTCCAAGTTCTTGCGATTCCTCTTCTTGAATGACTTCGTGGAAGATTTCCTCTTAACCTGGTTCTTCATCTATTCTTTCTAGAACTGAAGGGGAGGAATGAGCCAAATGTTCCAACATTGGGCCAACAAAAGGGGTTTTCTTTGAAGATTGCTCACCCAAAATTTCAAAGGAATTTTAAGAGGGAGAGGGTGGGATGAGGGTGGAGGTATTAGGGGCACACTTCTTAGGAAGGGTTTTTTGAGAAGGAATTTGACGAGATTATCTTGCTTTAGGGGAGGATCCTAAATATCTGGGGGCTGAAACTACTCCTTTACTAGTATTATCTTTCTTCTTGACCTGATTCCATCCTTCTTGTTGTTGTGAGGCAATTGTTTCTTGTGATTGTTTATTATTGGGACAATTTTTGGCAAAGTGACCGTATTCATGGAAGGTATTTCATTTAAACGAGATATGTTCGTAATAAAGTTTCTGGATATAGGTCCAGTCGTCCAACTTTAGATTTATTTCTTATGGGAGACCCTTTTCCAGATATACCTCCACACAAATCCTAGTAGAAGAATACATACTAGACTTGGGTTGAGCTCTCTCGATGAATTTTTCTAAAGAATCTCCAATACTTTTTAAAACTTCATCCCCCCAACAATGAAATGGTAAGTGCGAAAGCCACACCCAAACTAGAACGACTGAGGGAATGTCGTTCTCTAATTCAAACTATGAGGTCCATTTGTTTAAGTATAAACCTATGGGGCCAAAGAAATAAGGGCCATTCCTAAAAATGAGATATCTATCCTCTTTAAGCTCAAAGTAAAAAAGATAGAAGCCCTTACCAAAAAAAATGATTCATGTGTCCCTGTATCAGAGGATGCCAATTCCTCTCAATCCAAAGATCTATTTGATAAGGAGATGGACATAACCCCATGAATTATCCCATGAGTGCTCTAGAGGCAAAGGAGAGGGATTTTCTTCAAGAAGCTATGTGAGGAATAGCCACTTTTGGAATTCGATCCAATTTTTTCACAAAGTGAGAATACATTGGGCGAGAGGGGTGGATTTCCAGGGATCCAACCAGTGTCTTGAAGGAAATGACCTATTTGTCAAAATTCGAAGGAGGGTCCAGATCCAGAGAGGCCATAGGGATAGGGTCGAGATGACACGAGAGCAGGGAAATGATCTAGGGTTTTTGCAGAACCAAATCACAGATAACTAAAAATCCTTGTTGTTTATTTAAAGGGGCAAGGAGGGTGCAACATTAGGACTTCCCATGAGGTCACCCATCCTAATAATACTCTAGCTCAAGTGCTCTTAATTGCATAATTCTGATGGGATCTGATGCATTAATGCTGGTATGATTGCACCCTTTAAAATTTGAAGGACATGGGAGTGGGCTTTGGAAAACCTTGTAAAATTTTAATAGTCTTAGGACATTGCTAATATTTCATTGCATCAATTTTCTTTGGGCCCACTTCTATAGAATCATTACTAACAATATGACACAAATATTCTATTTCAAAGACACCAAAGACACATGTGGTCCTTGTTAGATAGATTTGATGATTAGATAGATATTGTAATACCTGATCCACATAGGTGGCATGGGAATGCCATATTTTACTATAGATCGGGATATCATAAAAAACTATGAGGACAAAAAGATATAGAAAGGGCTGAAATATGTGGATCGGGGGACTCTGGGAGGTGGAAGGTGAATTGGAAAGGAAAAAGGGCATCACCAAGAACTCATAACGACCTTCATGAGTGAAAAAAGTAGTTTTGGGAATATTGACCTTCTTCATGTGAATTCAGTGATAGCTAGAACAAAGATCAAGTTTGGTGAAGAATTTAGTGTCGTTGATATCAACCAAGAGATTGTAAATTATTAGAATGGGGAACTTATCATTTAAGGTTATTTTGTTGACACTACTACATATGGTGTTTAATATTGACAGGGAGTTTTCATGGTACAGATAAAATCGACTGTAGTCTCGAAAATTACTAAGTAATTATCAAAATTTTGTTATTGTTTTCCTTGGTTCGTTGACATTCATCAGACTTTTGACTATTAGATTTTCTTAAATTTTCAGTAGAAATAGATTTACCATAGTATTTTGATCTTATTTTAACATTCAAAAATTATATACTGAAAAATATAAGCAGGATCTAGAAGCATATAAACAAGCACAAGAAGAGAAAAATATTTATCCTCGTAAAACCCCAACCGAATTTTCTTAAAGAGAATATTTATGATAATACAGTACAACCATAAAAAATCTCTATTCACAAGGGAAAAACAAAAAATGAAGAAACCCTAATAACAAGTACTTATCTCTACTTCTTGTCAAAACCTAGAGAGTGTAGACAACTGAGTCACCTCACAACCCTAATGTAACTCTTCTAGACGTTGCACACAAGAGAAACCACCAAGAACCCCAACAATTGTGTCTCCTAGGGTTTCCTAATACTTGCACCTCCTTTTCCTTCTTATTTGAGATGATGAGATGAGTGAGTGTGTGTTAAAATGAGTAAGGCACCACCTTTACTTATAGTATTCAATTCACTTATCCGGGGATGGCTTCTCTTCTTATAAATTATATTTCCACTTTATTATTTTCCTGTGGGATGGCTTCTCTTCCGGGGTGTTCTTCATCTATTTGATGGTCTTCCTTTGACTTCTTGGAATGTTCCTCTATAATAAAATTTGTCCATGAGGGAATACCTCTCACTTATACAAAACATCAACACTCCCTCTTAGCGAGGGAGGTATTCTTTCATGATGTTCTCCTCTAGTAGTCCCAATAATGAACTTTGTGTTTTCTAAAAGATGTTTTAGGAATATGTTATGGTGTCATTTTGGTTTGATGATATGCCGAACAAAGATCTGACTTAGTAAATAATTTATCTTCATGCAATTCATTTAATAATTCATCAATGACAAGAATAGGAAACTTATCTTTCATGGTGATTTTGTTGAGTTGTCGATAATCTTGACACATATGCCATGAACCATCCTATTTTGTAACCATCACCATTGGTGAAGATAAGGAGCTTTGGCTAGGTTGAATGATGACAACCTTTAACATTTTTTGGATCATGGGGTCAATCTCACTCTTTTGTGCATATGGATACTTCTAAGGCCTAATGTTATGTGGTACACTTCCTGGTTGCAAATGAATAACATGGTTGTGATCTCGAGGAAGAGGAAGACCCTTGGGAATTTCAAAAAATACCTAGGAATTATTCTTGATAAGTATTGGAGATCTAATGGAGAATAGGATATATATGTTTGAACATCAAGTGAGCGCAATTGTGTAATTACACCTTGGTGTCATTTTTTGAGTAATTTTGTCATGTTATTAGTGATTATCACTTTAGAGAGTTTTCCTTGAATGACTCTAAGCTTGATTTTCTTGCGACTAAGGAAAATATCATGGAAATATATTGAAAATTAAGGGCCAATATTAAAATTATTGTAACCATTGGACACCTATTACAACATCAACACCACCCATTTGGATGGAAATCATGGGGTTATCCAAAAAATATCCCCCGATGTTGAGCTTAATACTAAGGAATTTCCCTAAACAATTTATGGTACCCCCATTTGCAATCATTACTTGAAACTTTGATGGATATACAAATCATTTGAGATCTTTTACTAGTTTATAATTGATGAAATTATGGGTACTACAAGAATTAATGAATAATTTTACCTTTTTATTTTTTATGTATCCTTGTATATTGAGTGTTTGTGAAGTATTGATGCCAACCAATGCATGACAAGATATTTTTGGAGTAGTATTTTCTAGATATAGATATTGTGGTGGTTCCAATTCCTGATATTCACCCTCTTCATAGTTTATGTAGAATAAGTTATTATCACCACATTTATGCGCCTTATTGTACTTTCTATCACAATTGAAGCATAGTCCATTTTCTCTTCGTTCATCCATTTGTTGAGGTATCAACCTTATTGGTCAACGACCTCTACTTCTTGTGTATGGTCCAAAAGTAGACTTGTGTGTATCCTTATTATTGGCTTGAATATGAAGAGAAAATTACATAGTTTCCATAATATTTTCAAGATGTCTTAAGAAAAGTTCATATTTAATGTCTTCTTTTAATCCATCCATGTAATATTGCAATGAATTTTCATAACTTATGTCATCCACCCTTATGGCCAATACCTGAAATTATGAATTATAATCTTCAGTATCACCTACTTGCTTGATTCTTTTCAATTGACTGAAGTAGTCATGTTCCCAAACTTTCCCATATTGTGCTTCTAACCCTCTTGCAAATAAACCTCATGCATAATGATAAAAAGAGAGCTTCCTTTTAACTACCGTTGATACCACTGATACGATTTTATCTCAAAGTTCAAAGTTTCTATGTGAAACCTTTTCTTATCATCCATAATATTATGCAATTAATTTTTTTTTTATGTATTTGGTTCACCCAGGTAAATATCTTTGTTCCATCAAACATTTTTAATTCAATCTTGGGAAATTTTAATTTAGGATACCCGTCATAATTAAATCCACTTGAATTTTTTTTATTATCGGTAGGTTGTTCAACTTAAATACCATCTTTATTTTCATAAGTTTCATGCATTTTGATATCTCTTTTAGAAAGTCTCTGATCTAGAGCTTGAAAGATCATGAAAGACAAGAAACTTTGCAATTCCTTCATGGATTTTTTTATTTCATCCATAATCTTATCCACATTATTTTCCATTTCATCCATACTTCTTTTCATATATTCCTTATTTTCAACGATCTTCTTGTCCATATGGTGATAAATCTCTTGGATTTCATCTTGAGTCATTGTTTATCTCTCTAGAGGTATAGTTGGTGAAGTAAATTTTGGAGGATCCTTTGGATCCATGTGAAAAAACAACAATTCTCCTTTTTTTTTCTTTATCACAAATTTTGAATCATCAAAAACATATCTTTCAATAAAAATTTATGCTAATTGTAAGTTGCATACATTTCAAACCCTTAATTGGGAATCTGTCCTCCTAGTCAACCTTTATTTTGATGTGTTTTTGAAATTTGGGCTCTTCTAAATATGAAATTTCATCCTGTAGTACTCTGATATGCATTCTCTATAATTCCACAATTCTGACCAAAATTTGATGTGCTAAGTGAAAGTTATGGTAACTTTCTCAAACCTTGATAATTTTTGGCCTTTCTTGGAGAGTGAAATTGTACATAATGCCTCATCTTCAATATTTAATATGTGATTCTAAAATTTGGACAAGAAATACTATGGATTTTCCTCTTTCAAATGAAACTAGTGTCACTAACTTTGGATCCTCACTAAAGAAGATATTAGTTTTTTACCCGTAACACCTCTTTGAGACTAGTTATAGGACTAGTAAGACACCATATCTTCCACAGGGTATATTTATGAAATAATAATGATCCAAAAGCTAAAATTTGTACAAAAAACACCTTGATGTTTTTTATAAATAAATTCTACATTTCATTATCTCAATCATCCCCCCAAAAAATTGTAGTGAAAATCCCAAGATGACTTGTTTAAAACTGAATTCAAGATGAGTAAAAAACCCTATCCTTGAAGTATAATGATATAGAAGTTGAAATTTGTACCACGGATACTTGGATCAACCTTCTAAATAACCTCCAAGTTTCATTGTTGGAATCATTCCAGAACACAATTTATAGAAAAAAATATAATATGACTTGTTTGGAAAAGAAAAACCCTCAGATCGATGCTCTGATACCAAATGTTATGATACAACGCCTTAAAAAAATGATAAAACTTCAATGAATATAGTCCACCTCGAGGGGGAAACCTCCTTTTATAGTATATCCAGTTCAGAATATAATATGAGATGAGGTAAGATAATCCTAAGACTAGGTCTCCTTGATATATATATATATATATATATATATATGACAAAGAATACAATTATAATGAAAGGGCACAATGAAAGGTTCTACACATACAATTATAACACTATAAATATAATAAATCAATATCTAGGGATGAATAAGAGGTTTTACACATAACATGGGGCTTTGTCTAGGTCTTAACATCTCAACATATTAATAATTAAATTTATATTAAAATTATTTGCAATATTATATTATAATACTATAAATTTTATATAATTAGTATGCAAAATATTATGTATCCTTTCTGGATTATTTTGAGGGCTTCATAATCAACCTAAAATGTCAAGTCTATGGATATCACACCTCCATTTGAACATTGACAAAAATCATTGACATCCTAAAAGTCTCCTTCGAGTCAATTTATCTAAAAATGACCATTGATATAATTTGGTATCTATTTTGGTATTTTTTGGAACTTTCATTGTATTTTCATATAATAACTAAGAGGAAAAGAGAAAGGCATAGACCTCACCTTCTAGCTTGGTTTTTCCCATATGATTTTTCCTAGGATAAATTGTTTGTTCATTGTGTGGATGATATGTTATTTTTCTTACAATCTTTCATTTCAATGTGAGTTTATTTTAGTATTTTTTGTGCTACACTAGTAATATTAAATCTAAAATATAAATTAAAATACCACATATTAAGAGATTGTATAATATTTTAAAACCAATTGTGATGAACTATTCCAATGGAATGTCCATGTTATTTTATATATCCAAATTGGAGGACACTCACCTACCTTGGTATCCTCATAGAAAGGAAAATGCCATCTTCAATGGACTAGATTCTTGTCATTCTGAAAATCAAGAAAACATGGTCAACCATGGGTCACAATGTCTGAATAGCTAAGACCAACTAGCACTTTAATGTACCCCAAATTTCACAAATAAAAATAAAATTATTGGGGAAAACTAAGTCCATTATGCGTAACAAATTGTTCATGACACAAGAAGGAAATTTGTTATATATCTTATTCAAATAATTATACACATAGTGATTGTAATCCACTATCATTACCCATCCTAAAATGGATAAAAGAGACCTTAATATCAACACATCATTTACTATTATGCTTCGTCGTAGTGTCTCTATTGGAATTAAAATTATAACATTGGTATGTTAGTGGCTAGGCCTGTCAAGGTCCTGTTGATGGGAGAAATTGGTCATCTGTCAATGGGAAGAACGAGTCCAGTCCGGGGTTGTTTGAATAACCCAAGTTGTTTGGTGTAACTCGTTCTGACAGGTTTAATGGCTCTGTTGGCCAATCTAAAATCCTAAAAAGAAAATGAAAAGAAAGGAATAATTGAACTAATGCCAACTATATATTATATATATACATATGCTTTTGTATAACTACTGTAGGTATTTTAAACAGAAAAAATACTAATATAACTTATATACATCATTTACAAATTGTGAGTTTTAATCAAAACTCACGAAATCAAATGCGAAAGTTATTTCTGTTAAGAAGTAGATAAATAAAACACATTTGAAACTTTTTTTGTTTTCCTTTATAAATCTAACAAATCTTGCATCGAATATACTATGAAACACAGACGTGTGGGTAGTTAAAAGATGAACCATACATTCTGGTTTCATTAATATGTAAATGGCATAATTAAAAAAAAAACAAAGAGGCTAACCTGTCAATGAGTTAGTGATATGTATCCAAGCATCTGCATGAGTGAAGAACGTCTAACTACCACGTCCAAGAGAGAAATCTGCAATGAACCTTATGACTGTTCTAAATAAATTCAAAACATGTATTGACAACTTTAGTTTTAATGATAGAGGAGGAAACACAAACATAACCCTGTGATCTTATAATTACATATAATTACAGTGAGATAAATCTCAAAGTAACCTATGCATTTCATCATTCAATTAAAATTCAAAGAAAAATCCTATCATTCTAATTGGAGATATGATCACATCATTTATATTTTGAGAAGCAAATTATAGACAACATTTATAATATAAATATCCCAAACATAAAAGATCATTAAGTCTAAAGTTGTCTGACCTATTAATGTATTAGGATTAACAAGACATAAATGAAAACATCATTAACAAAAGGCTAAAGCCAAAATGCATATATGTTGTTTCATTAAGTCTTATAGTCACTCGTCCATCTGCTGCCCTCAACCAAGATGATTTCCATTACAAAATATGGAGTATTTAAAGAGTATGTGAAAGCTAAACTTCCTATATTCTAAGATAGGATCAGATCTCAAAAAAGATCTAAAAGTTACAAATGTAGAGGGCTTAGAGCCACTCAAGATCAAACTAAATCTTCTAAAATTATGAGAATTTTCTCCTATTTACAAAATAAGAAAAAATAAGATATCTGATCGACTAATTCCAGCATGATTCATCCCATGAGATCAACATCAGATACATCCCATCCTGAAAGAAAAATGAAATGAGCAAGTCAAATATTTTATTAACTAACAATTCCTAAATTTTATATGAGAATTGACTTGGCTACAGAATATCTCGATTATGTAGCCAATATTATTATTGGTAACATAAATCTAAATCGATCTATATTTGATTAGAAAAATAACAAAAAACACAACTGTGATAAAAACCAATCTTACCATTCAACTAATAAAAAAATTCGAATCACAATATCTCAGAATTGATCACGGCCTTGACACTGTCAGTGTTTTTTATAATGATATTGCCTGTCCTTTTCGAATGCTTTGTTTGTCTTTGTGAATTGGCCTTGAGTTTATGATTTGCATTTTCCAATGATTGATTGAGAGTCGTGAGAGCTTTGATCCTTGCTTGAAGGATGGGGATGTATGTGTAGTCCAAACCTATCCAATGTAAAAAAACTTTGCAATGTACAATAGGGTCAATCGGTTGAGGAAGCGTGTAATTGTGTGCTAAAACACCATTACTATACACTGTTGGCCTTTGACCGAGCTTGATACCTGTAAATTCCTTTCTATATTTTAAACACAGTGGGAGATTACTAACATAATCAAATGGTTGATTAAGACCCGATTTGGAACAATTCGGATCTTCCTCAGCCAATTTTTTTTCAATATCGGAGTCAGAGTCCTCATGGATATCGATCGATTCGATCGAGCTCACATGAACTTTGGATCTATTATGGAGATTCCTAGAAACGAGTCGACCAGTCTTCTTGTTACAAAACCCTACTTCTTGATCTTTCTTTGGCTGTTTGCGAGGGATTTCATTTTTGGATTTTACTGTAGAATTAGGGCGAACAATTTGTTCATGCTCAAGAGTTTTAATAATCTTAGAACTAGCATCCTACTGCTCACACAAAGACTGATCGGGAAATTCCCTTTCATGAGGATTTTCATACAAGAAATGTGGCCTGCCCCTTGAGAACCCAAGAGATTTCTCTATCATAGGTTTATCCATTACAAGGGTCTCTACAGGATTTACTGTAACAAAACCATTACGAGCTACGAAATCGTCCCAATCATCACCAAGTGTTTTCAAATGATGAATTACCAATAACCTAATCAAATATGAATCTGAACTCTATTTTGCTTCAACCCTCAGATAGACATGATCCCCGACATTAAATTTTTTATGTAGTATGTTTTGATCTGCATAACTTTTATGTTGGTCCTACGCACCCTTTAAATTATGTCAAGATTTTTTAACAATCAACTCCATTTCCTGTAACATATCTGGTCCAACCATGATCTTGTCCACTGGATTGTCT
This sequence comes from Picea engelmannii, assembly GCA_009831015.1. Lineage (NCBI taxonomy): Eukaryota > Viridiplantae > Streptophyta > Pinopsida > Pinales > Pinaceae > Picea > Picea engelmannii. The sequence continues at coordinate 187,548 of ML788602.1, forward strand.
CATTTGGTCTATTTATCCATCACGTACATTCGTAGCATGTCTTCAATAATCTAATTAGTACATCCAGTTTTCCCATCCATTTGAGGATGGTAACTGATACTAAAGTTCAATTGAGTTTCAAGACTTCCAAACAATGCTTTTCAAAAACATGAAGTAAACTTAACATCTCTGTCATAAATTACCTGTTTTGGTATTCCATGTAACCTAAAAATTTATTTCTTATGCAATATGAATAGCCTTGTAAGTAGAATTTACAGGTATAAATTGAGCATATTTACTTAGCTTGTCCACTACTACCATAATCAAATCATGTTGTTTTAGAATTTTTGGCAAACCTGTAATAAAATCCAATGATATCACTTCCCATTTCCATTCTGTTATAGGAAAATGTTGTAATAAATCAGCTAGATGTTGATGTTCAGATTTTACCCATTGACATTCTAGTCACTTGGACAAGCAGTCAGTTGTATCAATTTTCATATTAGGCCAATAAAACTGTTTCCTTAGTGACGTAGTCATTTTCTGATATCCAGGATGGCATGAGTAAGGATTTTTATGGATTTCATTAAAAATCATTAGTTTTAAATCCATCGAATTTGGTATGTAAATTCTCTTTTTAAATTTCATAATTTCTTCTTGGTCGATTTTGAAGTCTGTCCTATTTTTTTCCTCTTCATCTTTCAACAGTCCTTCCTTTATTTTTACATATTCTTCATCCATTTTACATGCAGATCGGATTTTTTCTTTGAGATAGTTGTCAAATTTACTCATAATTATTTCATAAATAACACCTATCCTTCTACTAAGTGTGTCTGCAACTTTGTTTTCCTTTCCATTAATATGTTTGATTTCAAAATCAAATTCACTTAAAAATGCAAGCCACCTTGCCTCACATGCATTTAATCCTTGCTGATTCAATAAGTACTTTACGCCACTATTATTTGTTAAAATCAGAAATTTTCTTCCTATAAAGTAATGATGCCATAATTTTAATGAATGAATCAGAGATGCTAATTCTAAATCATGTGTCACATAAGTACGTTTGTGATCCTTTAAATTTCTTGATTCATAAGCAATCATGTGTCCTTGTAATAAAATTCTTCCTAACACTTCCTTTATAACATCAATACATACCGAAAAATATTTATAAGGATCGATGACTTTATTAATTGGTACAGTAGTTAATCATTCCTTTAACTTATTGAAACTTTCATGGCATTCTTGCGACCAAATAAACTTTACTCCCTTTTTCTGTAAGGACATAATAGGAAAACAGATTTTGGAAAAATGTTCAATAAACTGTCTATAATAACCGGTTATTCACATAAACAATCATATCTATGCCACGTTCGTGGGTCTAGGCCATTCTACATTTTCCTTTATCTTTTTTGGATCTAATGCAATCCCATCCTCTAAAATAACATGTCCCAAGTATTGTATCTTTTTTTGATAGAAGTCAAACTTGTTGAATTTGTCGTAAAGTTGATGTTCTCATAATGTTTGTAGTACTATTGTTAGGTATTCTTCATGCTCTTCTTCATTTCTTGAATAAATCAGATTATCATCAATAAATATCAAAACAAACTTATCTAGATAGTGACTAAATATATTTTTGATTAAGCACATGAAAGTTGTTCGCGCGTTTGTGAGTCCAAACATAATCACCACAAATTCATAATGTCCATATCGTGTTCAAAAATTTGTTTTATTAATATCCTCGTCCTTAATTCTAATTTGATGGTAACCAGATCTTAGAACAATCTTAAAAAATATTTTCTCTCCTCCCACTTGGTCAAATAGGTCATTAATTCTTGGTAGAGGACACTTATTTTCTATCATCATTTTATTTATCTATCGATAATAAATGCATAATTGAAACATCCCATCCTTCTTTTTAACAAATAAAATTGGTGCTCTCCATGGTGACACATTAGGTATGATATATCCTTTATCTAGTAATTCATGTATTTGCATGTTTATCTCTGTTAACTTAGGAATACTCATCATGTACGGTGCTTTTGAAACAAGATCACATCCTGGTATTAAGTCAATAGAAAATTCTATCTCTCTCATGGGAGGTAATTCTTTCAGCAAAAACATATTTAAAATATCATAAAACAACATAATCCTCTAGTTTTGGTTTGTCATTATCATTTTGTATAGTCATCACCTAGATTTCATATAGTTGACACCCCTTCCTTATGAATGTTTTAAGCTACATAGTTGATATATGTCTTACAGAAACTGGTTTTCTTAGTCCTTGAACAATTATGTTTATACGATCTTTATCTTAGTATACAAATGAATTTTCATAACAATTTAGTAAAACCTTGTGTGCTTCCAACCAATCCATTCCAATAATAATATCATATGATCCTAATGGTAACATGTTTAAGTTTACCACATTACTTTGATAATTGATTCCTATATTACACTTAGAAATATACTATGTTACTTTTCTCTTAGTTCCAGTGGCCAATTGTACTAACCAATATTTAGGGTGTTTTAATTTTTTGAGCTTACAATTCTCTACTAATGATGGAGTTATATAGATCAAACTTTCCCCTGGATCTATTAGTATGGAGATTTGTTTCTTTTGTATGTTACCTTCAATTTCCACTATAGTTGACTTTTGCTTGTCTCCCTTCTACAACAACATTAATTTTGTGTATTATTTTCCCAACATCTCTAATTGTGGTGGCTTCCTGTAGATTTTGAACTAAAGTTCTACTTGTTGTGTTAAAGTGTGGAAAATTTCTTCATAAATGGGGCTCTCCACATTCCTAGCATTTTAGTGGTCTTATGGGGTTGTCTGCTATCTTTTTAAATTCCAATTTGACTGGTTTATTCCCTCGAGTTTGATGTGTGTTAGATGAATAGTAATTCCTTTGGAATCCTTTAGACATGTTATAGTAAGGAGATGGTTTGAAACCTCTCTTCAGTTGATTCAGTTTATCTTGCTTTCTATCTTTCCATGCATTAGGAGTTTTAGATATCTGTTTATATGACTCATAACAAATTCTGGATTTACTAAATTCCTCATTCAATGTTTTAGTATTGTCGAATTCAATTCTGTCTTTATAAGACTGTGTTAGACAACTTAAGAATCTTTGAATTTTTACTTTATCTTGCTTAATATAAGATACAAATCTCAGTAGATCTAAAAACTTATTAATTAGGTCATCCATAGATATTTCTCCTAGTCATAGTTCATAGCATTACTTATTCTTTCTTTCATAATAAATTTTTGATACATACTGCTTCTTGAAATACTTCTTAAATTCTGACCATTCCATTCTTTTCTCTTTCAATACTTTGGCTAGTTTCAAGTCCTGCCACCAAATACTAGCCTTTCCATTAAAATTATAAATGGCCATTCTAACCTTCATGTTACTACAATAGTTATAAATTTGGAAGTATTTATTGATATCCAGTAGCCAAGCCTCAACTTCTTCACCTGTTTTCTATTCTGCATCAAAAGTGGAGGGTTTTATCTTTTTGAATTCACCTACCAAGTGATCTAATTGTTTCATTTTCTTAGTAGAGGGTGTTTGTTTTTCTACTCATGGTTGAGTATTGGTTGAGGATCTATCGTGTGACATAGATTCCCTGCTTGAGTTTTTAGAAGATAGTTTATTGTTTCCTTTGTTCAACTCTATTTTCTTTGATTTAATTTTCTCAGTTGTATTCTGCAACAATATCTCATTCAATTCTTGTTGTTCTTCATGTGTTCTCTTAATTTTATCATTATCATCCTTAAAAGTATGAAGTTCCACTATGAGACTTTTCATAGTTTCCACAACTTGCATGGATAAACTACTCTCACTTTTCTATTCAATATTTTGTTTGTTGACATTTCCTTCATCGTTATTTTCTTCTACGTTCTGGGTAGACATGTCCTTCCAGATGGACGATAGCATCACTTAACAATTAACAGTGGTTGCTTTCGTTAAAAGTGTGAAAATCACAACATAATCCTTCTTTATAGTTTTTATGAAGGTTTAGTGTTGTCAAACTGTGCTTTGATACCATATGTAAAATACCAAGAAATCCTTAATCTCTTACTCAAATTTACGACATAAAAAAAAATTAACAACCGCAATTAGTAAATTCATCCTGAAATCTATAAGCGTTACTGTGATCTTCATACATAGTTTGGTATGGCGGCTAAAATTTTGATCTAGGAGAAAATGAAAAATTATTCTATCTAGATTCGAAAACAAGGATAGTTCAAAATTGTTATATAGGATGGGTTTATGTTTATACTCATATATTATGATGTCTATTGAATCCTTAGTCGCATGTATACATGTAAATATACTGAGAGGGGGATGTGTGGGTTTAAGAAGGTAATGGACAATAGAGTTCCTACGGATCTTGGATGGGCGATATTTGGACGGGTTACCTACTATAGTTCTTTTTTCAAATTTTAGTCAGATTTCATGGTGGAATTCTAATTATAGTAACTGGTTTTTCGGGTTCCCTTGGATGGGAACCTTGTGATATCCCCTCTCGCCCGGGTGGTCTTGTCAGGGATATTTACTTATACCTCACTTGTTTTCTTTTATGAGATTTGATGCCCTTTTATTTTGTCTTTACTGCTTCTTTCTCAAGATGATCTAGAGGTAGGGGCCCACGAGATTCTGTTTTTTTTTTTTGGTTCAGTGGTGACATCTCTTTGTCAAGCTGGAAATTTCTTCGATGGATTTCGAAGAGAGTGGATTATTAGTCGCGTTCGACGAGGAGGGATGGGACCGAGAAGGTCTATTTAAAGTTGTTGATGAGTTATGTGGTTTAAATGGAGGTCATAAGAATTTAGGAGCCTCATTAAACACTTTGGAGCTCTCACCTCTAGCATTAAAAATTCTGACTTCCTTTGGTCTTTCTACCTGTGATAACTCAGTCTTGATTTCCCAGCTCTCTCAGCCTCCAGTTTTAGATGAGCAGTTTGTAACTTCTAGTGTTGCTCGACCGAGCTATTTTTAGGAGGTTGGTAACAAGCGTGGTAGTGGTTTTTATTGTAAGGATACTTGGACTATAAAGGATCCCTCCTCGACTCGTGGTCTGAGTGAACTAGAGGGTCTTAAGGGTTCTAGGTAAACTCGTCGGTGACTAGTTATTGGTATGGACGTCGGGCTTGAGGAGACGTGTCAGCTGGCACTTTGTGCACTGGTAGGCCACTTTGCTTATAAATGTAAATGTGATTTATCCTTCTTGGACTGGATGAAAGAGGTTTGGCTCACTCGACTTGGGTATATCTCATCATATATGACTCTTACTTGTGGCTGGTTTAGTCTTCTTTTTAAGATGCTCGAGGATGCAGAGAGAATTTTATATCAGTTCTGGGATTACAAGGGTGGCAACCTTATGCTGAAAAGGTGGCAAAAAGGATTTAATCCATCTTCTGAGTACTTTAGTTACAGGCATGTCTAGGTATTGTTACCAGGACTACCCTTAAATCTCTGGAATTTACCTGTGCTTAAGGCCATTAGGAATTTACTTAGTTGTTTCTTGAAAGTAGATGAAACCTGTATTCTCTCGAATGATAAGTGTATGGAATGAGTGATAGTTGAGTTTGACTTGCATGCAGGCCTAATGGACTCCATTGAGTTGGAGTGGAGAGGACACATTTCTATCCAACGTTTAGACTATCTTGGGCTGCCTTTTCGGTGTTCCTCATGCCGACAAATGAGCCACCTTAGGAAGGATTTCCACCCTACTTTTGTTGCCACAGAGGAAGATGACGAATAAGTTTCTGGTTCATCCAACTTACTTTATATGGATGAAAGCTCGGTTGGACCGAACCCTTTGGGCACATGTGCTACAGAGGACTTGGAGATGGCTATGGATGGTGCTCCTAACACACTCTTGGGTAAGATCAATTTCTTTTGTCCTTCATTTTTTCTTAAACTCTCACTCTGGGAAAGGGAATTTTTGGGGAATTTTTCTCTTTTACTTGCTGTCTCTTCGGGTTCATCTAGGAAGGGGGAAAAATATGTGGCTGGGGAAGAGGCTATAGGGGTTCCTAATTATGAAATGGGTGGCTCTATAAACACCAATCTAGATGTTGTGGTCTTAGACTCTTTGAAATCTTTCCCTACTGCCATTTCCTTGCTACCTATGCCCACATATGAATCGACTATTTCTGATCCTCCCATGGCACCAGTACTTGAGTCTTTAACTAATTCATCACATGATCCCTTAGATATGATTCCCCTATAGACCTTTTGGGGAACAAAGGCTTTTGAAAACCCGTATTGCGATATTGGTGAGGCTTTGCTATCTGACAGACTGCTGTGTATTAGGAAACTGGCCTAGTCAAGAGATCTGAGCATGGAGGTATCTCCTATTAAAACAAGGAGTGCTTAGAAAAGATAAGAGCAGGTCTCTTCTTCTGTCAATCTACCATCATCTTCTTCTGTGGAAAAAGGGGTGCTTAGAGGCATGAAATACCTTGCAAGGGTTAAGTCATGATCCTCCTTTCCATAAATGTAAGAGGGGTGGGGGGTCCCTTAAGACTGCCCAACATGCGAAGGTTAATCTCTTCCACGAAAATGGATTTAATTTTTCTTCAAGAAACACTTGTGGATGAGGAAAAAGCTAGGAAGCTTCTGATTGCATTGTGTCCATATTGGAATCTCTCTGTTGTGAGCTCGAGGGGAAAGTCGGGAGGACTCCTAGTGGCATGGAACCCTTCTATTGGATCTATAACCTTTCTTATGTGTTGGTGGTATTCTATTGGAAGGTGCTCATATTCCTACCAACAAAAGGATTAGCTTCATAAATATGTATGGCTTGTGCTTTGGACGCAGATCTTTCTGGGAGAATTTGAATGCTAGTGGACTTATTGATCAGAGGAATATGATTATTGCAGGTGATTTCAATTTTACGACTGGTTCTGATGAAATTTTGGGGCCTTCGGCCTTGATAGATTCATAGGCACAATACTTCAAAGATTTGTTCTTGAGACACCACTTAATTGACATTAAGCCTACGGAGGTGGTCCCAACTTGGAGCAATTGCAGGATGGAGAAGGAAATTTTTTCTAAAAGACTAGACAAAGTCTATGGATCTATTGATTTGCTTGAGGACTCGACACTCTACAGATCTTGGGTCGATCAACACCACATTTCCGACCATGCACCAGTTCTTTTTCAAATTGATTTTGGGGTCAAGTATGTGTCTTATCCTTTTAAGTTTAATTTGGTTCTGTTGAAGAATGAAAGATTTAGGGATTGGGTCAAAGATGTGTGGACTTCTACACAGGAATGATTGGGCAGTAGTGCACAATCAAGATTAGTAAGAAAGTTAAAATCATTGAAGGACAAAGTGAGAAAGTGGCTTGTTAGTAAGAAGAAGAGTGATCGGAAGAAATATACTCAGCTTGAAAAGGATATTTCTATTATGACAAAAGAAAGTCTGGAACACCCCAAACAAACTGAGCCACTCATCTGATTAAATTTACTCATAAAAGAGAGGAACAAATTTTTATTGGCCGAGGAGGAATTGTGGCGACATAAGAGCCGAGCAAATTGGATCCTGTCATGGGACAAGAATACTAAATTCTTCCATAAGTATGCTAGCTATAGACGTAACAAAAAATATATTTGGGAGGTTAAGGATGAATCTGATCATGTTTTTATAGGGTAGGAGGATATTAAGGGAGAATATTTGAGACATTTTAGTTCCTTTTACAAAGAATCACATCTCTCGATTGTGGATCAGATTGAGGCAGTGAGATTATATACCATATTGACAATAATTGAGGAGGTTCAAGCTCTTGAAAATCCGGTTATGAAGGCAAAGATTCTAGAGGTTCTAAAGGGGTTTACCAAGGAAAAGAGTCCTAGTCCTAATGGTTGGACAATGGAGTTTTTTTACACTTCTTTGATTTGATTGCATATGACCTTTGGGAGGCTGTTGAAGACTCACAAACTTCTGGTATGGTTAATAGATCTTTGAATTCAAACTTTATAGAACTTATTCCAAAAGTCAATGGACGGGCTAATTTTGGCGACTTCGGGATGATTTCCTTGTGTAATCTTTGTTATAATATAATAATGAATATCTTAGCAACTTGAATAAGACCTATATTGTCTCGTACTCTGTCAGCTGAGCAGTTTGGGTTTCTTAGAGGTAGACAAATTATAGAAGCAATAGGCACAACACATGAGTGTATCCATAGCATTAAGGTGAAAAATATGCAAGCCATGATCCTTAAGATTTACTTGAAGAAGGCTTATGACTGTATTAGTTGGGATTATATAGACTTGTTTTATTACAATGTGGTTTTGGTATTCCGACGACCAACTGAATTATGGGATGTATCACATCAGCCACCTATGTTGTTCTCATCAATGGAGAGCCCACTGAGTTTTTCAACGAGGGAAGAGGTATTAGACATGGGTGTCCATTGTCACCACTTATTTTTATCCTAATTATGGAAGGTTCAAATCTTGCCTTAAAAAAAGACAGGAAGAAGGTTCGGTGACTGGTATTAAGGTAACTAGACTGTTATGTATTCTACACCTCTTTTTTGTTGATGACACCCTCATAATGACTAATGCATCCATAAATGAGTTGTTGGATATTAATAGGATCTTGGTTCTCTTCTGCAATGCCATTGGATTAATGATCAATCCACATAAATCATCTTTCTATCAGTCTGGGGTACAATCAACAGTCTTAGATGATATAAAATCTATCTTTCCTTTTTAAGTTTATCATCTGGCATCAGGTTTTAAATACCTGGGTTATTTTTTGAAAGCTGACAGGTACAAGGCAGTGGATTGGGATTAGTTGTTAAAAAAAATTGAATTCAGAATCACTCATTGGTTTAATAGGTGGTTGACTTTGGGGGGATGATTAGTCTTGGTTAAGGCTATCTTGGAAATCTAGCTAGTCTATTGGCTAGCCTTACCAAACATCTAGTCCTCGATTATACATAGAATCTGACAAGTCACTTTCAACTTTCTCTAGAATGACAATAAAAAAAGAAAAGGTTATCACCTGTGTAGTTGGAGTTATATTGCACATCTGAAATGATTTGGGGGATGGGGTCTATGAAATATATTTATCTTTAGTCGGGCGATGGCTACAAATACCCTTTGGAGGGTATTAATGGGTGATGGACTATGGCATCGTATTATCAAAGCTAATTATCTTTCGTCTCTCCCTGATGAACATTGGCTTATAATGGATTCGGCATCCAGATCTTCCGTCTCACAGACCTGGATATATCTACAGAAATCATTGAATATTTTACTCCACTAGATTGCCTGGTACCAGGTTTCTGGCACCTTGATAGTCATTGGGAGAGACTTAATTATAGGTATGGGTGAAACTTCTCTATTATCTGAAGGTCTCATTTCGGCTTTAAATCATCGAGGGATCCATTATTTATTTCAAGCACAAGGGGTGCCGAGACATGGACACCTCAGGGACTATTGGGTTACTAGTGACGATTTAGATTTTCAGGGGACACTTTCTCAGGAATGGAAGACATATAAGAGGGCAATCATCAATAATGGCATTAAACTTGGGCCTCGACCAGATGTTCTGAAGTGGAATGGTGACTCTTCGGGATGGATTGTTGTTAAAAATGTTTATGAGGCAGTCGAAGGTAAGAAACAGGCCTTCTGCATCAAAGGTTGGAGAAAGGCGCTTTGGCAATGGGACTATCCACAAAAGTTTAAACTGTTTTCCTGGTTGGTGGTGGAAAATAAAGTACTCTCTTCGGATAATCTTCAGCGTAGGGGCTTTATTGGACCGGGTCTTTGCCCATTATGTATGAAGGAGGAGGAATCAATATTCCATCTATTTTTTGTTGCCCATTTTCGAAGGAGGTTTGGTCTAAGGTAACTCATAGATTATCTCTTACAGGAATTTGGTCGGGCACATCTATCCCTGACTGCTACAAGAATTAGAGAGCTCATAATACAAGTTATCCTGCCCTCCTAGATTTCATTGTTTGGTTTCTATGGAGGGAAATAAATGGTGTGATTTTCGATAATGGGAAGCCTTCTACTCATAAGGTTGTTATTCTCTCACTCTCGGCTATAAAAGATTATAAATTGTCTCCTAGGAAGAGGAAAGTGCGAAAGGTTACAAAGAATCCCACGACAAGGTGTTTGGTAGGGTGGTTTGATGGTGCAGTTGTGACAAGTGGTTTAAATAGTGGAGCATGTGGTATCATCCGGATAAATGAGAACAAAATTTACAAATGGTACTTAAATTGTGTCCCAGGTACAAACAACAGAGCGAAGCTACTTGGTGCATGGGCACTTCTAGTTTTGGATATTCGCTTGGACATCAAGGATTTCTTTGTACAAGGTGACTCAAGGATCATTATAGAGTGGTTTCTTGGAAAGGGTCAAACTGATGTATTATCAATGGAGTGTTGGAAGGAGGGGATTGCTGAATTAAAATCTTTTTTTCATAATATTACATTATAGCATGTTTTTCGTGAAGACAATATTGAGGCATACATACTTTCAAAGTTGGCCCTAAACGAGCTGCCTGAGAAAATTGAATTTTTCCAATGTGTGGGAGAACATGAAGGGCCTCATATTTTCTTAGATATCTTCTAGTTTTTTTTTTTCCAGGTGTCTCGGATGGTCATCTTTTTAGGGTTTTTTTTGGATGATTATATTGTTTTTTGACACTTATGATGTTTCTAATCGATATTATGGTATACCATTAGATTGCCAATGTTTGACATCTGTGATGGATAGTCTGTTTGGTTATTAGGGGAACTTTACCATGATATGGACGCACTTTATGTATGGATCTTTTTATATTTCATTATGAATATAAAGCGAAATTTTTTTAGAAAAAAAATGCATAAATATAAATATATATAAATGCAGAGTCAAATTTGATTATTTTCCACATTATAATAATTGTTTGTTTGTTTACTAACACAACTAATATTATTCTCTTTGTTTAAGAAAGAGGCTTAGACCGCGTCTCATCTTCCAATATATATATACTTTATACTTGAAGGATTCTCCTAAGCAACGAGTCAATTTCGAATGAGTGGGTAATGATCCAATCCATGGCGATGAACCTCTACCTGCTCAACGTATAAAAATGTATATAATTACTACACCATATATTATTTCTTCACTTAATGAAATGTATTATGGCCGTAATGTATTGTATTACAATTAAACCATACATGTCGCATGGTAACATCATTTATAACTCAACCTTGTGATCAAATTTTTGGATCATACGATCCAAGTTGACACGTCGCTCCCATCGTATGCAGGGTTATGGCCTGGTCCTGACCATCCACTATATGTTCGACCCAAGTCCTGAGTACTCTAGAGACAGTCGTATTGGTTTTTGCGACACTTCTCCAAAATTCAACGGAAGTAGTGGGCTCAATATTTTCCACAGTAACCTCCTTAATTCTTAAATTATCCTTTATTTTCACAGAATTTAATGTCTTTAATTTCTAGCCATATCTATTTCTTGACTGTGAAGTTTGTATTTATCAGGTTGTGATTGCTCACCTTCAGCCTTACGCAATGAATCAAACTTCTTCTTCCCAGGTAGATTTGGGCGATTATGACAGGTCTAAGTGTTAATGCCCTATCATTTGTTTATTTATTTTCACATTATTTTATCTTACTAAAGTATAGTGCTAATTTTTCACTCATATAATCCATCTTTCGGTGATACCTTCCTTGTTCAAGTGATTCTTAAGATGGAAGGCTAAGAAAGCTATTCGGGTTCCTCTTTTGAGATGGCAAATGGAAAGCAACAATAAACCTTACACATTAATCATCATTTGTTATTATTTTGTGAGAATTTAAAATTGTATCTGTATTTCCGTTATGATTTTATCAAAGTATAGTCTATTCCTAAGATTCAATAGTTCCCTTTATAATTTTTTGTGTGGTTGCATCTATAGACCAACATGAACTAGTTATTCCCTTTGTGTATAAAACTATGCATTATATTTGTTGAAATTATGCATTATACTTGTTGATGGAGTTTATTGTAAGTTTTGATTTATTTGTATAGAAAAAAACATCCCATTTTAGTCCTTTATTACATTAAGTATTACTTGCATACAATAATTTCAATACACATCTTTTTCTTCACAAAATACATTGTGAACATACAACTATTTCTACACTATAATATACTCTATTATTTCGCCAATAACATTAACATAACTATTGAATGTAACAATAATTTAAATTTAGAAAAGAAGGAACAACAAAGTTCGACTCAGTCATAGAGTGGATCAGTCAAATTACTTGATCCAGTCATCCCCAAGCGTGGTCATGAATCCATAAGGGCTAAATGGTCAAGTCTTTTTGTTTCCTTAGTAGTTTTCTAACACCTCAGTGCTCACACATCAACTTATTTGGTTCTTTTATTATTCATCAACATAATTTTTACCAATGATTCATTTTCCTTTCCACATGCTAAGCAACTTCTTGTCTCCTCACACATGTGTATATATTCATTTGTCGAAGTCTTAGTTATTTTCCAAACTCTCTTCTCTCCTTAGGAATTTTGTAGCTTTGGAAATTCTTAATTTCGATGTGTCAATCACCAAAATTGACTTCTGTCACATATCCTTTTATGTCCAAAGTTAACTCCAACTTGTTCCTGAGTGATGGATTCATTATCATCTCTTTTTAACTTAGCTGTTATCTCTGTTCCCTTTATTAATTAATTAAAATCCTTGTCTCTTTGTCCTCGACAACAATCTTCATTTCCTTACGGTCGTGCAGTTGAAACAAAAACTCAAATCCCAATCATGTTGATGGGTTTTTGGTTGCAGCCCCTTTTTTTGGGTGAGAGCGATATCCAAACTTGTACAGCATCTTTTGACGGTAATTTAATAGTAATGTATATCTGTTTTAATTTTGGATTTATAAAATTTTGAAAAGGTCAAATCATTTAAAATCTAAAATTTTTAATTATTTAAATTAATATTACTTCTCATTAAATATTTTATAATTTGTAAAACAATGTTCTTGTTAAATGAATTTATTAGAATTTAGAGTGTACTGTTACGAAAGCGACTCTATTTTTTATTGTAAAACCGCAAATCATGTAAACCTCAACAATATTTTATAATATAAACCAATTATTATGATGAAAAAAAACATTTCTTAATTTATAAAGCATTTCCAACATTGGCCATTAGGGTTTTGCAGAAATGAGAATAAATTATACATGAACCATTAGAATGTGAACATAAATCTCTGGGGTTAACGGATCGTTGTGAAACTGCTCAAAGTCCACATCTCTATATATATCATATAAGTTTTTGGTTGAAGACAAGAAAGCAAGGAAGTTGCAATGAAGATTTATAATTACAGACATTCGAGAGTAATTACAGACATTCCATAGTGATTGTAGCGTTTTGGACTATGTTGTGTTTTTTCCGGAAGTTTGTTTTCGTGATTGTTAAAAGATAAATACAAAAAAATTACGTGGTGATTTTAACGTTTTTGACTTTCGTTCTCTGGTTTTCTCCGATGTTTGTTTGATACTAAAAGCTTTATTATCGCAGAGGGAGATGATGACGTCTTAACAATTAAGATGGATATCATATTACAGGAAATCTCGAATGAGTACTGAGTCATACCTTGCATAACTAATATTTTTATTCGTGCGAATTATAAAACAGATCTCAAAGAACAGAAACGGAAATACGTTGGAAAGAAAAATTTCAAAGTGTCTTAGACACAGTCAATTTGGTACAACGATTAAAAAAATAAAATGCACTTGTAGTGGGAAAATGGATAAATTAAAACCTTTTGACTTTTTTTCAGCCAAAAATTCGGACCATAATGGTCGTACACTTGCATGAAATCAATTGCTGTTTATCCCACGCTGACTTGGAAGTCGTTTTCCTCGTACTACTCGTTTGTTTTGAGCGTGCATTAGTTTTTGGTTCCACTATATGGCCAGCAATATCCAGTACATTAGTTTTTGGTTTTACAATATGGCCAACAATATTCAGCCGCCTCCTAAGCTGCATTGAATATTGTGGCAGGTGGATTATAGGTAGTTGGATTTGAATTGCTTTCAGATCCATGGCCTATAATCTATCTGCATTAAAATTCAAATCCAACGACCTAATTCATACTCGCTTGTGGCAGGTGGATTATAGGTAGTTGGATTTGAATTGCTTTCAGATCCACAGCCTCTAATCCATTTGCCTCAACATTAAGATTGCCTCAACATTAAGATCCAACGACCTATAATCCACTTGAATTGCTTACAGATTAAATGGTCTATAATCCATATCCACCTCACTATATGCCCCCAGCAGCAACATTAAATTTTGTTCGGGTGTTTAGATCTTACTTTTTGAGGTTTCCTTAGTCTAAACATTCTACTTTTTGGCTTTGGGCATATTTTCAGATCAATTTAGTTTGAAATGGGACCCAAAATTGTTCCACATTTGAGTGATTGTGATCTAGGTGGATATTGGTGGCCACCCACCTTTTCCAATTGGCTCAAAATAGTTTTCTCGCAATTTTGGTAATTTACTATTTTTAGCAGTTTTTTCACTTCCGGACCCGTTTTGAGGCCCTAAACGATGTTCTTTTTTGGAAAACGGGGAGAAATATATTTGTTCCTTCGATATTTTCCTCAAAATGAATCTCCTCGATGATACCTTTCCAACGGGCTGTCATACGCCTAAAACGAAGATCGTATGCAAAAATTACGACCCCGGGAAGTTGATGTACTAACTTAACCAAACGGGGCCCACATGAATTTTGGTGCTTCATCTCCTAGGGTTAGGTTTTTGGATGTTTAGGGTTTTTTATATTCATGTTTATTGTAAAAAGGCCATCAAAGCCTCATTATAATGATCTTCTTGCGAATGAGCGCAACCGTCACATGTCTTCTCAGAGATAAGCCGCCACCATTCCAACAAGCTTGTTTCAGTTGCATTTTACAGTTTCAGCTTATTTTCTTATTGAATAGAAAACCAGTTTTACTGTATCTCTATTATTTTGTGTTAAGCACCTGTTAATAATCTGTAGTCATTTCGTTCTCCTCATAAAATACGAATCAGTGGTATCAGAGTGGTATGCTTCTTGTCGTCTTAATGCATGTCCTCAACGAAGTCGGAGTATAAAGAATTGGGTCTCAAGCTTCTTTCTCTTGAGGACAAAATCTCTCGCACGCCCAAGCGACCTCTCATGGTAGGAGAAAAGAAATATGACGAGACAATAGATCCTTTCAAACTGTTGATTGAGGAATCCTTCATGCGACAGAGGAACGAGATGATAGATAGTTTCGCGCAAATTCTTCAACGACTACAAACAGGTGACACATTGTTTTCGAGTGGAGGCACTGCCCCCTTCAAGGTACAAATAAACTTTGATATTCCTATATTTGAAGGTCAGATAGACGCATATGTTGTAGACAAGTGGTTGAATCTATTAGAAGGGTATTTTTCTGTCCATAACTTTTCGAATAGAGAAAACATTACTTTTGCGCTCCTCAATGTCGTTCCCCATGTCAAAGATTGGTGAAAAAATTTCTCTGAGAAAAAGGAAACAGATGAACCCTCATTATTTACAGTCACAACCACATGGAATCTTTCAACGATTCTATTAAGGAACAATACTACCCTGTCGAAAGTTATGACGACTTGTATACCAAATGGACCACATTGTAGCAAGAAAGAGACCAAACAGTGTCAGATTTCACAAATATCTTTCATACCTTGCATACCAAGCTGGGTATAAAATATTGAGAGTGACATCTGGTGCAAAAGTATCATGGTGCTCTGCATAGATATATCCAGACCGAAATGGAATTTTTGGACATCTTATCCTTGGGCACAGCCTAACGATATGCCATGAAAATTGAGTTGAAACTCAAACAAAAGGTGTGACAATTTGGGCCTGGGAACCCCTCACAACAAAATCCAAGAAAGGGCAGCACCAACCCACAGAACAAAGGACAGAGCAAAGATGGACAGTATCAGGACAACTAGTCCAAGCCACAAGCAAAGAAGGACACCAGAAAGACAAAGAAAGATACTGGGAAGTGGTGCGACTTCCATAAGAGCCCTTGGCATAACACTGGTGACTATCGCTCAAAGCAGTCACTGGTGCTGAAGTGACAGCCTCTAAATTAGATGCGGATTCTGACTTTGAGCCAGAACTAGAAAGGGGAAGACAAATTATTGATGTGGAACCTAGTGCCACCATTGCTACCACCAAGCCCCAGCTTGGTGAACCAAGCAAGCCAGAAGAAGGTGAGCGTCTCTTCCATTCACAGATGTGGCTAAAAGGTACCTTGTGCACTTCATCGTTGATAACAGTAGCCAGATTAACCTCATCTCAGTAGAGGTCATCAAGCGGTTGGCCCTACCGACAACGCCACACCCACAACCCTACACCATTAGATGGCTCCACCAAAGAAGTGATCTTTGCGTCAACCAACAGTGTCAACTGTTGTACGACATCAAGCCCTTCAAAGATGAGGTATTGTGTGATGTTTCTCCTCTTAAAGTTTGTGATGTTCTTTTTGGCCAACCTTATTTATGGAAATGTCATGTTGTATATGAGTCTAGGCCTCGTAAGGTTATTATTACTTTGAACAAGAAATTGTACATGATACCCAAGGTATTTCCACCTAGTGCTATTTCCTTGATCTCTGCCAAGCAATGCATGAAGATCATCTCTCATACGGGGAAGTTTGTCTTCTTCGTGATTCTCTCTCAGAATAAGAGAAATATCATAGCCACATCCAGGGTCTCTATGACCGACCTTTCCACACAACAGAAGCAAGTAGATAAGCTCGTGGAAGAATACTCAGATATCTTATCCTCACCTACTAGGGTACCTCTGCATTGTCAGGTCAAGCACCCCATCGATCTGACCTCCAATGCATTACTGCCCAAAGGGACAGTATTCCGTCGCTCTCTGTTAGAGAGTGAGGATATCAAATGATAGATCCAAGAATTGCTCCACAAGGGGCACATCCGTCCCAGCTCATCACCTTGCAGGAGTCCAATCGTGTTGGTACAGAAGAAATATGGAACCTGATGACTCTGCATTGATTACCGAGCTCTGAATAAAATCACAGTCATAAACTGGTACCTGATTCCTCGAATCGACGACCTCCTTGATCAATTCACACGGGCCAAATACTTCAGTAAGATTGATCTGAATTTTGGCTATCATTAGTTCCCGATAGAACAGACAGATGTATGGAAGACCACCTTGAAGTCAAAGGAAGACCTTTTTGAATGGTTTTTCATGCCCTTTGGTTTGACAAATGCTCCAGCCACTTTCATGAGGATGATGGATGATATCTTACGACCATTCACCAATACTTTTGTAGTGGTGTATCTGGATGACATTCTCATTTACAACAAGACTTGGGCCGAAAACTTGCATCATATTCAACAGGTTCTACACACCATGCGACAACACAATCTATACACCAACTTGGAAAAATTCTCCTTCGTCATGGATAGGGTCCATTACCTGGGCTATATCGTTGATCAACATGGCATACATGTGTATCCAGCCAAGATCCAAGTCATCCATGACTGGCCAACCCCAACCACACTCACTGAGATTCATAGCTTCTTGGGCCTTGCCAATTTCTACCGTAGGTTCGTGTTCAGATTCTCCCATATTGCATGGGCCCTCATCCAAATAACTAGGGGTGGTGGTAAGGTGAAGTTTGCATGGGGCCGGTCCCAACAACAAGCGTTCGATGATTTGAAACAACGCTTGTGCTCATCCCTAGTACTTACACTATCACACCTGCAACAACCCTTTGAGATCGATACAAGTGCTTCAAACTATGTTGTGGGTGTTGTTCTCACTCAACACGACCACGTCGTTGCCTATCATAGTGAGACACTATCAGATGTTGTCCATAAGTACCTTACTTACGATAAATAAATGTACTCCATTGTGCAAGTCTACCGACACTGGAGACAATCATCCACACTGAAAAGAAGCCATTGTAGTTCATGAAGACACAGCGGAAATTGTAGAATGATCGCCATCAAAAGTGGTCCACATACTTGCAACAATTCCACCTCAACATCAAGTATAAAACATGAAGCACCAATCGCGTCGCTGATTGCCTCAGCAGACTACCAATCGTGACACTCACCATGGTGCTAGACTCTTGTGGCCATGAGACCTTTGGATGCCCCCAACTCTATGAGACAGACCTGAACTTCGCCACCACCTACCAAATGTTGGGTGAAAACGTAGTTGTCGATAATTTCCATCTTCAGGATGGGTTGTTGTGTCGTCTAGTCCATATCTGTGTTCCCTCAAGAGAGAGACCAAAGTTGATATAGGAAGCCCACTACAATCAGGTGGCACGACACTTCAGCCTCAAAAAGACAATGGCGATGCTACATAAACATTTCTATTAGTCGAAACGTCGATAGGAGGTTAGCAAGTATATCAGGTCTTGCAATGCTTGCACTATTACCAAACCAACCACTAAGAAACAGGGCCTGTAGACCCCTCTTCCTACTCCTGACAGGCCATGGGAATCCATCTCAATGGACTACATGATGGGCCTCCCGTCCACCAAGCGGGGAAATGACTGTGTTTTTGTGGTTGTTGATCGTTTTTCTAAGATGGTGATTCTAGTTTCCTATAAGAACAACATCACAATAGAGGCCAATGCCGAGCTCTTCTTTGAACGAGTCTGGGTACATTTTGGAATCCCACAAACCATTGTCTCATATCGGGATAGTTGATTTCTCAACACATTTTTTTCGAGCCTCTGGTCACTGCTGGACACTAAGCTCACCAAATCCACGACCTTCCACCCCCAGATAGATGGCAAAGCTGAGGTCGCAAATCAAATGATTGTGCATATCCTTCGCATGTATAATTCCAAGCACCCTCGCACATGGGATGAGAGTCTTCCCTATGTCCAACATAGCTACAACTGAGCCCTTCATAGCTCAATCGACCACAACCCCTTTTAGGTGGGGATGGGATTCCAACCATTGGATCCCATAGATGTTTCACTTCCTCTTCCAGTCACCTTGAACGACTCATCTCCTACGCCAACTGAATCTTACAAAGTCACCCAGTTCATTGAGAAGATCCAACACATCCGCCAACAAGTTCAGGATATCCTACAGAAGTCCAATGACAAGTGCATGTAGTGCCATGATCAACATCGGGTGCCACATAAGTTTCAGGTGGGCGACAAAGTTTGGTTGCACTTGCAGAAAGAATGCCTTACATGACCCCATCAGAAGCTTTGCCCACTACGTTATGGGGTGTACACCATCATCAAGGCCGTGGGGGATAATTCTTTTAAGCTCAAGATTCCTCCTTTCCTTGGCCTGCGCCCAGTGTCCAACGTGGATCTTCTTCGCCCTTATTTCCCACCATTATTAGACACCTCAGAAGTAACAGAAAAACTGACACCAATAGAGCTCAACCCCAACTGCATACAACATGCATCTAGTGATTAGATTGTGGACACATAGATCAAGGGCACTCGATAGAAAACTATTGAGCTTTATCGAGTCATCAAAGTAGGGCATCTCCTGCACCAAGGCAAGTGGCTCACCCGGGGCCAAATTCAACAGAAATTTCCTCATCTAATGGGGGAACTCAATGCAATGGATACCATTTATTCCTAAGGAGGCAGGATTGATCTAGGTGGATATCGGTGGCCACCCACATTTTCCAACTAACTCAAAACAATTTTCTAGCAATTTTGGTAATTTACTATTTTTAACAATTTTTCACTTCCGGAGCCGTTTTGAGGCCCTAAACGATGTTTTTTTGGGAAAACGGAGATAAATTTTAAATTTTCTTTGCTATTTCCCCCAAAATGAATCTCTTTGATGATACATTTTCAACGGGCTATCATGCGCCTAAAACGGATATCGTATGCAAAAGTTACGACCCGGGGAAGTTGATGTACAAACTTACCCAAACGGGGCCCATATGACTTTTGGTGCTTCATCTCCTAGGGTTAGGTTTTTGGATGTCTAGGGTTTTTGGAATTCATGTTTATTGTAAAAATGCCTTCAGAGCCTCATTGTAATCATCTTCTTGCGAATGAGCGCAAAGCCGTCACTATTCCAACAAGCTTGTTTCCACTGCATTTTACAGTTTCAGCGTATTTTCTTATGGAATAGAAAACCGATTTTACTGTATCTCTGATATTTTTTGTTAAGTACCTATTAATAATCTATAGTCATTTCGTTGTGCTCATAAAATCCAAATCATATTGAGTTTGTATAATTCAAGTGCTCCTAAGATTGTCTAATCTGTTGAATCCATGTATGCATTAAAAATGTAATTTAAACAGTAGAAAATTGCTTTGCATTAGGATGAAATAATAACACATATCATTAAATAATCTACCTCGATTAGGAAATAATAATATGTATCATTAAATGATCGACTACAAGTACTTTATGATGGTGATATGGTCATTCTTATCTTAATAAGTTCCATGGAAATGTCCATTATTACATCTTAATCCTTTATGAAACATTTTTCATTACATTAGGTGTAGTTTAAAAATTCTAGGTTTAGGTTTTTTTCTAGGGATATTAATTTGGCCAGACATTGTTGGATCTCCAGATTTGAATAGTTAAATTTGTATACTCCTAGTACTTCCTTGGTTTTTCAACATGCTGAATCCATTTATACTCTCAAAATCCAATTTCAATAACAAAAAATTGTAACTTAAACCAAATTTATATTACTAGATTCCGACAAAAAAATACCAAAACCATGCACATTACATTATGTATTCCATTCTAAAGTCCGTCACAAATTATACAAGAATCATAGGTTTGTGAATAAAAACATTTCACGTTAAGTATACATATGAAAATCATCGAAGCCCTATATCTCAATAATCTCATAGTTTGTGCCAATCACATTGATTGCTCAATTGCTCTATTTAAGGAAATTGACTTCTGATAATCCTTAGCTCGATCATTCACTTACAACCATCAATGCATCAGATTTTTGAATTGGAGATATTGTTAGATTCCGTGTTGGATTTGGCATTTAAATAAATAGAGTATGTTTTCTTCTTGGCATAACAAAATTGCAAAGTAAACTTGTTTTCTTCTTGGCATTGATTTTGACAACACAACCAAGTAAACCAAGATTTGGAACTACATGCGGCGGAATAGATACCATTCATGTTCAATAGAGAAGTTAAAATTCTAGATTGTACTATGTTTAAAGTTTAAATTGATAATGAATTCAAATTGCATAAACATTGATTTTTTTTTATATTTTTTTTATAAAGAATCTATGTTACCAAACAGAGAGACCATATGTCTATTATTTACTAATTTTATATGTATAATATTATTTAATGTAAGCTCTCACACTTAATAAATTTTAACTTTTAATGCAATTTTTATTATTTATGATAAGTGTTTTATATTTGATATTGGATTAATATTAATATTGTATAGTAATATTATACAATTTCATGATATTTAATAAATTATTCATGTTATATACATTTATATTGAATAACAATGAATAACTAAAAAAATGAAATTATTAAATTAATAATAAATATAATGTTTAAATAAAATTAATAAAAAATATATCAATATAATAATTATGAAATCATTAAAATAACAATAAATATAATAATTATGAAACTACTAAACTATAATAAAATATACATTAATAATAATTATCATAATTAAATACACTACAAATTAATAGCATTTAATGATTCATTAACGTAGCAAATATGTTGCATATAGATGATAATTAATGATTCATTAAACTAGAAATTATAATAAAAAATTATAGTAATTAATGATCCATTCTAGAAATATATTATTAATTAATAATAAATAATGATTAATTAAACTACAAGTTGATGGTAGTTAAAGACAAGTTAAGTTACTAAATATACTACAAGTTGAATCAGGTCAACCAATAAACTACTAAACTAAATATAACTAAAACATAGTCATTTTATAAAATAGTACAAACACAATGTACTCTTTGTCACCTTGCAATAAACAATATTTTATGTACATGTTGAGTCAACAAAATATCTATATAATCAATTCTTGCATATATTAATTATAGTTACTTATTTTGAACTTCTATATAAGTTAGTTTACCCCAAATATAAGATTTTATTGATCAGTTATATAATATGTTAGTAGAAGTATTAATTATAGTTGTTTATCTTGAATTTCTATATGAGTTAATTTACCCAGGCTTCTATTGAAATATTTACCTAGCTAAAAGCATAGATATAGACAAAGATGTAAAAAACTGAGACAAGGAAACCTACTTTACTAGAAGAAAGATAAGGTTGGGTACTAGGCCCACCTCACAATAAGGGAGACTAGCCTCCTCATAATGATTGGTATATATCTCCTTTCATTATGGAAGGAATAAGGAAATGAAGAGCACTCTCATAGGAATCAATCTCTATACTAATATTTCAACCGATACTTATTGCCTTTGAAAAATAGAAGAGAGTCCATAGAAAATATCGGAGGCCGCGTACAGAGACCATGTACCAAACCATCAAGGGATCATTTATGGCCTCCTTCCTTCAAGAGAGGGATCGTTTCTTGCCTCATGACCAAAGGGAAGCTGATTTTAGTTTAAAACTTAGGATATAATGCTTTTGAATCATAGGATTTATACCCTCGACAAAAATTAACATAAAATTATTTCATTATTCCATGCCTCCTATTTGAAATGAACCTGTCTGAGAATGTTACGAAAACTTCAATGGAAACATAAGAACAGACTACTAAGAACTTGGTTCATGTTATAGAAGGTTCCCTTGAAACTCAAGGAAAAATATCATAGAGAATAACACCTCGAATATAGATTGACGGGTTCTACAAGCGCTTGCTCCTAGATTCTTTCACTTTCTTTAATGAAATAGTAAAGTGTCTTAGATAGCTTGAGAAGGTCCTTCTTCCTTGAAATCAAGCCCTGAGTGATCTCATTCTATGGTTGGAGTAACTGATCCATTGAATTATTGGAAAGAAATGACAATGCCTTATTAAAGGATGAGCCTTGTCTGGTTGGATGTGCCCATGACACCGTAGATACCACCCTCACTTTAGTTATAGCTTGGTTTCATCGATGAGATTCGTTATCTCTATAACCTAAATAGAAAAGTGATATGGAATGTATCATTATATACTCAGTTATCTATCTAATGTTTTTTCGGTGAAATTTTTTGAAGAATTGGCTTGTAGGGCCCATTTTAAGGGCAAGTCCTGCCTTGGTGATCTAGGCTCTGGAAACTTTAAGATCCAATTTGAGGCATAAAACAAGACATTTTGAGGGAAAAAATCTGATGAGGTTAGGTCATGCAACATTGACATTGTTCTATACATCGTAAGCTTTTGAATGGTGCAAAAATCACCTTAATCTGAGTTCATATGCAAAAGTTATGCCTCCTGCAAGTTGACCTTCTTTGTTGACCACCACATGATTAAGTGGATGCCATGTCAACCCCCATTGCTCACACATGTGGTCACATTTGGGTCCAAAACCCTAACACCAATTAAGGATTTATGAATGCAAAAAATCTTAATACAAACCCTAAATGACTATTATGCTAAATACTTTTGACTGCCACAAAAGGAAGGGAGTCCATTATTTTTGTATTTTTATTGTTCAATAGTTGAGGGGGGCATCTATGAGTGGGATATAGAGGAATGAAAGATGATTTAGGTGATTCTATAGTAGTCATTTAGGCCACAATGTCCATTGCAACTCCATAGTGAGTGTCTCTTTCTTTGTATTTGTATTTCATTAAAAAGAAAAATACAAGAGTAGACCATAGGCCTAACCCTGGTGAACATACTGTTGGACAACGAAGAACACCCAACATTCCTAATCACTGTGTGGAACCAACACCTTTCATTTGAAGGCAAGGCCAAACCGAATTACTCAACCCGATCTATGCTTTCATCTTGTCTCGTTTGTTACTTAGTTATATTTTTGTTTTCATTATACTTAGCTTCAAGTCAAGAGAAACCATTGATACACAACTGCAAAATAAACATGTGTGTGGGTGGCCAAACCTGCCTAATACCCAAAAGACTTCTTTACAACAAATAGAACAATAGTGTGTCAATCCAAACACTCGTGACACCCAAAGAAAATTTACATAAAGGATATTTTTCTCTCTTACAAAGAACCTGTGTGAAGACCATACAACTAATAATTGGTCAGCTTCCTTCATGCACTCTTCCTTCATTGCATCAGTCTGAACGAAATTCCTTCATAATTTTTCTCTGCAATTCCTTCGGTTCTGCCTTAGTGCATTTTCCGTCTTTCTCAGTTCAGACTTTGCCTTTGCCTTAGATTGGAATGACCTTCTTTTCTCTACCATAGTTCGTTTGTTCCAACAAATTCCTTCAAGATAGACATGCCCAAACCTACTCTTCAGTTCTTCCTCCCCAAGGTAGATCAAGTTACCCTATAGGCTCTACTTGGATCTTTGGGGTGAGATCGCCCCCTTCTTGGTCAGAAACTCTCAATCTACGATTATGAAATAATGTATCCAAATCCAACTTTGCCTCGTTGGATGAATTGTCAAATGGTTTGCTCGCTTAGTTATATAAGCGCATAGCCTTGCTAAGTGATATGTCCATTGAACCCAGAGCAACCCACCCCTTAGACTTGTCCACTTTTAATTGTTGAGATAACTTGACAAAGAGCATGGTCCTTTTCCTTCGGCATGGTCTAGCTTAGTCGACCCATCATTTTTTGTTTTTGGGTTCCCAAGTCATATTGGAACTCGTTTTTTCTTTCTTTCATCGTTTGATCAAGTGCATCCTAAGGGATCTGAGCTTCCCAGATTTCATTTTTCGTTCAATTAGATGGGTGCTCATGCTATCAAAGCATCCATCGTCTTCAACCGTTCCAACTTTTGGTGGGGTTCCCATGGCTTCCATGGGGCATCCACCTTCATTTAACCATATGTTTCTTTGGTGGGATGCCTATAGCTTCTATGGGGAACCCACCTAGCTCACTTCTTTCGTTAAGTCACCATGTCGACCATCTCGACTTTTGTCGCAAGTATTCTTGGTGAAGATGTCTTTGGCATGGTGTACGCCCAAATATCTCATATTTTCCATATAGGAAATATTTTGTGTTCATCAACCTAATCGAGAGCTCTCTTTCTGAACTCATCCATCCAAGCCTTTAGTGGAGGGGTGCACATGCACAAGTCAAGTCTTACACCCTCCCCCACTCAAATTCGTTGTCGTTATGACAATCCCAACATACTTCATATGTTGTGATCACTAATGACATTTGTCTGTTTCGCTGCTGCGATCAAAACTTCTGTCGTAACCTCAACCAGAACAAAAAAAAAAACAAACTAAGTGATAAACTTCTATGGCTTTATGCTACATTTGTACTTCCACCATTTTTCTCATGCATATGTGCATTTTGTGTTGATTTTTCTATGATAAAGGTTAAGCATGAAGTTCATTCCATTTTAGAATTTGACTTAACCATAACCATTAATGTTGCAGCAACCAATATCATAAGAAGAAACACTATGCACAAGAACACAAGAACTATCCTAGGAAACCCTTCTAAACAAGGGAAGAAAACCAAACCAAATCATTTTCTATATTCTTCCAGAGAAATACCTTCACCACCAATAAAAAAAACTAGCACACAAGAGGGTTCTCAAACCCTAGAAGACTAGCGCCCAAGAGAGGTGTGCACTTTTCCCAAGAAGTTGTACTTGCTGAAATTTCCAAACTCACATGAAAGGTATGATTCCTCTTCATTATATTATATGATTCCTCTTCCGGTTCACTGTAGATAAATATAAGCAGATAAGGTTCTTTTTCTCTCTTACAAAGAACCTGTGTGAAGACCATACAACTAATAATTGGTCAGCTTCCTTCATGCACTCTTCCTTCATTGCATCAGTCTGAACGAAATTCCTTCATAATTTTTCTCTGCAATTCCTTTGGTTCTGCCTTAGTGCATTTTCCCTCTTTCTCAGTTCAGACTTTTCCTTTGCCTTAGATTGGAATGACCTTCTTTTCTCTACCATAGTTCATTTGTTCCAACAAATTCCTTCAAGATAGACATGCCCAAACCTACTCTTCAGTTCTTCCTCCCCAAGGTAGCTCAAGTTACCCTATAGGCTCTACTTGGATCTTTGGGGTGAGCTCGCCCCCTTTTTGGTCGGAAACTCTCAATCTACGATTATGAAATAATGTATCCAAATCCAACTTTTCCTCGTTGGATGAATTTTCAAATGGTTCGCTCGCTTAGTTATATAAGCGCATAGCCTTGCTAAGTGATATGTCCATTGAACCCGGAGCAACCCACCCCTTAGACTTGTCCACTTTTAATTGTTGAGATAACTTGACAAAGAGCATGTTCCTTTTGCTTGGGCATGCTCTAAATTAGTCGACCCATCATTTTTTGTTTTTGGGTGCCCAAGTCATATTGGAACTCATTTGTTATTTCCTTCATCATTTGATCAAGTGCATTCTAAGGGATCTGAGCTTCCCAGATTTCATTTTTCGTTCAATTATATGGGCGCTCATGCTGTCAAAGAATCCATCGTCTTAAACCATTCCAACTTTTGGTGGGGTGCCCATGGATTCCATGGGGCATCCACCTTCATTTAACCATTTGTTTCTTTGGTGGGATTCCCATAGCTTCTATGGGGAACCCACATAGCTCACTTCTTTCGTTAATTCACCATGTTGACCATCTCGACTTTTGTCCCAAGTATTCTTGGTGAAGACGTATTTGGCACGGTGTACACCCAAATATCTCATCTTTTCCATATAGGAAATATTTTGTGTTCATCAACCGGACCAAGAGCTCTCTTTCCGAACTCATCCATCCAAGCCTTCAGTGGAGGGGTGCACATGCACAAGTCAAGTCTTACACCTTCCCCCACTCAAATTCATTGTCGTTATGACAATCCCAACATACTTCATATGTTGTGATCACCAATTACATTTGTCTGTTTCTCTGTTGTGATCACAACTTCTTCCGCAACCTCAACCAGAACAAAAAAAAAAATCTAAGTGATAAACTTCTATGGCTTTATGCTACATTTGTACTTCCACCATTTTTCTCATGCATATGTTCATTGTGTGTTGATTTTTCTATGATAAAGGTTAAGCATGATGTTCATTCCATTTTAGCATTTGACTTAACCGTAACCATTAATGTTGCAGCAACCAATATCATAAGAAGAAACACTATGCACAAGAACACAAGAACTATCCTAGGAAACCCTTCTAAACAAGGGAAGAAAACCCAACCAAATCATTTTCTATATTCTTCCAAATAAATACCTTCACCACCAATAAAAAAAACTATCACACAAGAGGGTGCTCAAACCCTATAAGACTAGTGCCCAAGAGAGGTGTGCACTTTTCCCAAGAAGTTGTACTTGCTGAAATTTCCAAACTCACATGAAAGGTATGATTCCTCTTCATTATATTATATGATTCCTCTTCCAATTCACTGTACTCTCTGCTCAATCTGTATCAGGATATCCTGCAAACTCAAGTTCACACTGGAGGCATATATCAAGCCATATTCAACTGTGCCTCATATATATCTTAATACATGATTTACTACTATCCAGTGAGTCTACCTCGACTGACTCATGGATTGACTAAGTAAATTTATTGCATAACATGAATTTTATCTAGTGTTAAATAGATACATCAATGATCCAATCAATTGTGGATCAATCTCGTTTGAATCATCATCATCCATTTTCTTCAAATCTATCACAATGTTTTTGTATTCTATCAAGCTGAACTTCTTTAATACTCCCATTGTATATTTTCCTTGACTTAGGAAAATATCATTGGTTTTCTGTCATACTTCAAGGAAGTAGAGAATCATACCTAGATCCTTCATCTTGAAATCAAAAGTCAATGCTTATTTGTTTTCAACAACAAAGGCCTTCTGAATAAGTCATCAAAATTAGGCTCTTGTCACGAACACTGTAATCATATAGGTTTCAATCAACAACACTCTTGCTCAAACCCAAAATCATCTAGAATCCATTCATATGATATAGTTTCCAACTCATGGATGGTAGTACGAGTGGAAGTGTATCGGGTTTACTGGATCAAGTGTCTCATCATAGACAAATCCCTCTGTTTGTGAGAATCCTTTGTCTTTGTATTTCTTGACACTTCCATCAACTGCATGTTTTCTCTCATAGATCCACTTAGAAGTTACCACATACTTACCTTCTAGTTTCTGAATAATATGTTATACATCATTCTTTAAGATACACTGGTATTTTTATGGTATCTTGCCATACTTTTTTCTCTTGTTTTTTATTCAATAAAATGGTTCATGACTGAAGAATAGATTTGGATTTTTTTTTTTCTTTCTCAAGGTGTTCGTTGAGGGACTTGTATGTTTCTATGCCTTCTATAAGAGTCCTAAGAATGCATTTTTATGATCTTACTACAATATCTCTGGACATATCAACTGCAGCAACTGGATTAGCTGGAATAATGTTTGTCTCCCTCTGAACTGTTGAAGGGGGAGAAGGTATTGTATCACTATCAATCTACATTTGAGATTCTCCAGGTCTTTAAAAAAGGGTGTTGGGTATGTGTTATATTCTTTGCACGAGTAGTAGTGTCTGAGCACCTGTGTCGGGCGTGCAGGGGGTTCGGGGGCAGCGCCCCCGAATTTTTTTTTTTTGGGCCGACATATTTTCGGCGGGCCGACATATTTCTCGGACCACATGATATTAGGTGGTTTTTTCGACACATGGTTTTTTGCCGATGGTTTTCTACTTCCAGTTAAGGAATTAGGGTTTTGGACTAATCCAGGTCATTGGGTTAGGGTTTTGGATGCCGTTGGCTCCTATATGTATATTGTATTGTAAATAATGTAACACAATGTATGAATATAATATATGCTGGTTTTCCCGGTTTGGGTTTCCAGGTGAAAAATCTCTGTGTAATGTTTGTGTTTGCCATTGTATCTTTTCTGTTCTTTTCTGAATATCAGTTTGCAGTAGATATTGTACAAGGTTAGAATTTACATTTGGTATCAGAGATTTATTGGCTTCAGGGGGACGCCTTTGTCGTCAAGGGTTTGGCTCGGGACTGTGATAAGCCTTGTTACAATGGGAGATCTGTGGTACTGTTTTTCAGGTGAAAAGAAATGGCAAGCAATTCGAAGATGGAGATCAAGAAGTTTAATAGGAAAATCTTTGAGTTGTGGAAGCTCAAGATGGAATATCTTTTGGTGGACAGAGATCAGTGGATCGCGGTAGATCCAGGTACGGCACCTACATGAACTTCTGCAGATGACTGGAAAAAGATGGATCAGAAGGCAAAGAGCACAATTCGACTGTGTCTCTCCAATTCAGTATTACTGAATGTGTCAGAGGAAGCTACAACCAAAGATTTATGGGAAAATTTGGGGAAGTTGTATCAGTCTAAGTCCCTGGTAAATAAACTATTCC